>CAJNDT010004624.1:276290-596290 GCA_905221615.1 Symbiodinium sp. CCMP2592
CCCAAAACGTGATGAACAAACACGGCTGCTGGATCACCAACTCCAAGGGCGAGCAGGTTCGCGGATGGCGCATAGGGCCCAATAAATCGTTCCCCGCCTTCCAGTGGGTCTCCTGTAGCAAGTACCTGGGGGTTATGAGCTCCTACAACCACTTCGAGCTGCAGTCCTTACATTACCGCATTGGGGAAGCCAAGCAAAAGCTGCATCAAGTCCGCCAGTTTGTCTACAATCGCCGGCACGCGAGCACCATGTCGAGACTTAAGGTTTGGCAAAGCACAGTCCTGAGCACACTGACTACAGGCCTCTCAGACGTCGGACTCAGCGAGGAGTCGGCCAAGCAGCTACGCAGTTGGCATGCTTACAAGGTGCGATCAGTGCTGAACTTGCCAGCACACACCAGCCGCATCACCACTAAGGACCTCTTCCAGCTTTATAGCATACAGGACCCAGTTCAAGCGATGCAGGTCAAGCTCAGGAAGCGACTCCGCAAACTTGAGCGGCGTGCAGCCAGAAGCCCAGATATCACAACCGATCCTTCTGTCCTGCAAGTCATCCGGGACAAGCTGCATTTCATGTCACAGCTCCCTGAAACAGTTGAGCACCCTGTAGCCCTACATGCATGCACACTCTGCGATGCCTCTTTCGAGACAGCAAACGGGTTACACTTACACAAGTCGAGAGTGCATCCAGCCAGCATTGACCGATTTGTGCCATCAAGCTTCGATCGACAACTCCACGCGGTGGATGGGATGCCGCAATGTGCCGCTTGCATGCGCAAATTCCATCAATGGAAAGGTCTTCGTGACCACTTGTTGTCAGGAGCATGTCCGGAACCCCAGAAGCTTCGAACTCTGAACGTGACTGACAAACACTCAAGTCACCCTGAGGTAAGGACCCTGTCCCAGCTGCGACAGGACATTGCCCAACTCCCACAACATCGAATAGCGGTGATCTCAAAGACGCCGGAGGCCCGGGTTCTGATCCATAGGTGCCTCACGTGTGACTTCTGGACTTTCGATCACACTAAAGTCAAGTCACACTTCCGTCAGGCGCATCCTAAGGACTGGTCAAGGCTGCACAAGCGCGCAGTCTCTATATGTCAGGGTTTCTCGCCTCACCTTGCCAAGGGACACCCGTGTTCATTCTGCGGCTACAAGGTCTATGATCGTCGACTGCACCCGGAACAATGCCCCGTACTTTATCAGGTGAGTACACAGTGGCTGCGAGGGCAACCGGAGGCAGAGGAAGCCGTCACTGCTCCCCCCTCCAAGCCCCAAGAACGGTCACTGACCCACTTCTTTAAGCCACGGTCGAATGGCACAGCCTCCAATCAGTCGAGCACAGCTCGTCACGCCCCGGCAGACAAGCAGGCGTCTGATCCGCAGTCCTCAGGACAAGCGGAAATTAGACCCGAAGGAGTGCACAAACGCGCTCTGACTAACACGTCCAACTCGTGTTACGCCAATGCCCTATTCCAGGCTCTGCACCAGATCTCGAGCTTTGGGTATGACCTAGGTGCTTTCCAGTCCGTCCTATCCCATCTAGGCGACGAGCGAGCCCCCAGATTACTGAACCTGTTCGGCTTGTTTGAATTTCGCCATGCCATCTCAGGCTGGCGACTGGACGGCAGACAGCATGATGTCTCAGAGCTGCTTCTGCATATGCAGTCCAAGCCTTTCGGCTCCCTTCAACAAACCCAGTGGCAGGGTCGTACAGATGGCGAGGTTGAGGATTCAGATGTGGGAGTCAGCCCACTCCTTCTTCCCCTCCCGCCTGGCCCTCTGTCACTCTCGACTTGCTTACGGCTGTGGGAGTCCCAGATCTTCTCCCGCGCGCTAGTTTGGTCACCTGAACTCCTAGCCATTGTGATTTGCCGCTGGCAGGATGGAGTCAAGAACACTCAGCCGTGTCTTTGGTCAGGCCGCACCACGGTGCCTGTATGGACCTCAAGTGATGCTCGCACTCAGCGTCACTATCAGGTCATAGCAGGAGTTGCCCATTTTGGGGACTCCCTTTCTTCTGGGCACTACCGCGCTTTTTGGCCAGAGGACCCAGCGGATACCGCCTCTCAGGTTTGGATCTCCGACGACTACAGGTTTCCGGAAAAGGCCTCAGCGGCCTTGAACCTGTCCATCTCCAGGAATGTCTACATGCTTTTCTTGCAACGAATTCGCTAGCATCATCGCTAGGTGATGCATTCCGGCCCAGCTTCGTCCTCTAGGGCACTGCGGGGCGCCCGTGCGTGAGAAGCCTATAGTCAATTGAAAGTTGGCATAGGCCACCTCACGTCAAGGCCAAGTGCGTCACGCGCGCACGCGGATATGCACATACCGCAATACTTTTTCCTCTCAATCAGCTCGCCCTCTTTTTGTATAGCTTCCGCTCCGACTACACGGCCGGCATGACCGCTTCCCCTGTCGCCGTCAAGAGTCCGGAGCACAAACGCTCCAGAAACGGCACAGACAATGAGGACGCATCGGGAATGGATTTTTCTGAAGAGCCTCCACTCGAGTCACTCTCGCCTGCGGCCAAGGCCGCTGCCCTGCCGAGGCAGCAAGACCAGCCTCGCCGCAAATCAGTCCCGAGGCAGAAAGGACCTGGTGCGATCCAAGGGTTTGGGCAAGGCACCCAGCCTCGGGCGCAATCTGGTGCCATCCAGGCGCTGAGCCTGGAAGAGCTCACCAAAGCCTTCCTTGTGCACGACGACCAAATGAGCCTGCTGCAACACCAGCTATCACTGGTTTACAAACTACCTCAAGACCATCAGCTTTCGAAGGCATTAGTTGCGTCTGTGAAATCCTGGCAGGGAGGTTTGAAGAAGCTGCGCCAAGGCGAACCTCACCCCGAGGGATCATGCTCGAATGCGGTCTCCCTAGTTCTCCTCCACGAACTGACCAAGGGCAACCCTCCAGAACACGTGGACAAGACGGAGTACGGCAAGCTCCTGAAGGTGGTGGACTCCATGATCAACATCACTACCGACAAGACCAAGCTGGCACAGGAAATAGTGCACTGCTCTGCCAAGCCGAACAAGCTCAAGACGCACGTTATCCTCGACTTCAGGGTAGCCATCTACTCTGACCTCATGCCCTACCTCTCCCTCCTCGCCTCCCTCTTTGACTCCCATGATGGCTTTGAACGCCTGGGTCGCAAGGCGCCGGGAGGACTGGCTCGCAAGGCTCGTGGCCGTCCGTGAGCTTGGCCTAGTTGAAGCACACAGTGCACTAACTTCCTCAGCACAGCTGATGTTCTGATCCGTCTTGCACTCTTCACTCTCGTACAGCGTGACTAGCAAGGCTGCTGATTCTTTCAACAAAGTTCCAGCTGCGCATCAAAACGCAGGGAGCCTTTCGTGAGCAGATCACTTCGTTCCACTTGATTTCCTGAGCGTGCCAGCCTGGCTCGAGCCCTTAGCACTATGGATCTCACACGGTTTGCGGACCTACCGGGCCCTGACCAAGTCCCGCATTTCCTGAATCTGGTACATCAGCTGGACGAGATTCTCAAGCGCAAGGCCTCGCAACTCTATACAGACCCTTGCTCGGCGTCTTCTACCAGCTCTCAGACTGCCGAACGATGCACTTTGCCCTCTGGCAAGGCCCGTCCTCCAACACCGCCAGCTCCTAAACATCGACGAACTGACGCGGCTCCAGAACAGGACGCTACGTAAGCTCTTCCGAGAACTAGGCACAGTCGGCGGAGCCGGCTACCAGCGAGCAAAACTCATTGCCATGCGTTTTTGTTTCCTGCTCTTGCACTCAACTGCTTTGCAACTAGGTCACAGGGCTCAAGCTACCAGTGGCAGGTAGCACACAGTGCAGCACGGATTCGTCACAGACGATATCTCCCACTCACGCTGTGATGGATCGAGCTCCATATTCTGATGGAGTGCATGAGGCTCTTGGTCGGAGCCATATGCCTGGACTTCGACGACCGGTTGACCCCCAAGTGACTTCCGCCATCTCACCAGAGCTCTTAGGCGTGAAGATCGCAAAGGGATACGCCAGCGCGGTCTTCAATTCCAGTGCTGCAAACTTTGTGCTCAAGAAAGTCACGAGGCCTCAGGAAGAGTACATGGCCAGAAGAGAGTTTAGCAGATTATCGAGATTCCCGCCCATCAACACCATCATCGAGGCTTTCTGGCAGCAGGGCCCAATGCTATTACTGCCACGTCTGTACCCTGCTCATATCCCCTCCATGACGACGGACCATGTCGTCAATCTCGTCGCTGACATCCGGTCTGCCCTCAACGCAGTGCATTCCAGCCAACTGGTTCACGCGGACATCCACATGGGCAACATCATGGTGCGCTACGACCCTCCCACCTATGTCCTGATCGATTTCGGCGGCACCGCGGGGGAAAGTGTTTATCCTCTCAGCTTGGGCTACGGAGCCCTTGGCCAGGGAGGAATGCTTCATCGTCCTCCTCACGAACTCATGGAGCGACCCACCAGGACCGTCAGAGGCGACTACTACAGGCTCAGCAAGACGATCTCCGTCGAAGTCGTGGGCAACAAGTGCTGGCGCGACACTGCGTCGGGTTTCCCGATGCCCCCGAAACTCCCCAAGCACCTTCGCGTCGAGCTGGCAGAATGGGAGAATCTCGCTGGCCTCACTCCACCCAAATGGCCAGAATCTGCCTTTCCCGGAGGAAGCTGGTACGAGACTGCCATCGATCCCTCGATCACCGTGCAAGCCGGCTTGTATGATGAAGCCGGCAACGTCCGACTGGCCACCGCCGTTTTTTCCTACTCCAAGCAGCAAAAATCCAATGCCTCCGGGCTCTTCGGGCCAGAAGATCCCAAACGGGCTTCTCTGGACTCCGGAAGCTGGGAGGAATCTGCTGCTTACGCTAGGTTCTTCCTATCTTGCAGGCTCAGGACCATGGGCAGCCACATCCGGACCATGTACACGGAGGTCCTGCCGTACCAAAAGTACAGCAACCAGGATGGCTACCTCATGCTGGAGAATGCTCTCGAGCACCCTCCACCTCCACCACCTCCTCCGGCTGCCAGCTCGAACGAGCCAGCGCCCTCGACACCGGCTACTGAGCTGCAGGGCATTTGGGCGGAAATGGACTAGGCTTCAATCGCAGGACACAGTCCACTCAGCGGCATATGGCACAGCCTCCGCCACGCGGTTACTGTAACCAATTTGTCGCGGGAATAGGACACAGTCCACATCAGCCTGAGTCACAGACTCTGTTCCAACGCCTACTGCCTACAGCACTGGCCTCAGCCCGAGAAAACACCTGTGCATCTGTCTTGAGCGCAGTTGTCTGCACTTTTCAGCTCCCGCTTGCTTGAGCTCAGCTTAATCTCAGCTACTGGCTCCCCACTTGCGCGGGCGCACATGGCTGGCGAAGATGACTGCCCCATCCGGGCCATTTCCTTTCCCGCCGGGGTCTTCGCAGACTACATGGATGACTACCTCACCCTTTCGGCGCTGAAGTTGTACTGTGCGGAGGCCCACGTGTCCCTGCCGCCGGCAGCGGGAACATGGCCATCAAATGACATCACGGCATGGGCATACGAAGCTCTCCCACCCCTAAAGTGGCAGCAATTCGAGAAGTATCTCGAGTCCATGACTACCATGCCCTGCTCCGGGATGGAGGAAGGCTGCTTAGTCAATCCCATCCCACACGGAGGACTACTTCACATGGTGCCAAAGGCAGAGCAGATAGCTAACAACTGTCTCACTTCTCGCTGTCTCTCCATCTGGTCCTCGGTCCGCCAGGTTCTGCAGCACCTACCTTTCGAGGCCCACGACAGATGGGAGCACTCTCCCAGTGCGGCTGGCTCTTCATGTGGCCAGCGCTTTCGGGTTGGTGCCTACTGCCGAGTTCTCCCTGGCCTGCTCAAGGAGACGGTCTCCCATCCCAACGTCACTCGTCTCTTCAACGCATTCGTGTGCTCATGTCATCCAAGTCACCAGTGGACTTCGCTTGAAATCTTAGTGGATGTGCAGTCCCCACCGCACAAAGATGCTCGCAATGCTGCCTTGGGCACTCTGCTCATCCCGATTTCGATTTGCGACCAGGGCGGCCTATGGATCGAAGACCCCGACGGCTGCGACTACCAGGAGATCCCGCACCAGCAGGGGATGACCCGGGGAAGTTGCTTTGACCTACGGGGTCTCAGCCTTCTCTTTCGGGCGGATGAGCTGTGGCATGCAACTCTACCATGGGAAACCTATACTCGTGTCGTTTTGGCGGCCTACACGGTAAGAGGCGTCTCTCGTTTCTCACCAACGCTGCAACAGCGCCTGACAGAGCTGGGTTTTCGTCTGCCGCTAGGCACAGCAGATGATTAGTTCGAATGGCACAGCCTCCTGAGCTGAGACACAGTCTCCGACCATCTCTGCTTGTCGGTTAAAGTTATAGCAGGAATTACAGCACACGTGCTTCTATGCATCGCAGTAACAAATCACTGCCATTCTTCAGTCCTTTTAGGCTCCCAAGTTTGGCTCTGCCTCCATTCGCTAGCCTGCAACGATGGAGGACGCATTTGTTCAGCGGATCTTCCACTTCCTGACGCCGATGCTTCTAAGCCTCGACTTCTACCTGCGGCTGACAGACCTGGATCACACAGCCATCGACGGCTCGAGCAGCCAGTCCAGCCTCACGGAACCAGGCCTCACCCCAACCGAGGACGCGTTTCGTACGGACAGATCGACAGCAGCCAGAACAGGTCTCCTGAAACTTCTCCAAGAGTGCTTTAACCACTGGCCGGCCCTCTCCATCAATTACGTCCCCCCCTCTGCGCCGGACACACTGGACCTGACTGACATGCACCTTACCTACGAGGTCACGCAGCCGCGTCTAAAACAGGTTCGACGACTTGCCACTGTCAACCGAGTATGGCATGACCTCATATCAGCCATGATCTCTGGTCAAGCCCGCATCAATACAGTGGAACTTTTGGTGGCGATGTCACGCCTGCGCAAGACAGGCTCAGTGTCGATTCGGGAAGGCCGGGATATCTTCTGCCTCCCGGTCTCGATGGCGTTTCGACTGCCGGTTGAGACCCTCACTTCACCTCTGGCACGCACAGCTCCCGCCGCTGCCTACCGAGCCTCGGGCTTCAATGCCTGGCATGCGCTCCTCTTTGACAGCTACGATGACCTGCAGAATGCGCACGCGCCCCAGGACTGATCAGCAGGTGAAGACTACAGCGTAACTCTCAGAAGCGCACAGCGCACCTCTGCTGGCATTAGGGCACAGCCCACGGCCGATAACCGAAACATTGGCTGGTGAGACGGCCGAGCAACAGGCCTAACTGAGCCATTAAGGTTTCTAACTTTTTGAAGCTAGCACCTCTGCTCTCGGCTTGAAAACTGGGCATCCTCCGCACCAGCCAGAGTTAGTAGTGCGCGCACTTTGACTTGAGCCACCTCTCGGCACGTCCCCTGCTGCCTGCCAGTCTCTGTCAGCTAGCTCCCAGCGTCCCCTAACTGCCATGGACGAGCTCTCTCTGCGCCAAGCTATGAAATACCTGCTCCCAGGGGTACTAACACTCGACTCCTACGACGCCTCGCCCTATCCCGTCTCCTACTGGAACGATCTGGACCTTCTTCATGATGAAGCTCGTGCCACTCGGGATCGCCTACATGACCTACTTCTACGTTGGGCTCGTACGGGTCCCTTCTCGCAGTACTCCATTATCGGCGACACACTCAGGATTGACCACCATGGAGTGCATGCTCAGCTCGGCATCGTCAATCTCAATCTGCTACAAGCAATACCGCTTGCGGCGGTTTGCCGTGCGTGGTACTCCGAAACTGCCCGCCTCATCGACGGCAAACCCTGGATAGGAGTGTGGAGAGCCTACATCCAACTGCGGAAGCAAGGAGCAGGAGTTTTCATTGAAGTACTGCCAGATCAAGCCGGCCCCCTTTCGAGAGAGGCCATCAGCGTCCACTATGAGCAGGTGCACTTCATTCCGACCTCAGTCTTGCGACGTCCTCTATAGGGCAAAGGGCACAGCCTCCAGACAATTGGTCACAGACCATGCGACGAGCCGAGCTTCTCCACTTTGGAAAAGGCAAACCCGATCAGCGTTGCCCCTTAGCGTTGCGGCTCACTGTTGCGCTTTTAAGTAAGTTTCTCCGCAGTTTTTTCTAGGTTGCTCTCAGCTGCCCTGCCAACCATAGAGGATGTCATCCCCTCTCTGCACCGAATCATGTCGCCGCGCTCTCTCCTTCATCATTCCTGCAGTGGTGGTTGTGGATTTCTACTCGGACTACGGTTTGGACAGGGACATGCTGGAAACTGAAATCGCTGCATACAGACCCCCCAGCACTCTAGTTCCCATACTGCTGCTCCGGAACGAGATCCAGGGCCAAGCACGCCTCTGGGCCTTTCGCCGTTTACACAAAGGCCTAGCTGTCTTTGCGCAACGGTACGAAGACACTGACTATGACCAGCAGGGCGTCCACGTCAGACTAGCGATACCGCAGCCAGACTTGCTGACAGCCCTCTCACTGGCGTCGGTTAGCAAATCCTGGTGCGCAGCAGTGCTCTCCCAGGTAGAGCATAAGCTCTTTGTAAGTCCACACCGCACTGCCAGGGCAGCTATGTCTCTCGGCCTACGTGTCATGGTCCAGTCCTTTGACACGCCCCAGTGGCACCTCGCGTCCGAAGAGCTCACCATCCACATTCAGCACAGCCAACAGGTCGTGGTGCAGAAGTTCCGGAACCCCCGTAACCCGGACGGGCCAACGGCAACCATCAGCCGAGAAGCAGAGGAATCCAGTGCTCTCTACGACCACTACTACAGACTTTTCTGAGCACTTCGGGCCATAGGCAGTTCACTGACTCACGCAAGGAAAGTGGCACAGCCTCCGATCAGGTGTGGCACAGCCACCCAACTTGTCACAGTCAGCGACGAGTGGCCCCCCTGCCCAGAGAAATCGACGTTGCAGCATGCTAACACTCAGCTACTTGCATCATTGTTTGCTCTTACCTGCGATCTGAGGTCTCAGCTACCACACGGCACCAGCTCTCCAGCCCGAGTGCCCTCTGCTGGTGTTCTTTGCCTATAGTCGTCCTGCGTTGCTTGAGCTTCGTGCTTGGTCTTGAGACTCTGCAAAGCATTACATGTATACCGCAGCTGTCAGTTCGAACTGTTGCTACCGGACAGAGCGGCAGGAGTATCGCAACATGCATTACAGACACGCCTTGCAGAAGCTACCTCTCGTAACAAACTGCGTTTTTGCGAAGAGCACAGCTCACCACTTGGCCGCGTGTCACAGACTCTGGCCCATCAGCTACAGCTGAGACCATGGACAAACCTCCCAGTCTGGGCCCTTTTCTGGTGCTCAGCGATAGCACCTTGCAGCACATGCTGCGGGGACACACTTACGGAGTGTTCCCGCTGCTGACGGGACAGGTCTTAAGCTGTCCAGGCGCCGCCCTCAACATCTCTGCCGGCAGCGTCCCCTCCATCTTGGAGCTCCTCCACTGGCAATTTGGGCTCTTTGGGCCGCACAAATTCACAGCGGCAGTGCAGAGTCCGCCGGTGGCCTCCATCTTGGAGAACCACCTCGACGGACAAATCAACGTTCGCTTCATTCCGCTGTCCCGAAGCCTGTGCCCGGAGAAGCAAATCAATTATGACTACCTGATCGATGGCAGGGTCCAATATGGTTTTGCGGACAAGAACCTGCGCAACCAGGAAATCATGGACCTGGCCCAGATGCCTGGTGTAGGAGGGGTAGAATGGCTCTACAACTCCAAGAACCTCCACTTCCGCCCCGACGTCGCGGACATTGTCATCCCGGCGCTTGTAACCAGAGCCATCGAGGAAATGCGCAACACCCCAGGACTGCCTGTCCTCGTGGTCGCTGGTTGGAACGCTCGCGAGCAGGACATGCATGTCGAAATGCTAGCTGCCCAGGCTCTGTCACAATGCCGAACGGTCCGTGATCTTTCAGAGGTAGCCATGCAATACGGACATGGCCCCTGGGGAATGCGCTTCACACACCTCCCAGAATGGGAAGCCGCCCCTGTCCCAGCCCTCCTCTTCCAGACCTACGTTCACGACGAAAAGCCGGAACCGGCCCAAGTCGCGGCCAAAATGTTCGCTGGCTTCACCCGCAGATTCTGTGATGATGATGTTCTTCGGGCTACCCTGCGGCAACTCGCAGGAAAGTACGGCTCCAATCTGCTAGATCGCCTCAGCCAACCTGCTCATCGAGCAGACGTGTTCCGCTACGTCTACCACTACCAGCACGGCGGCCTCTACGTCGACATCAAATGTGGCTTCGTGGTACCTTGGGAACAGGTACTCGTGTATCTCGCAGCAGATTGGAGCACAGCTCACTCAAAGAAGGCAGGTGAAGTGGGTCACAGACCCTCCCCACCTGGCCAACTCCCACAGGAGTTCATGGTCATGGCCATAGGAGTCAAAGGAGATCATATTTTTCAAGGCATCATCTATGGCAAGCCCATACACCCCTTGATGAGGGAAGCCATACAGCACGCCTTCAGCCGTCAGGTCATGACAGCGAAGGCAAACTTGGAATACATGACCTTCTGCAAATATCTTTGGCAGATCTTGGGTCGTGACCTTGGTCACTCCCCTCAGCCGGGATGGAATGTTTCCACCAAATTTGGCCCCATCTACCTGTTCTCGGAGCGCTGGGACAAGCGAGTGAAGAACAAGAAGTACGACAATGATGGCCACTACTTTGTGACTACCAACAACACGACCGTTGCATATACCCGGTGCTGGAAGTGGCTGAAGGGATTTCAGGGAGACCCAACCACCAAAGAACGCACAGACCGCATGCTGCAGAGCCAACTCCCTGACATCTCCCTTGAAATCCAGTCTGACAGACCTGAAGAGCACAGCTCACCACACCCACCTAGGTCACAGACCATGGCAACCGCCTCATCGGCTCCCCCTCCTCCCACTCAGGAGGATATTGAAGCCTATGTGGCCGACAGCATCCAGTACAACTCCTTTGCAGAGATCATGGCTACGGTCCGTGAAACCCACCACTACAATCAAGACCGTACAGAGCAGGATGTGCTGGAGCTTATCCCTCGAGGATTAGGGCAAGTGAAAGTCTCGGGGGACATGTGGCTATGCTGCTTGCACTGCCGCAAGCACAACAGGCAGGTGCAATTCAGCACTAGCCACGGCCTTAAGAACCACTTTGTCACTCAGAAGCACAACCCAGCACTCAGTGCCACGCCAGACCCCCACACTCCCCCCCCTCCTCCTCCCCCCAAGCTCCCACAGGAAATTCCTCTTCCCCCCAGCAGTACCAGGACCAAAGGTGTAGACAAAGCAGCCGGCTTTGGGCCGCCACCCTCCCCCCCGTGCCCTTTCACTTCCTCAGCAGCTGAAAAGGCGGCCTTCAAAGCAGGCCAAGCAGAGACACCGAAGGCGGCCCCGGCGCTTCCGGTTAAGGCCCCACCGCCCATGGTGGCCACCCAATGCCCCCCGCCCTCTTCTTCATCGGCGGCACCAGCCCCCCCTCCTGCGATTCCGGTCCCCCCGATCCTTCCGCACCCCCCCAAGTCCGTCTCTCCTCCAACCCCCGCCACCCAGGCCGCTCCGCGCTCCCACACGCCCCCTCCTCCCTCTTCTCGCCCCCCGTCAGCATATGAGCCTCCGGAATCCAATGCGGAACTCGTCGGCTATGTCCCACAGCCGGCTCCACGGCTGACAGTACGTTACACGCGGCAGGAGCTGGCTCAGCTGCTGAGCTCCCAATCCCATCAGGACTGGATTCGGGCCTTAGCTTCCATCAACATCCTGGTGGCTCCGGTCATTCTTGGCGGCCTCACCAACCAGGAACAACAGACCCTTTGGTCTACCAGGATGGAAGCACTCCGAGAAGTTCCGCCGCTGTGCTCTGCCATCAAGTCCGTAAGGACGCAAACCGGCCTCACATGGGACACCGCCATGTCGGTGAGGCGGGTCCTCACAAGCGATGGGAAGGTCACCATCGCCACAGGCGCGGGTGACGCCTACCGTGAGCTGGACGCACCAACAAAAGTGCATGGCCTTATCCATGCCTGCTTTAACAAGATGTGGGACGAAAAGGCTTTTCGGCAGCACTTCCCCTCGTGGGTCGAGTTCAATATGATCGCCACCACCATAGTGGCAGTCTACAATGAGACGGCCAAATCAGCTGGACTCCCAGCTCGTGTCTTCCGGGTCAAACCCGACAAAAATGCCTACTCCATCATGAAGATGCGGATACAACATGACAAGGGGAACGAAGAGGACAAGCGCATGGCCAAACTGGCTGCTGCTGCCCCTAACAAGCGCCCACAGATGCAGGAGGCTGACACAGAGGGCAAGCGGCAGCGCGATGGCCCCTCCTCATCCTCCTCGTCCCAGTGGGCCAGACAGGCACGCTCATCTCAGGACGACGACTGGGACTGGTGGCAGCAGTGGTCCTGGCATGGATACTCTCAGCAGTGGCCAAAAGGTCATGATCAGTGAGGGCGGTAATATGTCACAGACTCTATGATCCCTTATGTCACAGACTCAGGGAATTCGGCACTCTTCCGACGCCTAGCACATCTCTTCGGAAGAATGTGAATCGCGTGCTAGCCTCGCTTAAAACAGCACTTTGCGCTTCAGCGAATTGCCCGCATCATAGCTGCCCAAAGACTCACGCCACCGAAGTTGCTTCAGGTACCAGCGGTCATCCGCACATGACCCTTACGGCCTTCTGTCTTCAACATGAGTAATCCGTGTGGGACGCCACGAGACGGATACTCCAGGTGGCGGCTTCGTCTGAGGTACGGCCTAATTGTTGAGACAGGTGCACAGATGGACGCGTCTGTTCACACCAAGGTGTCGGAGAAGGAAGCTTTTTGTAGCAGTAGCAGTTGCAGTAGTATGTCAAGTTCGAGCTGATTGGAGAGTCCTGAGCGATGTATGCTAGAAGCAGTTTCACGAGTGCACGAGACCAAAGGCGCCCGCAAAGCGCAGAGCACGCTCGCGCAGCGTTCAATTGAAAAATAGTAGTAGTAGTAGTAGTAGTAGTAGTAGTAGTAGTAGTAGTAGTAGTAGTAGTAGTAGTAGTAGTAGTAGTAGTAGTAGTAGTAGTAGTAGTGCATTGTAAACGTATACTAGATCGTAGGTCAGAACTCTAAAGTAGAATGGGATATTGGATGGTTTCAGTCCGGAAGCAGGAGCCAAGGCCGAGATTTGATTACTGGGCACCTTAGTGAGGGTTACATGGGGTATTTGGTGGTGCTTTGGCAAAATAGGTGGCTGGCGGATGGAAATATCAGCCACAGGGGGTCTTGGGGAACCGGCAACAGGCTCGGTCCAGTTTCGCGGCTGTCTAGATCCACACGATAGGCCATCGAAAGCACGAGGTGCGAAAACATATTGCGACACGAGAAAAAAATTGCAAACAGAAAATTTAAAAAAATAATGGAAAACGGACCCAGCAACAGCCGCGATTTGGCGCGAAACAGCCGCGATTTGGCGCGAAAAGCCATGAATCGTAGGAGCCCTCAGAAAATGAGCCCCCCAACGTTCGATTCATGACCCGGTTTTCTCAAAAAAACTTGCAGGTAGAGCCGGCAGCAGTCACAACCACCACCACGAAACTACAGCCGCGAATTGTTGCAAAGCCGCGAACTGCAGCCGAACAGCCGCGAACCGACGCCAACAGCCGCGGACCTCGACTGGAACAGCCGCGAACCGACGCCAACAGCCGCGAACCGATGCCAAAAGCCGCGAACCGATGCCAACAGCCGCGAACCGAAGCCGACAGCCGCGAATTGTAGTACTAGTAGCAGCATCAGTTGTAGTAAAAGTAGTATAGTAGTAGTAGTAGTAGTAGTAGTAGTAGTAGTAGTAGTAGTAGTAGTAGTAGTAGTAGTAGTAGTAGTAGTAGTAGGAGTAGGAGTAGGAGTAGGAGTCAGAATAAGTAAGAGACACTAGTAGCAGCAGTAGTAGGTGGTGGTGGTAGTGGTAGTAGCGAGGAGGAGGAGGAGGAGGAGGAGAAGGAGCGGTAGCAGTAGCAGTGGAGGTAGTAGTCGTCGCCGTCGTAGTCACAGTCTCAGTTGTAGTCGTCGTCGTAGCAGTACTAGCAGGGGCAATGCTGGTGATACGATTACGGCTATCAGTAGCTAAACAACAACACCAAAGCAGGCAGGTGGCACGGAAGGCACTGCTTCCGGCGCGTGGGTGAGGATGGCCTGAGCGCCGACTGATGCACCCGCATGCTTGCCAAGATTTCTCGTACTGATTACGATGAGTGCGATGATGATGACGATGATAGTGACGACGTGACGATGACGACGACGACGAAGAGGACGAGGACGAGGACGAGGATGAGGATCAGGATGAGGACGAGGATGAGGATGACGGTTACAGCGACTGCTGTACTGTTTGTAGCATGACAGCAACTATTGCGCATAGTAAGAGTACTAAACTAAAAACCCTTTGTTTTTGTCCTAATAATGATTTCAATTCCCTACCCGACACCCTGAACTCAGAATTTCAGGCGCCGTGCAGGAAGGTACAAAAACAGTTGAATAAAGGCGAATCAATGACCAACGAGGTGAAAGTGTCTCCGTTTCCGTTGCGTCAACAAATCGACTGCCTTCAACAACAAATACACAGGCTTCGCCTATTCTAGTCTTAGAACTACAGAGCAAAAACTGAGGGCAAGCAAAGCACGAGAAAGGAACTGTGTAAGCAGAAACGACGAACGTGCCACAGGAATACTCCTTTGTTGCGCTTAAACCAGATCTATTTCCCTGGAACCTGTAACACAGTGAGTCCGAACACGAGTGAAGGAAGTTACCGGCCAGTAATCCTCTTTCTTCTCTGCTCAGGTTTTGCAACTGCCAGATAGCTATTCAAGCAAGAACAATCCCACACTTAGCTTTCGCTCGGGCTTCGGCAACGGCCGCCGCCGACGGATCCTTTGCCGCACAGGTAGCCGGGAGGGTTTACGAAGTTTACGACTTGGGCTCGAGTGTTCTTGCCCAGTGTTGCACAAGCAGATGGTTTCGGGGTTCTAGAATGAGGATGTTCAGCTTCCGCTTGGACATGCCAGATGCGGCTTCGGCAGAATCCATGGCCTTTTTGCCGCAGTGCGCTCGCTGTTGGCTTGGGTTTGGAGGCTTGGATGGTATGCTCTCAGTGCTGCTGCACGTAGACATGCGCGACAACGGCAGCGGCACCTATTGACATCGCTTGCTACGTGATCACCATGACGATGATAGTGATGGTGATGATTGCAGTCGGACGGGAAATTACCGTGGCTAGCACACACAGCAATTCTCATGACCGGGACTATTATGAATGACTATCTGCATGCGTACTGCAAGACTTGCTTTTCATGGTTCTCACGAATCAAAGGTGACCACTATTCGGCCCACGTTTCTTGTTTGTGACGCGCTTGTGAGATTGCTTGGCTAGGTCACCCTGATGCTGGCTGCTGCGAAGACCAAGCTGTGGCTGCTTCGCTAGCGGACACACTGATAGACTGTGACCCTCATTGCGATCACCATGTTCATACGATGGGCATGACTGTTGAGTTGCCGCGCGCACGAAATCCAAAACCGGTAACCCTGAACTAGATCCTGAGCCCTACTCCAAAGCAAAACCCAAGCGCCTGAACTGCGCCCTAAGACCTCAGCCCAAAAAGCCAAAAAACCCTTAGCCTTTAGATCGTCTGATATCTCCCCGCGCCTCCGGTGAAAGGCCGTAGTACCGGCAGAAGGCCTCGTGTCCACCTAAGAGCCGAAGGACCTCGGTTCAGGCTTTGGCTTTGGCGTTTAGGGTTTAGGGTTTAGGGGGTTTAGCCTTGGGGCTCAAGGAGGCTGAGTGGTTTGGGACGGCTGAAAGCTTCAAGTTCTTAGATATTCGGGCATCGGGCTCTGTGAAGCAGGTCGGGAATTCAGGGTGTTGGCTCGGAGATGGTGCTCAACACCCACTGGTCGCAAGTTTTGTCCAGGCCTGGAACAATGAACTGCTGCGTTTGGTGGCGGTAACGGTTGGCGTTGCTTTGCTATTTCTTCTCGGCGGAAATGGTGAAGCAGCTGATGGTGTGTCCTCTCGCTCCTTCTCCTGCTGTTGCTGCTGCCGATGCCGCGGTCGTGGTGCGGACAGCTGCTGATGCTGGTGCTTATGTTGATGATACGGATAGTGTTTTGGAGCCAGTGTCGTGCCTTCTTCTCTGCTGCTATAGCTGTCGGTTGTTGTTGTTGTTGCCATTGCTGCGCTAGCAGATGCAGCCAAAACAAACCAGTCACTGCTAGCTCTGTTTGGGGCTTCGTGTTTAGGGCTCCGGAAACTATCAAGCCCTGCGGCCACGAAGAGGAGGATCCCCTCGATGCCCTCGATTTTGGCCGACGGGTCCTCTGCAGCTGTTAGAGTTTCAGGTGCAGAGTTCATGGCTCGGGGTTTAGTGGCCTCTGCCTAAATCCCAAATCGCAAACCCCAAATTCAGATCACAACAACCTATTGTTACTGCCGCGAGCCTCCTGAGACAGGGCCAGTGGCTCCAGGAGCCTGGGTACTCAGCGTCTCGATTCCCTACCGGTTTGGGGTCCAGGGCTTTTACAAGAGCAACAACACTACTACATTAGTATCAGTTTCAGCAAAGGGAGTCCGAACTAGGAGCATCGTACGAGTGACAGTCGCCGTACTGCTCTTGATGCAGCTAACTTGAAGTCAAGAGCCTCTTGGCCTGCCTCTGGGGATTCTCCATCGTCCACCGAGCAACGAGGTCTTGGTGCCCATGAGTAAGCCCTTGCACCAGAAGGTCAGAGCATTGCTGTCATCCTGGCACCGCGACTCTCATCTCAGAATCGGGTCTGCCGGAGGTTTAGGCTCTCTGGGCCAAAAACGTCTAATTGAAAATGCAGATCCTCATGCAGACTTGCGGAATCAAGCTTCTAAGGGCGTACATTCGTGGCCAGACATCCTCAAATGAAGCCTTTCATCAACGCTTGTGTGTGCTCCGGGGCTTCCGGCTCGATGACTCAAGTTCTGCATCACAGGCCTCAACCCTCCACCTTGACAAGGAACTACTAGTATCCGCATTCCTTGAAGCAGGGCCCTTGCACGAGCAAGGTGGCTGCGTCTGGCATTCGAGCTTTCTGGTAATCTGCACAACCGGCCTCAATCTATGTGTGTATGTGCGTGTGTGTATTATATATGTATATACACACACACTTTTTGTACACGCATGCTGTATGCATGTATACAGGATATAAAACATATGCATATACATACAGATACACATGTATATACATATGCCTACACATATACGTGTACATGTACCTGAACATGTACTTGCACCTGTACCTGTACCTGTACATGTGCATATACACATACGCATACAGAAATACATAAACCTGCATGCACATACACATACACATCTACATCTACATGTACATCTACATCACATCTACATCACATCTACATACACATATACAGATACATATACACACACGTACACATACATATACATATACATGTACATATATATATATACATATATGTTTACACACATATACGTATGCATGTGTGTATGTATGCGCATGCAAACACATGTACTTCTTATGTATGCCTGTCATGTGCTGCTCAGGTTTTGTAGTGCTTAGTTGCATGGCCTGAACTTACGAATTTCTACAATCTACACTACACCTGTGTCCCTTTCTTGGTGCATCCCCGGAAGAGGCATGAAGAACCCGAAGTTTCCGCGGACTGGGCCACGGCCTCCAGGCTTTTCTCTAGGGCGGTAGGGCAGCCGCTGCAACAAAGGCAGAGTCCGCGGACCACCTGTGCCGCTGTGGCCTGGCAAGTCAGGCTGTTTTCCGTCTACATATCTTTAGCTGTCTTAACTATCCATCTGTCACTTCTATTGCCGCTTCTACCACTACCCCTACCGCTACCCCTACCACTACTGCTACTGCTACCGCTACTACTGTTGATGATAAATGTCCTGCATTACCCACAGTAAGGAATATACCATCATTCCCATAGTTTAGGGTCATTAAGGTAAAGCAGGATTTATATCATCAACCGTACTACTCCTACTACTCCTACTCCTACTCCTACTACTACTACTACTACGACGACGACGACCTACTACTAATATTACAACAACCGCTGCTGCTGCTGCTGCTGCTGCTGCTGCTGCTGCTGCTGCTACCGCTACTCCTGGTCGTAGTCCGACTTCTACTCCTACTCCTACCTCTACCTCTGCCACTACCACTACCACCACTGCTGCTGCTGCTGCTGGTACTGATACTCCTGCTCCTGATCCTACCGCTACCACCACCACCCCCACCACCAGCGACCACGACGACTACGACTACTACTACTGCCACTGCCACTACTACTGCCACTACTACCTACTACTGCCACTGCCACTGCCACTGAACTCCGGAACCTGGCAGACCAGAGTCTAGGACGGCGCTACCTCGGCCGGGGAGTCCCGCAAGTAGTTCAGCTCAGGGTAAGCGACGAGAGCCCTGAATTTCCGCTTGAGTTGTGAGGGCAAGGGTGCTGTTGCTGAGGGTTTCTTGTTGTAGGATTCTACTAGGCTTTACAGAGTTCGAAGTCTCGAACTACAATTGAAGCCCTAACGGTTTCAGATTTGGGGGGGTGAAATTCGCGAGTTGAGGATTTCGGGCCCTGCCGTTTACGGCTCCGACTTGGGAGTTTTGGCTGGTTTCGGGAGTTCCGCTTTTGCCGGAGCCTTCGGGATGCCTGTGCTTAAAGGGTCATGGGACTTAGGAACTAGGGTTATAATTAGGGTAACTATACTTATAATTACTTATAGCCCCAATTAGGGTACTTATAACCCTACTTACTAAGTCCCATGATCCTCCAAGTGGGAAGAGACGTGGTGGGCCTGGAGTTGGCGTTGGGCGGGGTCTTACATACTGTAATATCGGGGTCTGAGTAATCAGAATGGGGTTTTGGGTACATGGTAGTATAGCTACAATAAGAAACCCTAGGAATAATATTGGTAGTCTAGGGCTGTCTTTGGGTTCAGGTTTTGAGCTGGTCGATTTCAGGGCCAGCGGGATCGCTGCTTTTGGATTTGAAGTTTAGGGTTGAGGACTTGAGTAGGAGGAAAGGTTTGGGTGGAGGGTCTACATCCTGAACACTTCACGAACGTCTACCTGGAAGAAAGCACCGAAACGAAGCACTGAAACTTAAAGACGATCCGGTGCGCGACATGGCATCTGATACCACACGAAAAGTAACTCGAAACCCTGAAGCCCCACACCTATCTGAATCCTAAACTAAACCCTCAACCCGACACCTTGAACCCTAAACCCTAAACCCCTATGACCGACGTCTCTGCTGCGGGCCCCGCCTATCGAAGAGCTCCTTCCCGGTCGGGAGCTCCTGACCCGGTAGATTAGGGCTGAGCCTGGTTGCAACAATCATAATAATATTATATAATATGAACATGGATATGAAAATTCATATTTGGATATGTACATGAATATCAATATGTACATGAATAGTAATATCAATATTAAGACCATTATTACTATTGAACTATCAATATTACCAATGAGGAAGAATATCAATATTAATACTGGGGCTGAGCCTCATAGCAACCCTTCAAGGATCCCCTGTAGCAACCCTCCAGCGGTCCCTCGCAAGAACCCTTAAAGGATCCCTCGTAGCAACCCGTCTGGCATCCTTCTTGTACGCTCACAACAACCCAAGAACATCAAGGCGAAGCACGGAAAAGCACTGGTCCCAGACACCACACCAGGAAACCGAAGACTTCACAAACCTCAAGAATCGAGACCGCGGAGCCCAAACCCAGAAAACCCTCCAAAACGCCCAAAGCCCCGTACTGTAACTGCCTAAACCCCGTAACCCCGTAAACCCCCAAACAGCGTTTACCCCTAAGCCCCTAAGCCTCTGAGCCCCTAATATCAACCCGTAAACCCCTAAACCCTGCAGCTTAACGCCAAGATCTGCTCCCGGGCTCCGGATGCCTCGACAGAGAGGACGTCCATCCAGAGCTCGTGGGCCAGCTTCTGCTGTTTCAGGATGGTGTCATCGTTGTAGCCTCTGAGCTTTCAGGGCGTAGGGTGTTTACGGGTGCTTGGGGTGCTTAGGGTTTAGGGTTTTGGGGGTGTTAAGGGTTTAGGGTCTAGGCTTTAGGAGTTTAGGGTTTAAGGTTTAGGGTTTGAGGGCCTAGGCCTAGGGCTTGAGGGGTCTAAGTCTAGGCATCGAAAACGGCAGGGATGCAGCAATGCACGGAGCCCTAGACCCCAAACTCCATAAACCCCCATCCCTCCAAGCACCCCGAATCCCCGAATCCCAAACCCTGAAAGTCCTGGGGCCCCGGGCGCATGGGAACCCAGACCATGGGATCCTCGTTGGCAGGACACCGGTCTTCCAGCACGTAGGTGCGAGACTGCCGCTTGCCTGATGTAGGGATTAAGGCATAAGGGGTGTGTGATCCGATACGGTTTCACGGTGCTTAGAATCAGTGCTTTCGACAACCGTAGCGAAGAGTCTTCCACCTTGGACCCGACAAGCCCTTTCAGGGCATCAGGGGTCCAGGGTTTAGGGCTAGTTGCGAGGTAAGGCCACAGTTACCAGCAAGGGGCATTCCAAGAAGTGGGCTTCGAATTCACTCGGATCCAGCGTGCTCTTCTTCTGGAACTCTGCTATGACGAAGCCGAAGAGGTCCTCCATCGTCATGCTTTCTATGAACAAGCATGAGCTGAATACCAGTCACAAGAACGGACGATAAGACAGCAGAAAATACTAACGAAGAAGTCAACAACTTGTCAAGGAACTTGAGCATTCGTACTAATGATGCTCAGCAGGCCCGCTTCTGCGTTTTGATACCAGCGATGAGCATTGCGATGACTACTGCAGTGTCTATCACCAGTTTAAGGCTGTTGAGGTGAGGGATCCAACAAAGGCCGGACGCAAAAGCGCCCACCCGAACCAGCAGTTGGAAACTGCCAGCCCGGAGTGCCGTGCCCAATCCCAAGGTCCTTCGGCCGCTGCTGCGCCTGGGTATCGAGGTCCGACGGTTGATGATATACATCCTGCATTACTCATAATAGGGAATATATTATAGTTCCCATAGTTTAGTGTCCTCTAGATAATGCAGGATTTATACCATCAACAGGAGGTGTGGGCTTTTGGGGCAGGGGTCCGAAACCATGTGAAGCTTTCCGGCTCTGAGACTTCTTACAAAGGGGACACGGAGGGACCCTTAATGGGGACCCCTACCCTATAATGGGCTATCTAAGGGGTATATACAATAGCTATATTGAGGGTATATACCAAGTGGTCCTTGTTAAGGGGGCTTCAAGCCGGCAATGAAACAACGAGCGCGAGGCTCAAGCCGACACTGCAGACACGACGATCAAGCGAGGGAGCATGATTTGGTGAATACGAATGCACCGAGGCCTAAACACATCGACATAAGTAGTATAGTATGGGGGGGTTCCGGGGCACGAGCAACTGGACTGCTCCTGTCTTCCACGGATTCTTCGCTTCGGCCAGCTGCTTGCTTGGCACCAATACCCTGTAGCAACGAGAACAGGTTCAGTCGCATCCCGTGTCCGCCTAGGTTTCTGCAAGTCAGCCCACGTACCTGCCCCATACGGATAGGTGTTGGAGATGGCAGTTCTGATTACGACTACGATTGGGATTGTGATCATGCAATATCATGCACATGGTTTTTACCAAGACCTCGGTTCTCTGCAATGGCAATGGTCATGTTTAAGCGCGGTTGCCCTGGAGGCCATCGTCGTTGCAAAAAAACGTCGGCAAAACAAGCAGCTGCAGTAATTGATGGCAACAGTAGCAGCACGAAGAGTAGCAGGAGTCGCAGTACTGGAGGATTAGCGCGTAAGGAGCCGGATTGGTGGTGGTGTTGGTGGTCACTCGAGACATGATTGGGACGTTCAGTTGTGACAGTAATTCCTGGCTCTCTGAAGGAGCAATATTCCAAATCGTCTTGCAGACCATCTTCACAAGCATCTTCACCTGCATCTCCTCACTCATCATCATAAGAAAGATCATCAGCGGCCTCGAAGATGGCATCGGTATCCTCCTCCGGTCTTCAGTCTCAGAACCATCAACCTTGAAACTTGCTCCCCCCCCCCTAATTTTCGGAAACTCTAACCCTTGTAGAGCCCTTTAAGTGGTACCCTTATAGAAACCCTTTAAAGGAACCCTAAGGTACCCCTAATTTTTAAGGGCCTCTTTGAACTCAGATTTGTCTCTCAGCTTTCGCTCTGTGCCAAGCCGCAACATCCTTCAGGACGTCTGCAACCGCCTGGGAGCACTCGGGGGTCAGCGGCGGCCAATTCATCGCCTCCAGGGCGGCTGTATGTTTGCATTTGGGTTAAAGTATAGTATACATCGGGCAGCGCTCGGTCCCTGAGCACACTAATTCTGCAGGCTTTCAAATTGAACAGCTCTTGGAATCTTGGATCCATGCCATACTGGAAAAGCCATCAGTACAGCTCTGAAGCTTCAAACTTCAATCAATCGGACGCCGAAGCCCAAACCCCAAGGCTCAGGCGCCGATCAAACCCCTCAGAGTGTCGAAGGCCTCCTCAGCCCAAAGGCCCGGGTCCCCAAACCTAAGATGCCAAAATTATGAAAACCCTCGATCCGCTCTTCAGTGCGCATCAATCGAAGGCCCGCCTCAACCTGCAAGTAGGCCCAAGGGAGGTACTACCACGCGGAGCCGACAGCACAGGAATTCAGGCAGCGGGCTTGCTGGTTGTGGGGAAAGGCATGTAATCTTGGGTTGTTGTTCAAACTGCCACTGGCCACTAGTCGAGTTGTACCTGCTGCTGTTGTGGCCACTGTGGGTGTGTGGGTGTGCGGGTGCACGAAAGCACATGGCCCTGTAATTGACGCACAACGTTTATCTTGCCAAGACTGCCAAGGTTATACAGTATCATCCTTCCAAATGCGCCTGCGATCTCCACGGGGCGCTTGCCGGTCCTGTGCACGAGACTCGCTGATGAAACAGAGTCCGTCTGGGGCCTACGTGTGTGAAAGCATCATTAGAGTCATAAGAGCCAGGAGTACACAGACCTGCTGGAGAATCTGTGTGAAACCCTTCTCTCCTCACCTGGCGTGGCGACTTCCGCCGGCCAGGTGGTGTTGGTGGTGTGACGTGCCTGCTATCGCGCGCCATAAAGCCACGAAAAGCACCTCCTCTTCCCAGTTCAGCTTGCCTCTGCTCCGTGTTCTGAGAGTTCTGCATCTGCCTGCGTCTCGCCGGGCGCCACAGGTTCTTAAGTTCTCAACGGACACGGCGCAGACATCGCTCAGATCGGCACGCTGCCGGCACCTGCATGGACATCCTCGGAGAGCACTGAAAATGCCCATGCTTAGATTTGACATTCAGTGGCATTGAGGCAGCTGCTGGCCGTCCGGAGGGGCGTCATTGGGGCCGTGGGCGATCTCTGCCAGCAAAGACCCAAGCTGAGCTGCGGCTCTTTGATGTCGGCGGTAATTGATACGAGCTTTTCGGACATGTCGCGGCTGTTCACGACGTCCTCCGAGAGACAAGCGAACCGCCTTCTGCCATCTCTGCCTAGCTGTCTGCATTGAGCGGAGGATTCGCGTCCTGTGTCCAGGCTCGGCCACGTAGGATCTTCAAGCGCAGCACGCCCAGAGAGAGGATGTCAAAGGAACTGTCCGGCCTCGGTCCAGAAACCCAAAAACCTATCAACAAGTCCTCAAACCCTCCTAAACCTACTGCTCCCTTTCATTGGGGAAGAGCTGGGAGCCCGGCCGGCCGGAATTCCGGACCTCCTTGGTCCACACTTCCAGTGGTACCCAATCGAAGCGGGCGCCATGGCCCTTGCAGCGCTGGAGGGTTTCGACTCGCACACTCGTGCGAGGCAGGCACGGCTTCACGACGTGCGAGCTTGCTACCCCAACATCCCTTGGCTAAAGAATGGGGTAAGGCGTTAACACAGCAACAAATCAGAGTGCAGCAGCCCACAAGGATTCACAAGCAGGCCGCCTTTTCTTGCAAATGCAGACATATGCAGACGGCATTCTGCCATTGTGTCTTGCTGGACCACGCTGCTGGTCGCCACGCCATCTCATCGAACGGCATCGGCCCCCAGCATCGTCTTTTGAGCTGTGCGCTCCGCGTTGAAGGCGATTCCAAAGCGTGCCAGCCAAACAGAGCAAACACCGGCAGCCAGACCGGAAATCACAAAGAGCAGCATGTTCGAGACTTCTGTAGACTTCGCCCAGTGGAGGTCGCCGGCCAGGAGGAACGTTGTCAATCCCATGATCACCACGGCTACCACCAGCAAGCCCATCTCTGTAGTGTTGTCCCCATCTTCCTGGTAGGGCCGGTACCAGGCATAGAGCACCAAGGAACCGATCAAGATCAAGGTTACCAGCTCCATTTGGGCGGCAGGGGAGTAGGTGACTGGACACATGGTCACAATCAGAGCTAGAAGCATCTTACGCACAAGGCGTTCCACCTCCCACACCGAGCACTCTGTCTTGTAGGCCTGCATGAGGTATGCCACATGGCTCTCCAATGGCTCCGTGCGGGACTGCACCAAGTGCACCCAGCTCCCCACCCCCAGCAAAAAGCATCCCGCGATGCTCGCCAGGACCAGGGCAATAGCCACCCCCTTGGGAGGCCCCGGAGGAAGAAAAGCCCACTGGAGCTCTGCAAGCTTGTCATGTGGATCTTCAGGTCGAAGGCGGAACGCAACCAAGTACTTCCCGAAATGGGCGGTGAAGCCGGGAAGGAAGACGTTCGTGCCTACGACCATGGCCAGCTTTGAGCCCTTCATCACAGCAAGCCCAGCCACAAGCAAGGCCGGCCATGCATACATTACGAGATGCGTGTGGTGAACAGTCTTGAAGCTGCCATCACCCGTCAGCAAAGGCAACAAGCATTCGCCAGACATCTTTGGGCCTGAAGTTTGCCCTTGTGCAAGAGCCACCGGCAGAGACAGATAGCCGATCACGTCCTGCGCAATGCCGCCGCCCCAGGTCTGCAAGTTGTCAAAGGCATTGGTCTGCATTGCAGCGGACATGGCAGTGCCTGCAACTGCTGCAAAAGCCATCAACTGATTCAGCACCGTAGAGCTGGCTGCACGCGTGCTTTTCGCTGATGTCACGCTTGCCACTGCTATTGAGAAGAAAAAGAAGTTCTTGCCAAGGTAGCGCAACAGGTACTGCACCACCTCCCGGGGTGCCGCTGACCATGTGGCGCATTCCACGCACTGGAGGACATTGGCGTCCCCGCGGGCATGGTTTTCAGCGCACTCTGTGCACCCCAGGCTCTTATAGCCTTTTGCGCACATTGGGACCACCACCTTCGCAGGTTCTCCGGGTCCATCACTCGCATTCAGCTCCCCACCAGGACAGGCCATCCTGGTCGGGCACCGCGCCCACTGGGAGAGGTTGGTGTCCGCTGATAAGTTGATGTCAACCATGACCCCATCTGGCACCGCAAGCTTCGTCGCTTCGCAGGTGATGGTGGTGCTCGGGATGCGTGGGCAAGGAGCACACGTAGCAGAGGATGCTTTGGAAATGGTCAACCTGGCATGGCCCTCTGGGCACCTTCCGCATGAAATTCCCACATCCTCATCCCTGCGGCCTTCGCCGCGTGAACAACGCAGGAGCTCGACCGAAAAGCTGGGGCTGTCAAAGCGACAGCTTGGCGAGAGTGAGCAGTCAATGCTCCTTGCTTCAAGGCCTGTGGCTGCCAGGCCTTGAATGTCATCGAGGCCTCCGTAGATGGACATATTCCCAGCCTTCACTGCTGTCTTGCTGGTGAAAGATGCGGCGGCAGCTGCACGACAGTTGCTGAACCTAGCTTCCTGCAAGTGCAGGCCGTCGGCAGCTACTCCGCCTGCTGTACCTACAGCCGTGCACCGATGCAGCTCTGCGTAACCCAAAGAAACCACCATGCCCTCAGTGTATAGACAGCCACCCTCGTAGGCAGCACCGTTTGTCATGAGTAGATGGCCCTGGAAGGTGCCATGTCCAGCGACATATGCCAACCCACCCCTGTCTCTTGACGAGCAGCCGCTCAAATTGAAACTCAAGCCCTCCGTGAAAAGACTGCCGTTGGCGAGGAACAGCCCGCCTCCTTTTAAGTCTGCAAAGGCATTGCGGATTTGCAAAACTCCATCAGAAGGAAGGTCTAAATCGCCATTTATGATGGCCACTCCTCCACCTTGAGCGGAACTCGCCCCAGAAATGTCCAGCTTTGCTTTGGAGATGTTTAAACCCTGCTCGACTAGCAAGGCTCCTCCGTCACTTCCTGCGGAAGTGTTTTGGATCTGTATGCTGGAGCCGGGGCCTATCCCCGCTTGCCTTGTGTAGATTGCGCCTCCGTGTCGGGCTGCCTTCGCGGTCGAGGTTTTTGTGTGCATGTTTTATGGCTTTTTTTGTGTATGTTTTATGGTTTTCTGGGCTTGGATTGTAGAGAACCTGTAAGAGTCATAAGGAGGGCCCTAATTTTGGCCTTTTGTGGGTATCTTTATGGCTTTCCTGGCCTGGTCTCATGGGAGATATTCGCTTGACTTGCTACGACCAATCGCAAATGGCCACATAGCATTCTTGATGGTACGACGTTCGATAAAGCACCTTCCCAACAGGGCTTAAGAAAGCGGGGGGAGTGGGCGGGGCGCAAACGCGCCCCATTTGCAAACGCAATTGCCAGAGGACCGGCGGTTCATCACATCTTAAGCAGGCGCTCTCATTTGACGACTCCGTTTCACCATAGATACTACCATAGATTATGCCACATATCTTAGACACGGCCCCGTATTTGGTAATTCCGTCATCATATATCTTTGACAAGCTCCCTCATCGGGCGATAACGGCTCACCACATATTTTAAACACGCCGCCTCATTCGGCGATTCCGATTCACCAGATATCTTTAACACGGGCTTGCACCCCCTCATTCGGCGATTACGGCTCATCTTATATTTTTAACACGCCCCCTCTTTCGGCGATTCCGGTTCATCATATATCTTAAACACGCCCATTCTCGTGACGATTCCGGTTCATCATATCTCTTACACGCCCCTTCTTTTGGCGTTTCCGTTTCATCAAATATCTCAAACACGCCCCCTCCTTTGGCAAATCCGGTATCCCATATATCTAAGCAGTTGGTGGTTCCGGGTCATCTTATATCTTGAGCACGCTCCCCTCAATTGGCGATAACGGCTCATCGTATATCTTAAACACGCCACCCTCGTTTGGTTATTCCGGTTCATCATCTTGAACACCCCGCCCTCAGTTGGCGATACCAGTTCAACATACATGTTAAACAGGCCCCATCATCTGGCGATAACGGATCATGATAGGTGTTAAACAACCCCTGTCATTTGGCGACTCCGGTTCACCATATATCTGAAGCAAGCACCCTTGTTTGGTAATTTCGGTTCACCAGTCTCTAACACGCCCCCTCATTCGGCGAAAACCGTTCGCCATATGCCTTAGCTTGCGCGGCCCAAAAAATACAGACACATGAATCGGGGGGGCCGCGGAGGGGCTTCGAAAAGTCTAACAAGAGTTATGCGCGTGAATAGCGTTCTTGATGGTACGACGTTCGCTAAAGCACCTTCCCAACAGGGCTTAAGAAGTGGGGGGGGGTGGGCGGGGCGCAGACCCGCCCAATTTGCAAACACAATTGCCACAGGACCGGCGATTCATCACATCTTAAGCAGACGCCCCTTATTTGGCGACTCTGTTTCACCATAGACACTACCATAGATTTATGCCACACATCTTAAACACGCCCCCGTATTTGGTAATTCCAGTGACAGTGCAAGCCCACTTCTGTAGGTGGACCTCCGCGGACCCTTTGCTGGTCAGGTGCCAAAAGAGTGGCGGCAGTGGGGACACTAGGTTGTGTCCTGCAGGCTACCACAATTGGTAGCGGGGCGCCTTGGCACTCTGTGTTTTCTCCTTATAGGCTAGGAGATAGGTTCAGTGCAAGCCCTGCCTCGATGGACGATCGCGGTTTGAAGAAGTTCGATGGCGAAGGAGATGATCCAGGTAAAGCACTGCGCAAGTAGAAAGCGCGGGCGTTAGCAAAGATGACTACCTTAGGACTACCTTGAAGGACTTCCAGAAATCGCAGCGAGGACCATGGATCTTCACGCTGTTGGATGGGAAGGCCTTGGAAGCGTGTGAGCACTTGTCCTTAGACGACCTCATCAAGGAGAACGGCGACGAGACAGTATGGAAGAGGCGGTCCGCCAGGTTCCCGGAGAAGGAGGCCCATGACCAGATGGGTGAAGCGCTAGGCGAGGTTTTTGGGTTGGCTGCCCGAGATGGAGAGTCAATGAAGGAGTGGACAGCACGGGTCTTGGAGACCTTCGAGAGATGCCGCAGGAAGGCCGCAGTGGACTTCCCCAAGGAAGCTACAGGCTGGATCGCCTTGCTTTGTGCCGGCCTGACAGAAGAACAGAAGGCGATCGTGAAGGCGAAGACGCAAGGGAGCTTGGATATGGAGACGATTAGCGCGGGAATCCGTTCGTGCTTTCCCAGCCTGCGTGCTTCGAGCTCGAAGGCGAGGAAGCCTATACCTCCGTCTTGATCGGCGAGGACGACCACGGTGTGATCGTCGAGCAGGAGGACCAGCACTTCAAGGACGATGCCGCGTTTGACGATGTCGAGGCTTTCCTGGCCGACTATGGGACCACCATCGTTGAGGACCCATTGTCAGAAGCAGAAGCGGCAGAGGCCTTGGCAGTGTCTTGGAAAGAGAGGCGCCAGGAAATCAACAAGATGCAGAAGTCACGACAGTTCGGGCAATAGATGCTTCTCGGAAAGCCTTTCGAATCGAAGTAGAAGAGCTCAAGCGACGCACTCGCTGCAGGAAGTGCGGTCGAGTAGGCCACTGGGCCAGAGAGCGCAGAAGCAAACCATCGTCGACAGCCTCATCGTCAAAGCACGGCGTGTCAGAGGCCGCTTCTGGCAACAGAGGCGCCACCGAGACCATGATCGCCACCTACTTGGAGGGTGAAGTAGCTAATACGTAGAGTTATAAGTACCCCAGAAAAGGTCCTAACTGGGGTTATGGTACTTATAAGTCTCCAAAATAACTAGTTACTAAGTCCTCCGACCCTCCAAGTACTGGATCGCGTCCTGGCCTTGGGACTAAAGGCCTCCGCGGTGGTGGACCAGAGAGGGTTCGAAGGATCCAGGCGGTGCCCGCCAACCAGCGTTCTGATTGCGTGCTGGCGCGTGCCAGCTGCAGGGCTGGAGACGCCGTCTCGCCGGTAGGTAGGGCAGTCCTGCTGTTGCAGTTCCGCCTGCCTCTGCACTCTTCCAACAATTATCGGCTTCGCAGGTTTTAGGGTGGGTGGAGCCAGCCACCTTGGCCCGGGTGCATCCAAGGCCCGGCGAAAGCAAATGCAACAGCATAAGCTTCAGCAATCGGTGCAAAGACAGGTCCTGGCGCTCTTGGAGGTGCTCGCGGGCCTCCTTTCTGGTAAGTCAGGGCTTGCTGGACTTCCTGCGAAACTTTAGGAACTCGTGCTGGGTCTGACCGGTGCTGGCCCAGAGCAGGTGGTCCTAGCCCCAAGGCCAAGGCAAAGACCAAAGCAAAGGCAAAAGCCCGCCCAAAGCCAAGGTTGCGCCTGCTCCGGCGCTTGCTGCCACGACGGCGGCCCCGCCTGCCGCTCCTGTCCTGCACCCTCTTCGGGGATTGTTCAGGGTTCCTTTGCACTTCAACCTTCGGATTGGCATGGTGTTGTGGTGCCCTACCGCTCAGCCTGCTTCCATTGTCGTCCTTTGCGAGGACTCGGAGCAGGTTGATGCTGCTGCTCAGCTTTTCCGGGCCGCTGCAAAGCAGAAACCGCTCTGTTGTTGACTCGAGACTGCAAGGCCTCCATGACGGTTGCTATGCTCTCGGGAGGCAAGGTGTTGATTCAGAAGGTTGCCAGCCTCTATGTGGAGACGACTGGCGTTGCCAAGCCTGCCTTGAAGTCGGCCCCGGCCCCGAAGCCGGTTACCGCTTCGCCGACTGTTGTGGTGAGGCTCATTGCTTATAAGCCTGCCATGCCGGAGGGCCTTTGGAACATGGCCTCACGCAATCCTAAGGCTTTTGCACAGGAGTGGGCTGTCCACTTTGCCGCAGGAGTCCGGCAATGCGATCAAGGATGCCTGGCCCTTCTCCACTGGCGCCGAGGCTGTGGTAGGTATTGTCAGGGTTGCTGAGGCCGCCTTTCTTCCCTGCCTGCGATGCTCGGGCGACCAAGGTGTCTTTGTTGAGCCCACTGGTCGCACTATGACGCAGCCGACGGTCATTATACTTAATGGCACAAGCCGGCTGCAGGTGAGACAGGGAGCAGGCGAGCGCGCGAATGCTCGGCCTTCGTCCTGCTTATGGGCTGGTCTTGGGCCAGTGGCAGCTTGGATTGCGTGACAAGCCGACGGCTGGCCAGCCTACCGCCGTCAATGGTGCATCGCTGGTACCCCTGCCGCTTGGTCTGACGATGATGTGCAGCTCTTGGTGCGAGAGCAGACGACTTTCACTGACGTCGAGGTGTTGCGGCGGCAGGTTCGCCGCTCTCAGTGCTCATGGTGGATTCGTGCTAGCACTCTTGACCCCTCCGATGCCCACCAGCTTGTCGCTAAACATGACGGTGCGACGGCGCACCTTTGGATGCTTCCTGCGCCCCGCAGCATCTCCCGACGCCGGTCTGGGGAATCCATTCCTTCCCGAGCCCCCTTCTCCTTTAGCCAGGACGCCTTCGAGTATGCCGACCGGCCGGTGCCCCCGAGCACTGCTGCTCGCGAGGATGTTGCTGCTGAGCCTGGTGCCAGGCCCGAGCCCTCGACCAAGAAGGCTCCTGAGGTTGCCCGTGTTCGCCGTGTGCCGCAGGGCACAAAGCTGCATAGGGTGCCGGGCGACGGCAATTGTTTTTACAGCTGTGTTGCTCACGCCACGGGCCCACTGTTGCCGTCATCAGGGCTCAGACTTGTGCTCACATGACCCAGCACCCTTCGCGTTATGGGGAGGGCTGGGATCGGGTCGACGACCGTGGGCAGCGCTGTCACTGTTGTCACACTTAGCACCGGGGGCATGCAGTCGTTTCAGGATTACATCCTTCGAATGCAGGCCGACGGCTCCTGCACGGTGGACTTGAAGTCCTTGCTGCTGCTCGCGCGCACAAGCTGTGCCCGAGCCCCCTGACCTTCCCCCTTGCTGCTTTAACCCCAAGCCGGGGCTTCCTCGCGTGTTACGACCGTTCCTGCCACTGACCTGCCGCGACTTGACTGAGCAGACTTCTGTTCGGGGTGCGCCCCGTGCTGGGGCTGCTCTCCAGTGCTGTCTCGGACGCATCGGTGCCTCTGAGAAGCGTAGCCGTTCCGCTATGTGTGCGGGGGCTGCTGCTGCCCTTTGGTTGCATCCAGTGCGCCTACATCGGTCAGCATGCGGCCCCTCCTGCGAGTTGGCCGTTCTGCACTCAGAAGCCACAATGCTGCCGGCCGAATTGGCTGTTCTGCACTCAGTCTGATCAGAAGCCACATTTCCGCCGAGCTCATTGCCGATCCGTGCACTGCTCCTGCTGCGCCTTTCGCCCTTCCTGCGCCTTCCGAGGTTTCGGCGCCGCTGCTTCCGCTGCTGCTTCGGCTGGCACTCGGGCTTACTTTGGCACATCGATAATTACCACAAAAGGACCAAGCTGCTGCTCTTGCCCTTCGCCGGCTGCCTCCCCTTGTTCGCCCGGGCCCTACTGATGTTGTGCGCTGGCGCTGCCCCTGCTGTGAGCTGAGCTCGCCCTATGATCAGGCTTATGCTGTTCGGTTGCGTCATTGGGAGCAGGTTGTTTGTTGTGGAGCCACGGGATCGCTTCCTGGTACAGGTCCCTGCCTCGACTTCGCGTGCCAATGTCACCCATCCTACCCTTGCGGTTCGGGCTGCTGCCCAATCCCGACGCACGCTTAACTTGAAAGCTGCTGCCGGTCCGCACACCGTGCAACACGTCACACTGCCGTGGCTCGGCAAACTTGGCAAAAAGTTTCGTCGAACGTGCAACCGGGCCATCTGTACCACCTGCGGGCAGTTCGAGGACTCTTTAAAGAAACTCAACATGCGCTCCTGCGAGGTCATGACTGCCACACGTGGTCCACGCTGCCGGGCCCTGCGTGCCGGCGTCACTGCCTTGCGTGCTTCTCCCGACCTTGTGCTGAGGAGCTCTCCCTGCTGTGTGGTGGCACGTCCGCATTGCCCTTGTGCCCAAGCCTGACGGTTCTCGCCGCCCCATCGCCGTCGCGGTTTTGGCTTATGGCTTATGACCGCCTGCATGCGAGCTCTCCGGCCCTGGATTTTGTCCTGGACTCCTGCGGCTCTCTTTGGCGGCGTTCCTTCTCGCAGCCCTGCCCGAAGTTTTGGGGGCCATCGATACGGCCCACTCTGCGTACCGTGGCCTCTTCTGTGGTACCAAGGCTGATGTTCATCGGTGTCTTGACAGCATGGAATTTGAAGTCACTTTTCGGGTCTTCGCCCGCCTATAGGGGCCCCTCCAGGTCTCACGGCGGTGTTGCGGCACTTCTACTCTGTCCAGCTTCGGTCTTTTTTTGCAGTGGCGGCGTGGTCCATGCACCCTTCTCCTGTGCGACCATAGTGGCTTGCTTCACGGGTGCCCGGCTTCTCCTTGCCTGCTTAACGCCACCATGGCGCTTTGGGTTCTTCACGTTGCCTTGCGGGCCCCGTCGGTTCACACTGGTGTTTACCTCGACGACCGGTTGTTGTGGACCGTCGGCGACATCGATGCCTCTGTTGCGCACCGCTGCCGCAAAATCGCCAAAGCTGGGCGCTCCCTCAGGCTGCGCCGCTTCTTGGTGACACTGCTGGTTGTCTCGCTCTTTCGGTGGACTGGCCCCTGGCATCGCTACACTGCCAGCGTTACCTCCCGTTGAACTTCGCACATTGAGCAAGCTCTCTGTGGTGGCCAGCCTTTGCGCAGCCGTTCCACTTTGCTTCTGTGGGGCGTGCTTGGCTGTCCTGAGGCCCACCCGGTGTTTTCTCTGCACTTTGACGCTCTGCGCCACGCCTGGCGTGCTGCCGCCACACCCGTTGTCCACACTCCTTGCCCGCGTCTCCATGAGGGCTTGCGCTTCTTTTCCTGACTCCTTTCGGGCCTCTGCGTCTTGGCTGGGACTCCGAGGCCTCCTTGCGCCTTTTGGCAACGCGCTCCTGGCACCGCCAGCTTTGGGCGGCCGACAGAAAGACTGTGTTTTACCGCTCGCCACGGGCGCTTTTCCTTCCTTTGCTCGGTGCTGCTGTCGATGCCCGCACTCTGTCTCGCGCTGACCAGAGCGCAGACACTGCCTGTGACTGCGGCTACCCTGCGGCCACGCGCGCTCACCTGACCTTTCACTGTGCAAGGCGGCCCTGGCCTCACGGTCTGCGCTCTGAGGCTGAGGACAGACAGGCAGACTGATTTGACGGCTCGGTTGGCAGACGGACTGACTGGCTGACCGACTCGCCGCTGCCGCTGGACGACCGACCGACTGAGTGACTGACTGACTCACTGACTGAGCACTGAGCGCTCGGTTGGCTGACCGACTGACTGACGACTGACTGACTGACTGACTGACTGTCTGACTGACTGACTCGCGTACCCACCGAACAGACAACCATAACAACTACACAAAAGACCATAAAAAATACCCAAAAAGATCCCCCAACCTAGCGGAAGCGGTGAGTCAGTCAGCCAGTCAGTCCGCCTGCCAACCGAGCCGTCAATCAGTCAGTCAGTCTGTCTGTCTGTCTATCAATCACTCTGTCAGTCCGTGAATCCTCTAGTCAGTCGGACAGTTGATCTGGCGTCACAGCTGCAAACCAGTGAGTATGGGGTACCGGAATCGCCAAATGAGGGGGCGTGTTTGAGATATATGATGAATCGGAAACGGCGACAAAGAAGGCGCGCTTAAGCTATGTGGTGAACCGGAATCGCCAAAAGAAGGGTGTGCTTAAGATATATGATGAACCGGAATCCCCGAATGAGGGAGCGTGTTTACGATATATGATGCGCCGTTATCACACAAAGCGGGGGGTGATTAAGAAATGGTAAACGGTTATCGCCGAAAGCGGGCGCGTGTTTAAAATATAAGATGAGCCGTTATCGCCGAATGAGGGGGTGTGGTTAAGATATATGGTGAACGGTTGTCGCCGAATGCGAGCCCGTGTTAAAGATATATGGTGAATCGGAGTCGCCGAATGAGGCGGCGTGTTTAAAATATATGATGAGCCGCTATCACACAAGAGGGGGGTGCTTAAGATATGGTGAACGGTGAACGGTTATCGCCCGATGAGGGAGCGTGTCAAAGATATATGATGACCGGTTATGGTAGCCTGCAGGACACAACCTAGTGTCCCCGCTGCCGCCACTCTTTTTCGGCACCTGAGCAGCAAAGGGTCCTCGGAGGTCAACCTGCAGAAGCGGGCTTGCACTGTCACTCCCTAAACTCTAAAACCTGGGATGACTTGGATCTCAGTGAGCTTCACTCACTGCTTGAAACGACGAACCTCCTTAGTGCCCGGATAGGCGGTACTATCGGCACCTGGAGTCCAGCCAGAGGCTTTGAGGAGATTAGCCAAATCATCTACCTTCGGACTACGATTTATACCGGCATTGTCATGCACCCAGGACCCAGACACGGTAAGACTTCACATGCTCAGCATCACTCTCAAGAATCTCTTGGTAGCAAAGGTTGTCGTTCTTGATCTTGGCTAATGTGCAGAGTGTCCGACCCCAGTCGCGAAGACTGCGGATGCCATCGGGGAGCTTTTTACAGGTCCAGGAGGGGCCTTCACAACCTGCTTTCTGTTCCCAGGGGCTGCCGCGGAAACCTCTGTGAAGTCAGTGGAGTGCAGGTCGACGTGGGTGTGTCCGAAGATCTCCAAGAGCTCGAAGGGATCCAAATCGCTATCGGGCTTTGAACGCTTAGATGCATCCGACATGTTGCTCACCATCGTGCCCTCGAGAAGCTCGGGGTGGTGCACGGTGATGAGGTTGGCATCGGCAAGACGCTTCAGCCAGGCACGAAATTCGGCATACTTCGCTACATCTGCGCTTAAACGTGCCGCCATGACCGTCAAAGGAGGCGACAGGCAAGAACACTAGAGGGCGTTGCATGCTGGCTCGATACTGCACCCACTTCGGCGATCATGGTCTCGTTGTTGTTGTTGTTAAACACGTCAACCCGAACCAAAATGGCGGTTTAGACGCGCACCGGCAGTTGCAAGAGCTAAAAGCTCACGGCCCGCAGTGTGTTGCACAGATTGGGTCTTCGCAAGCCGCACAAAACGAATTCAGTTGCGCCAGGAATCAAAAGATAGCCAGCGAGCCTTGCAGGCCTCCCAGAAGGGAAGCGTAGCTGCGCGCCGCCCAGGGTGGCAGTGCTTCGCCCAGGAAGTAGAAAGAATGAAGTCGTCCACAGCCTCCTGAACGGAGGCACGAAGTGTGGCAAGCAGTTGAATAACAGTAGCGTCAGCAAAGGCATTGGCGCGACGACATGTCGCTGCATCCGGATAGTCTGGCGGGGCTCGCCACGCAGGCTGCTTTCCATGAGAAGGAATCCAGGCGACACGGGAGGATGGGCGCCATCGAAGTGCCGCGCAGGAGTCGGCGAACGGCGGCCTGGTTATCGACGAGGAGGGCCGTCGATGTCAGCCTGGTGGGCGGCCGTAACGGCGGGCCACAGCGCGGAGCGCTCAGCGTAAGAAGAGGTCTGGCCGGCGCCAGACAGCGAAGCACCACAGGAAAAGGAGCCATCTGCAGAAACAACGGCCCAGGCAGTGCGCAGTGTAAGGGGGGGCTTAAAGGGGTCTAAGCAGCCGCCGTCTAAAGCCAGGCAAACCCTAGAAACCCCCAGGCGGCGCTGGGGGCACGGCAATTGGTTTATGAGTTGCAACACAAGCGTAGCGGAAGGTCCCGCCAGCCGGGGATTCACGTATGTAGGTTGCAGTTCGCACTTGCCAAAATTTGAGGAGGCAAGGTCTTGAGTGGAAGAGTTCCAATTGGCCAAATGGTCGTCTCAGTCTCAGCCCTTTGGGACGAAGCATCCAAGAGTCTGGTCCTCTTGGCATGTGCGTGGCAAGCGCCTCTCTACGTGCCATCAGAGTCAACGGTTTGTCCGCGTCTTTAACCCTGAGCGGCGAGGCCCATAAAGTAGCGGCTTGCGCGAGCACGTCCCTCTTGATCTTCGCATTGGCACCCTCTGCGCACTTTTGCGTAGGAGGGTGTCCGGGCATCAACCGGAAAGCAACTCCATGCCACCACGAAGCATCGTAGACCTTGACTCTGAGCCGGATTCTTTTGGCGGCGGCCTCTTGCGAAAGTAGGTCTCCAGCAAGTATTCCGCACATCGCTGCTAGTTCCAAATACTGGTTATGCGCTTCAGCGTACTGTCCGTGATCAGATGGAACATTAGCTGCGTCAGCAGGAGTGCCAGGTTCACAAGCAAGTTGAGCCTGGGCAAAAGCGCATTAGTACAGGAGCGTATAAAAAACAAACACGTAGTCCCGTAACCCAAAACCCTAAACTGTAGAGTTGGAACCTGACACCTTGCCACTCAAAAAACAAAAACGCTCCTGCACTCCCAGCAACACTGCCCAGATAGGCCGGCTGTCCAGGAATGGAGGCGGCTTTGCATTCTCAACAGTCGCTTGTCTTCGTCGGGCTTTGCGTTTAGCCCTGGCACGGGCTTGATGCTTTGCTCCCGCACTGCGCTGCGGCTCAGCCCAACGTTGTCTACGGCCTTTCCTGTGATTCTGCAGAATAGCCCTCCTCATGTGGTCAAGATCTTGTGTCACATGCAGCGAATTTCCAAAGACATTCTTGGCGGCAGCTGCAGACCCGACAAAGTGATCCACGTTCAGCTGCGAGGGCATGCACATTCCCCACCGTTGCAGCTCATTGCGCAAAGCTGTAAAAATCTTTTCATAGCTCAGGGTTGTCTCAACCGGAGAACAGGCAATGACCAGCGGCCAGAACGATCGACGCCAGCGACCTTTCAGCCGCCTGTGTACCACTGCACAAACCACAGCATACTTGAATCCCATCACGCACATAGAGTGTGTGAAGTCGGCACACATTGCCCATTTGGAGTTGTGCTCCCCGGCGGCCTCGCTGAGCAAGCTCTGAAGGGCATTGAGCATGAGAGGCAGGAAGGCAATGTATGTGAATGCTTCCATGCATGTATCCTGGATGAACAGAGGGCTTGAGTCCGGGTCTTGAAACTTCTCCGCAACTTGCTGAATGTCCTCCCAAGATTCTCGAAACTGTTTCGTGCTCTTCTCATTTTCCACAGTCCTCCTATGCTTCAGAATGGCACGAATATCCTCCCTGCCAATGCGATCCCCGCCTATTCTCACCATTCTGCGGGCCACATTGGAAGGTGTCACAGCGAAGTTCCGCCGCTCCAACAGCCAGTCTGCAATCTTGTGCACTCGCAACCTGTCCGAGTCACTTGGCCGAAGATCTTCACATGACGTCTTGCCGGCTTTCCGCCGTAGTGGACCATTGCACTCCGAAGCCTTGGAAATCTCAAGCTGGAAAAAGGCTTTGCTGACATGCCATCCACCAGAGAACTGGTACACAGATCCACGATTCTCGTAACAACCTTCATGTAAGGTGCACCGGGCTGTCCTGCACCACCGCTCCTTCGCTAGGTAACGGGGCGTTGAAAAATATGCAAGCTTGATATCGCGCGATTTTGCCCACTGCCGCGCCAGGAATCGAAGTTGATAGGTCTCAGGCTGGTCTGGGACTTTGTCTTTCGAAAAGACTTCCTCCGTCACAACTGCAAACTCGACCTTGCGACGGCCTTCTTGGACTGCTTGGCCTTCTTGGACCACTTGGCCTTCTCGGCCTTCTTGGCCCAACTCGCCTTCTCGGCCCTCTTGGACCACTTGGCCCAACTCGCCTTCTCGGCCCTCCATAGGGGCCTACTCGCTGTCTTGGCCCCCCATGGGGGCCTGCTTCATTGACGGATTCGGGCCAAAAAGCCCTGCGGTGCGGCACAGCAGAACTCACACGGAAGCAGAAGCACTCAGTCACTCACGCAAAACTCAGTCACTCACTGATTAGATACCTGTCATGGTTCGCAAACTTCTGTTGTAGTTCCTCAACAGCAGATCGTGGTTCGCACTCCTGCTGCCCCCACCGGCTTTATGTTTGGGCCGTGAAAGCTAAGATATATGGTGGATGGTTTTCGCCGAACGAGGGGTCTTCAATACATATATGGTGAACCGAAATTACCAAGCACGGGGGGCGTGCTTCATATATATATATATATATATATATACATATATATATATGTGTCATATATGTGTATGTATATATATATGAGATATAATATATGGTGAGTCGCAATCGCCAGATGAGGGGCTTGTTTAAGACGTATATCATGAACCGCTATCGCCAAATGCGGGGAAATGTCTAACATGTATGTTGAACCGTTATCGCCAATTGAGAGGGGCGTTCAAGATACAGGATGACCCGAAAATACCAAAATAAGGGGACGTGCTTTAGATATATGGTGAACCGGAACCACCAAATCAGAGGCGTTCTTCATATATATGGTTCAAGATATATAATGAACCGGAACAACCAAATGAGGGGACGTGTTTAAGATATACGATGAGCCGTTATCGCCAACTGAATGGAGCATGTTCAAGATGTAGGATGACCCAGAACCACCAAGTGCCTAGATATACGGGGTACCGGAATCGCCAAATGAGGGGGCGTGTTTGAAATGTATGATGAATCGAAATCGCAAAACGAGGGGGCGAGTTTCAGATACATGGTGAACCTGAATCGCCAAAAGGGGGGAGGAGTGTTTAAGATATATGATGACGTAATGACCATGGGGGGCGTGTTTACGATATATGATGAACCGTTATCGCCGAATGCGGGCGCGTGTTACAGATATCTGGTGAACCGGAATCGCCGAATGAGGGGGCATGTTTGGGATAATATGATGAGCCGTTATCACCAAAACAGGGGCGTGTTTCAGATACATGGGGAACCGGAATTACCAAATGGGCGGGCGTGTCCAAGATAAGTGCATGATCTATGGTGAGCCGGAATCGCCAAATGAGGGCGCGTGCTTAAGATGTGATGAACCGCCGGTCCTCTTGCAACTGCGTTTGCAAATGGGGATGGGAGGGCTGCGCCCCCCCAACCCCCCACCGCTTTCTTAAGCCCTGTTTGGCTTTAGCCAACTTCGTACCATCAAGACCGCTTTCTAACCATTTACGATGGTCGCAGTAAGTCAAGCCATAACTCTTCTGAGACTTTTCAAATCCCGTCCCAGGGGCCCAACCCCCCTCGCTTTATGTTTGGGTCGCACAAGCTAATATACTGCAAACGGTTCTCGCCGAATGAGGGAGCGTTGAAGACTTACAGGGTGAAGCGAAACTTCCAAATAAGGGGGCGTGCTTCATATATATATATATATATATGAGATATAATATATGGTGAGTCGGAATCGCCAGATGAGGGGCATGTTTAAGACGTATCATGAACCGCTATCGCCAAATGCGGGGACATGTGTAACATGTATGTTGAACCGTTATCGCCAATTGATAGGGGCGTGTTCAAGATACAGGATGACCCGAAAATACCAAAATAAGGGGACGTGCTTTAGATATATGGTGAACCGGAACCACCAAATCAGAGGCGTTCTCCATATATGTGGTTCAAGATATATTGAACCGGAACAACCAAATGAGGGGACGTGTTTAAGATATACGATGAGCCGTTATCGCCAACTGAATGGAGCGTGTTCAAGATGTAGGATGACCCGAAACCTAGATATATGGGGTACCGGAATCGCCAAATGAGGGGGCGTGTTTGAGATAATGTGATGAACCGGAAACCGAATCAGGGGGCGCGCTTAAGATGTATGGAGAACCGGAATCGCCAAACGAGGGGCGTGTTTAAGATATATGATGAAGCGGAATCGCCGAATCAAGGGCATGTTTAAGACATATGATGAGCCGTAATGACCAAAAGAGGGGGCGCGCAAAAGATGTATATATATATATATACATATATATGATGAGCCGCTATCACCAAAAGGGGGGGCGTGTTTTAAGTTGCATGGTGAAAGGTTATTGCCGAATGAGGCGCGTGTTCAGGATGTATGATGTGCCAATATCACCAAAACAGGGGCGTGTTTAAGATGTATATGTATGGTGGACGGTTATCGCCGAATGAGGGGGCGTGTTAAAGATATATGGTGAACCGGAATTACCAAATGGGGGGGCGTGTCCAAGATATGTGGTATAATCACATCTATGGTATATCTCCTTCGCCAAATAACGGCGCGTGCTTAAGATGTGATGACTCGCCGGTCCTCTTGCAATTGCGTTTGCAAACGGGGGGGGGCTGCGCCCCAACCCCCCTGCCTTATAATTCTTCTTGAAGTATTCACGTGTTCCAGATCCATCATAGACGCATTCTGTCTGCAAAGAGGGGGGGGTCCCCGCTTCGTCAAGCCGCACAAACATCGTTCTGCCAACAAAAACAGAGTCCATATGAATAGTTCATTGGTTTTGCACATGGGGGGTCTGCGTCAATCACATAACTCTTCGTCAAGAAAGAGTTGCGTCAATCACATGGTTCCTCTTGAAAGTTTCGAGTGTTCCAGATCCATCATGCACGCGTGCAGGTTCTCGATCCAGGCACAGAAACCCACAAAAAAAATAGCCAAATAAAAGCATGAAAGATACCCAAAAAACAACCTGGACCCCTTCCGCTGGACGACCGACTGGCTGACTGACTGACCACTCGGTTGGCTGACCGACTGACTGACGGACTGACTGACTGACTCGCTCGCGCACCCAGCGAACCAAAAACCATAAAACATACCCAAAAAGAACCCCCAACCCTGCCTTCGTCCGTATCAGCGACACCGTGCTGTTAACGGTGATGAAGTAGTCACTCTTTATTGCACCTCCATCCTCGGCGTCCGCGTCATGGATAGTCAAGTTTCCACGATCTGAGACTTCCAGCATCATGGCATTGATTGCTCCTCCGGTCTGAGCGCTTGCCCCCAGCACGGAGACAGCATTGCAGCAAATGTTGATGGACCGGCCACGGATGGCACCTCCAGAATCGGCCGCCGTTGTGTTGCTCACTAAAAGTGATCCGCCCGAAAAAGTCATGGGATACCAAGTCCAGATAGCACCTCCTTCCGACCTAGCTTTCGTGCGAGCAATCGATGCAATGCCCCCGGACATGTTGAACTCATTGGTCCAAATGGCGCCTCCCATCCTCGAGATAGAGATGACTATCGACATGCTGCCGCCAGAGATGTTCAACGCCTCGGAATAGATTGCGCCTCCAGCCTCTTTCGTAGCCACGTCGTTCATCGACACGTTGCCGCCGGACATGTCGAACTTTTTGGCGCAGATGGCACCTCCATTTTGCATGGCCATCGCGTGACTGATTGACATGCTACCACCCGAGATGTCCAACACATCGGAACTGATTGCGCCTCCAGCATGGTTCAAAGTCCACCCATCCATAGCAATTGTGTGAGAAATCGAAATATTGCCACCAGACATGCTAAACCTACTGGTAAAGATGGCACCTCCATCGTCGTATGCCTGTGAACCTCTGATTGACATGCTTCCACCGGAGATGCTTAACGAATCGGAAAGGATTGCGCCTCCGGATTTCCTTACACGGCACGACAACATCGACATGTTGCCGCCTGACATGTCGAACTTGTTGGCCTGAATGCATCCAATTCCGAAAGAGTCGACGTAAGCAAACAACATACTTCCGCCAGACATTGCCAGTGAGCCAGCAGAGATGCCACCTCCATTTGCGACGCGCACAGAGATTCTGCCACCAAGCACCTCCAAGCCGACTTTCACTTTCCAGATGGCATAGCCTCCAATGTCTTCCTCGCCATAGTTTCCTAACGAAGTTTTTGGGCGGCGTGGGCCTGCAGCAAGGCAGTCCACGGCTTCTGCCTTGCCGCCCAGCAGGCGGAATGAGCCCTCGATGGAAATAACATCTGCCGTTCCGGTCTGCGTTCGCCTTGCCTCGCAGCTTGCAAGCTGCAAGCTGCCATCGTGCTGTTGGAGAGAACCTTGGATGGCCACAACCGCACCCGGGCCCTGCCCCTCGGAAGTGCAGTTCTCAAACCGAAATTCTCCGCTTCGAATCTCCACATTGCCAAGAACCACTGCTGCGGCATCTGCCACCTGAAAAGATGTCACCGACTGCTGCGCATGGCAGCCCTGGAAGACCACGGATCCACCAAGCAGAAAGACGTCGCCCAGGATGCCCACGCAAGGCTTGTCAAATGTAATATTGGGACTGGCCCTGAAGGTCATGTTGCCTCGAAAAGTGATCCTGCCGCGAAAAAAGAGAGGTGCTGCCAACCGGACTTGGGCACCGTTGCCCGAAATGACGCACGGTCCGGTGGCGATTGTCTCTTTGCTGACAAGATATGTCACAGCAGAGAGGTCCAGCTCTCCGGTCGTACAGTCGGGAAAGGCCCGCCAAGCGGCCTCAGCAGCCCGTTGCTCTTCCACTTCGCGAGCCTTCCCAGAACGCTCCGAGTCACTTTCCATGGAATGGCCCTCCAAGATGGGGGCCAGCGCTGGCCGGAATTTCGCCTTCTTCCACCCCGTTTGTTTGCCCGCCACCATGAAACTCTTGCCGAGTGCACCCCCGACGTACTTGTCTTGGGGCACCATTGAGCGCGGCAAAGACCTCTTCGACCCGGGAGCTGTCGTCTTAGCAGCTGCCAGGGCTTCCTCCTCAAGCGTTTGCCGCTTTGATGGCTTGAAAATTAGCCTCGCTTTGCGGCGCCGATCAATTTTGGCAAGCTTCACAGCATCCTCGCCAGGCCTCGCATCAACCACTGTGCGGTTCTCGGACATGTCGTCGTGGTGCCCATCGCTGACGAGAAGAAAGCTGTCGTGCTTCCTCATGTGAGTCTGGACGTCGCCAATCTTCAAATCACGTAGATTGGGGTTATTGGGGTGGAGATCATTCAGCACGATATCGTCAGCGATGCGCTCACATTGCACTTGAAGTAGCAGCGTGAGCCAGTGCAGGCCACAGAACATGCAATTCGTCCAAGTGATGGGCAGGTGGAAGTGAAACCACAGCAAACGACACGCTGGTTCGTGTCACCTGCCGCACACAATATGGAAGGATTCTGCAAACAGTTGCGGTTACATCCTGCTGAAGGGGCAGCGTATGCCCAAACTGCAGTCTGTGGACCATTCTTGAGCCAAAAAGGTTAGACTTCTATTGGTCCTCCTTGTCAAGGCATGCCAGGTCCCAGACTGGCTGGCCTTCATTCCTACGTTCTCCCCTTCACACACACTAAGCAGACGTCTTGACAGTCTTTCAACTAGAAATCCTGAGCCGGGCCTTAGCCGGGCGCCATGGAAAGGCCGGTTCGGGGACTATGACTAGTGGACTAGTGGATAGTTGGTTCGAAGTTTGGGATTGTAGGGCTCAGTGCGCTAGGTTTTGAGTCTAGAAATCCAACTTCGGCTCCAGAAGCCCTAAACCTTGGCTTCCCTTTGCTTCTGTGTCGACCCCGAAGACCCGGAAGCCTCAAACCCCCGGGCCCCCACCCTAAATCCAGTGCGCAAATCTGCTGGCGCTTGAGTTGCGATGCTGCTAGACTCGAGCCCTTTTGAATCGCGGCTTGAATCGAGATACTGCAGCTTCAACCGATGGTGTGCTTGAATCGCCTGTGCGCCGATCCTGTGTGAATGCAGGTGCTGCAATCGCCCGGCCGATCTCATGAAATCCACATGCTACACATTACAAATTGCAAGCTTAGACCGTCGACCAGTACGCCGCATGCCTTGCCACTCTGCTACTCGGGTCCCACCTGAGACTGCTTATAAAGCACCATGATGTACTTTGGAAAAACTCCAGCATGGCGAGCGGGTCTCAACAAGAGGAGCTCAAGCTCTGCACTTTGAACATGAAGCGCCGTGTAAAGAAGCGCCATCGCGGAGCCAAAACAAATCGTAAAGCCCTTCGAGATCTCTGTTTACTTCCCCCCACCTCCCCGAAAGCAGTCGACGTGCCTTTCCCTGCGGCCGGCGCTCGCGTGCATGCTGTTCATGCGAACAAGGCGGAACCCAGGAGATGCTTCGAGCTCGGGGGGCCCAGGGTTCTGAAGGGGGCCCAGGGTTCTGAGAGCTGGGCTTGGCTTCCTGGCCTCCGCGTGCTACTGGTGAGGAAACCTACCACGGGTATCTGGAGAACGTGGCATTGGGCTTGTCATTTATTGCGGGTGCTAGCGAGGTTGCTTTAAGTTCGGCGATCAATGCACTTGGATATGAACGAATTTCTAATGGTCCCTTATCTTATCGTACTTCCGCTCTTCGGTCTGGCGTCATATCAGGTACCGCCTGCGTCCCCAATGCCGATTCCCTGACGAACTACGAAAGCAACTCACCTACGAGGCCGCTTTAGGCCTTTGACCCTGCCGGGTTCCTGGCGAAGCTTGACAAACCCTGAACCCTAATGTAGGAACCTGATTAAGGAATCTCGGGCCTTCATGTGAATCCGACTATTTTGGGGTTATAGGCCCAGGGTTTCTTAATCAGGTTCCTACATTATTCGAGTACCCTTATAGATCCCTTATAGTAACCCTTATAGACCCCTTTAAAGGAACCCTAATAAAGGGCCTAAGGTGGCTCCTACATTAAATTCCCGAGGGTGGGGGAGATTCCAGTCTGCCCGAAATCTTCCGCTCCAAAACCCGGACTTAGTCTAAAGTGGGTCAGGAACCCAGTTGAACCAAAGCCCTTCGAATATCACTTATAGTAACGAGACCCCTTATAGCAAACCTTATGGAACTGATACTTCCCCAAAAACTCAAAGCTTTAGAAGGTTCAAGGTCGCCAGCTGACACGGTTCAGCTTGACAATCTGGGTCTTTGCTCATTTGGGGCCTGCGCCTTCGAGAACCCAACTTTGTGCTTGTTTAAACAGTCGCCATAGCCGTCATCACTGCACCGCGCAGGACATGCCACAAATGCTCTTCTAGCAGGGGGCTCGAAAACTGGACCGCCCCAGAAGTTGCTGCTTGCAGCTGCGACGGCACACCGGCTTTGGGTTGGTGAGACACTGGGACTGACCGGAGACCTTTTCAAGGTTTCTCCAGGTAAGACCTCTTGAGATCGGAGGTTGGAGCAGTCACAGCGACTGGTCCTCTGTTTTTTCTGTCCGTATTGGCGATGCTGTGCCGCGGGTGTCGTAGTCGTGGTGGAAGACTTCACACGGAGGACAGAGGGAAGGAGGAGGGCCGTCGCAGCAGCAGCAGCAGCAGCAAAAGAATAGTCATCGTCATAATCAGCACGATCATTTATCAGCAGCAGCAGTCGCAGTGTGGACGACTGGTACTGCGATGGTGTCAAATCTCATACCATTGACTTGCGAACAGTTAGCCTCTCGATCGTGGATTCAAGCTTTTGCCAGGATTCTGTCAAGCTGTGGCCTTTCGCGGCTTCTGCGCTGAGAAACTCCGAGGACTAGCAAAAACAAATTGCAACGAACAGTAGCTACAGCGACCAAATGACGACGGCAATACCAACAGAGGCAAAGAACAAAAGAAGAACATGATGGCGTGATTCAAGATAACTTAACCGTAAGAAGAGGCAAACAACGACTTGCTGTGGGGGATCGGAACACCTGGTAAGACTAGTCCTAATCATAGCCTTTGTATTCCCTATGATACTCAATGATAGTACCCTCAGGTGTAGTCACCCTCAAAGCTGCTGTATTTCTGAATGTTCTTGAGGAGGAGGAGTCGAAGCAGACCTCTCGCCGCGCTCAGCTCAGCTTCAGCTGCTCGGGCCTGAAATCGGTTCGGTTGGTTAGGTTTCACGGCTAGTTTAGGGTGTAGGGTTAGTTGAGGTTGAGGGAGGGTGTAGGGTTTAGGGGTGTGGCCTCGCACTCACCTCAACAGGACCGTGGAGAACACCTGAAAGAGAGCTCTCCAGCGTTGCTTGCACCTCTCATTCTCCAAAACTGCCATCATCTACATCATAAGTCTCCCATCGCCGATGCTCCTAAACCCTGAACCCTAACCCCAGAACCCTTTAGAGGAACCCCTAACCCCAAAACCCTGTGCACTGGCCCAGACCCCCGCCCCTTCTCAACTCAGATGTACCGAGGCAAGAGCAAGCGCCCGGAATCTCTCAGCCTTTGATGACTTTGGGAGCTTCGTGCTTACGATTTGGGAGTTTCCGAGGCTTGGGGCTTAAAGGTATCTTGATTTGGGGTCCTTATAGTAAAGATCCTAGTATGTAGGGTACTTTATGTATTATGGTCCCCTATTTTCGGAAGCTTCCTTTCAGTGCCTCGACGTCAAACGGCTGAAAGAATGAGGCGTAGACAGAGTGTCGAGACCTTCACCCTGTATGTGTTGTCGTTGTGTCTTGCACTGCTTCGAGTTGTTTATCTTAAGTACCATAGAGGCGTAACCCCATGCCGGCACAAAACCGGCGTACTTTCTGCAGGCCTCAAAATCTTTCACAGGCCTCGACACGCAAGCGACTCGGCCAAGCGGCCAAAGGATGAGAAGTGCCCGCCATGCGCTCCTGTCAGGCTGAGGGAATACAAGTTCGAGCATGTAGGAAGCGATCTTCTGCATCCGGTGGGGAGACATGAATGTTGGAGATGCGGACCCCACGCCGCTGAAGAAGCAGGAAGTAAGGGTTCGAGGGTCCAGGATGCTTCTTAAATGCGACAAGCACGAATCACACTGGCCGATCCGACCTTGTCCCTGCCAGCCTCTACTTGCTAGCATCCCGCTACCCGAATCTACAGTGTCGCGGAGGTTAGAGCAAGCTCTCCTGGGGTTCCAACAGCAGAAGCAATCAAAAAACTGAATCCCGTTTGGGAAAACAGAGTAAAGTAAGCAGTAAGCGCATGATTTGCGGCTTGGGTGGCCGGGTTAAAAGGTCGAAGGCTCATCGGCCTGGGCCAGGTAGTGGTGCCGGTCTGGAGCCGGCATGTCGCCCTTTCCTTGGCAAAACAAGTCGGGAAAGTCCAGGCGGAGGTCTGAAAGTTCGTGACATGTTATAACAAGCAGCCCGGTGTTGAAAGCTTGTCGGTACTCCAAGTAGTGCGATGTTGCCGGGACCCAGCAGCAAAATTTACTGACCTCATCTCGCCCCCCCAAGTCCATGCCACGGACTCATCGCATCCCTGCTCCCACAACTTCGGATCTGACAAGCCTGAAACGAATTCGAGAGCACGTGGAGACAAATGCAGGACTGCCGCCCAGCTTCAGCGTTGCGCAAGGAGCCTGCCCGACCTCGGGGCACCCAACAAGAACGCTGGAAGATTCTTTTGGCTTCCATGCTCAAGATTGTTGAGGTTTGGACTCTGGCTTACCATGTCGCTTGGTTCAATTTTTTGGAGTTTAAGCATGAGGCTTCCGGCGCGATTGCTAGTATCGTCATTGATCCTGCCGTTTACGATCATCACTCCTCTGGCAAACCTTTAACCACTATGATCTTCAGACTCGTGATGATGAATGCTTGATTCAGATCATTCTGCTCGAGTGCTCCCTGCTCGTATGGATATGGTGACGCTTGAGATCATTACTGTTATTGTGTACAAGTAACGACTATGCTAGTTCTGATGATGAGGTTCTTCGCAGAGCACTACCGACGCCGGTATCATGACTACTATCATCATTAGCACTGCAACCGGCTCATGTCCGTGAAGGAGAAAGAAGCGCCCAGGGTGAAGCACCGGACCACCTCTTCTATACTGAACTTAGATTATAAGAACCAAAAATGAAAACAAATATTTCTCAGTACCCCCAAGTCTTGGGCAGCGGCCGTGGAGGCCACCATGTAAGCACCGGGGCCCGGCGTCGCAAGCTGCCCGGTGCTGACATTATCCGGACCTGGGTTCGGCGTTAACAAGCAAAGTCCGGGTTTAGGGTTTAGGGTTGGGGGTTTAGGGTGTCAGGCTTAAATTCCATACCATACAAGATTCATATGGGAATTTTGGGGGAATGATACTACTGGTTGCCGAGAGCCAAACGTTTCCCGACTTTCTTGCTCTCACTGTCATACCGGTCCTCGTGATGTTCACGATTAGCTAAGTTCCGTTCTGATTGCCACCTCGATAAAAGTCACTGTAGCGTCCGTATGAACAAATTCTCCACATTGGGTAGAACAGTTGAGACTTTGCGTGGGGGCACTGTTTGATGTGAGTCCGGGGTATGAGGGGCCGAGGACAAATATACTCATCAAGGTAACCGATGTAGAGACCGTTAACTACATAAACTACATGATCGCGGCAGCAATACATGGGAACAATGGTCCGTCGTCCTGCTGGCCATGACGAGTGCTGCCACCGTTCGTAATTGAGTTTGAGCAGTACCGGCAATTCCCGTGATACGAGTAGACTGGTCATCGGCACAAGTACTGGACATGAGGCGGGCCCTTCTTGCTAAACGGACCGTGCTGTGTCGGGGACCACAAACAAGAAGCGAGCGCCGGAACCTTTCCTAGTCGAGGCACGGCCCGAAGTGCCGAAGCGCCAGGAGGGGGTCTTGCTGCCCACCATGTCGTTCTGGCGTCTTATGGGGTCAAGGGGATGCTGATTTTCTTAGAGCAAAGTTTGGGGCTTAGGCGATTTAGGGCTTGAGGTTTCAGTTTCACGGCTTGGTCTTAAGGTTCTGGGATTTGGGCTTAAGAACAATGGGGGGGTTCAGGTCAAGCATCTAGTCTAGTCACAAACCCATGAATCCATGGCTTAGTAACTCCCCCGGCTCAGGCCAGTCCTGCCAGTAGTCGCCAGGCCCAGGACATTTCTCGGCCTCGCCTGAGTCCTTAGAAGCAGAGTTTAGGGTTTAGGTTGAAGCTATGCGCCCCTTTCCTTCGCAGCAGCTGAGGATAGGGGGGTTGGGGGTGGGGGATTGAGGATTAGGGGATGCAGGTCTCTCAAGTCGTGCACTATGACCTAAGGGGGTTTTTTGGTTCACGAGAGTCTACCAATTCTAGTAGAGATGCGAGGCCTGAAGCCCAAAACTAGGCAGAGTCAAACCCAATATCCTGGTGGCAAGGCTCGAATTTCTTTCCTGCCGAATACTTTGGCGATCTTTTGCCCAGCAGTGCCTGGAGGGACAAAGCTTTGACGAAGACACGAAGGACTCCCTCTCTCTCTCTCTCTCTCTCTCTCTCTCTCTCTCTCTATAGATATATATATATGTATATATATATATACATATATATACATATGTATATGTATAATAACATATTATGGTATGTTATTTTGATATATATATATATATATACATATATATATGCTCTCGGGTCCCGGGCCGCCACCCCCCCCCAACCCCCTGCCGCCCTGCTGCTGCACGCGCACCCGCCCTGCCCGCCCCGCCGCCCCCGGCCCGCGCCTTGCCTGCCCCTTGACCTTGTGCGCGGATCGGGAGTGTCGCACTATGCCCTGCCGTGTGCGGAAAGCGGCATCTGACGTGAATTGCAATGCTGAATTATGAGGGTTGTATTGCGATGGTGATGGTGGCAGATCTTCTTTTGAAGGTATCAATGATGAACATGACGACGACAAGGATGATGTTGAGCATGGTATGACCGTCGACTCATGTCCCGGTCTAGAGCAGCACAACATCATGAGCAGTATCACCGGTGCCACAACAAGAGGGAAGACAAGGAGTATCACATAAGAACGTCGTGGCAAAAAGAGTACCACCACAGGCCCCACACCACAGGGGGGGCGGGGGGGGAAGAGGGGAGGATACCATGGGGTGGGGGGGGGAGGGGGGGTGTGGCAGCCCTGCATCATATATACATATATATATATACATATACATATATACATATACATATATATTTGTATACACATATACATATATATATATATATATACATATACATATACATATACATACATATATATATATATATAGACATTTATATATATATATATATATATATATATATATATATGTATAGACATATATATATATATATAGACATATGTATATATATATATATATATATACAAATAAATAGACAGGGTCCCAACCTCGATCTCGTAGTCCCCCGGGCCCGGCGTCTCGCCGAAGCCCGTGACGGGCGCAGCCGCGGCCGCGGCCGCCGCCCCGCCGCTCGTGGTCGCGGCAGAGGCAGTGCCAGTGCCAGCAACGGCGGCACCGGCGGTGCCAGCAGCACTGGCGCCCGGCTTCTCGCGCCTGATGCTTTGGGCAGTTTAAGAGAATCCTGACACCGACCTTGCAACTACAGACCCCGTAACCTCGAAAACGCGAATCGCTGACAAGAATCACAATTCGTAAATCCGAAAGCCAAACCTCTCACCCTCAGACGCTCTCCTCGACTCAAATCCGTGCGAGTTTGTTTACACCGGCTAATCACTTCGAGAAAACACCGAAGTGATGAGGATCGAAGCTTTGCTTAACGGTCTAAGTCTAAATCAAGTTGACCTATAGCTCGGGGCTTTCACCCTGAGACCTGAATGCTAAACCTGTGGCACTTGCTTCGTCTTGAGAGAACAGGCATTGCGGCGTTCAAACACGTTGCCTGACACGTGTACAACATAATTTAAACCCTCCTGGGGCACGACACAGTTCAACAGACGCATGACGAGACCCGCAGAACTGCCGCACACGCTTAAACACGTTCACTTTGAACCGCTTATTCTTAAAACTTGTTGAAACACGACCCTGCCTCGGGGTGATTGTCCACTTCGACGCACCCGCGCCTGCCTCCTTCGACACATCTCGATGTTACACGTTGGATGAACAGATGGGACGTGGTGCTTGGAGGTGCTTGGAAGGAGGACTTTACAGCAAACTTAAAAGCTCACACAGTACAGAACCAGAGACGTGGAAGCCCAGAACGACCGTTCCGTTCAGGGCCCCATACAGGATGGCAGCAATGCTGAACTGCTAAAGAGTGCCAGAGTGTGAGACCTTGGGCCCAAGCCCTGAACATGCGTAGCACACGACCCTGCGCCCCGGTTCGCTAACCACCTTGAAGGTTTCGGGCTTAGGAGAACATCAGCCGTCATCCTCCTCAGAACATAGACACGCATCATGCCCTCTTATCTCGTTCCGTGGCCAAACATCCCAGTGGAGATCAAGCACGGCGGACCTTTTCAACCGTAAAAAAAACAAGTAGATAAGTAGAAAGAGCTTGACAACACCAAAACCCGTGAAAGGGCTTTGGCTTGGAGTCACCGTCCTTCGCCAGCTCGTACGCGCCGGGTCCCGGGATCTTCGGCTTTCCCATACCTAGAATAGGGTTTCGGGACCCGTTATACTATAAACATAACAAGGTGGCCCTACATTACATGGCATCTACGTTGAAGGTGCTATCGCCTGCGGTTTGGGCTTTCGGGCTTTCGGGTTCCGAGCTTGAAGGCCTCGGAGACTTTTCGGGTTTTTGGTTTGGGGTTAGGGATTTGTAGAGCTTCTGCTAGGGTCCAGTTTGCTCGAGAAAATACGGAGGCTTCCCTCAGCAATCCGCAATCAAACACAAAGCGTCCCAAGAGCAAGGCGGACCAAGCAGAAAAACTAAACGCAATTTAACTAATGGTTGATGGTAGCCCTAGGCCTATCTCACCAAAACAAATCTATGACGAATGCAAAGTGCCTGACATTGGTCGAACGCCTGCTTGCAACAAAAAACTGGAACCACTGCGCACCTGAGCTCTTTTCTGAAAGCTTTCATCCTGTAAAGCCTTATAGCGATCCTTCTATATAGGACCATTAAAATAGTGATCCTTATCGTATCCCTTCTAAAAGTCTCTGAAGCCCCAAAAGCCTTCTTCTGCAAAGCAAGCAGCCGTCCCTGCTCGAGAGCCCAAACGAAAAGATGGGGCCCTGGCCACTTGCGGGCAACAACCGTTGTGGCAATTATTACACAAACCCCTTATCGAAACTGCTGAAGAAACTCTTGAAGTAACGCTTATAGTAGTAACTAGTCATCCTCTCATAGTAGCTGTTTCTGCAGGGGACAGGGGACAGGTCAGCATTTGCTCTGCAACAACGCAGAATGACAATAACAATATTACTATTGTATTACTACCATATAACTACTACTACTACTACTACTACTACTACTACTACTACTACTACTACTACTACTACTACTACTAATTACTACTACTACTACTACTACTGCTACTACTGCTACTGCTGCTACTACTACTACTACTACTACTACGACCATGTGTTGGACCATGTCCGGCTCATCAAGTCTGATCAGGCTGCACAGAACGGGTCTGCAGAGCTATAATAGCTTATATATACTACACTGTAGCCTACTACAATGCACTAGAATATTCTGTAATATACTGCGCATAGTATGAAATTACTACAAGCTGCAATAATACACATTATGAGCAATATGTGTACGGAGATCTATGTATGTACGCATGTATATATGCTACAGCTCCTATAATGTACGATGACATACTACAAGGATAACACGCTATCGGCATCGGATTCTCAAGGGGTCTGGGCAGTCTGCAAAAGGTGTGCATCTGCCCCGATTAGACCTCGTGAACTCATCCTGCTGAAAGTCGATAAGGAAGTCCAGAAACAGGCAAAAGTGTTTCGACTATACTATTAGTGTTAAGTATTTTATCGTATATAACTAATGTATCATAGTAGATCATAGCCTAGCATGGCTATTATGGTGTAATAGTACATTATAGCATATTACTGTACGCCAATCTTATAGCATATTGTAACATGTTTTCGTATTTTATGGTTTGTATAGTATACTATAGTATGCTTGTTATAGTGTTCAACTCTATCTTCTCCTAAAGTATAGTACAGTATAGTACAGCACAGTGTACCATAGTATCCTGTACGATAGTCTGATATAGTAAAGTATAGCATAGTAAAGTATCGTAGAGTATAGTAGTATAGTATAAGCCTTCAACCTTAAGCCCTGAAAGTAAAAACTTTGGAACCCAGACGTTCGACCAGCTGGCGCTTGTGATGGTTCCGATAATAATCTCCGAAACTTACCGACCGGTGAAAACCATGCACCACCCTGTCACACAGCCTTGGAATGTCGCGACCTGGGCAAGGGCGCAACTCGGCGACGGGTTTGTGCTCTTGGAAACAAGCCTTAGAGTTAGGCAAGATTATGACTATAGGAGCTGCGATTAGATGGTTTCCGTCATTGTCCTCATCTCACGACTGCTGCTACACTGTCGGTGTCATTGCTGTTGTTCTTTTCTAGTACAGTAGCGATTGCGGTTAAGATGTTCGGGCTTCGGATGCCGGATAACAGGCTTCCCGAGCGTCACAGCCCGAGTAGAGTATGGACACGAGAAACCGAAGCAGCAAAGGCACGCGAAGTCTGGCTCAGCATCGATGTAGGGATCATACCTGAGCGGCAGGGCCGAGTAATCATCAAAAAAAATCTGCTGGCGAACTTGACGACGATTATGTCTACTGAAGTTTCTTTGCAGGCCTGCGCCGCTTCTCCCGTGCTCCGGCCCGCGACGGCGAAAGACAGGCAACCGCCAAAACCATTACACCGGAACACTATCATCTCACCACAACCATCAGAAACACAATCGCCATCGTCACCATCGCGACCACCATTCCATGCGGTTCTCACTAGCATCATAGTTGTCATCTACTGGACAATGAGAAGACTTCCTCTGGCTGTGCCGAGCGGCGATCCAGGGCCCGGGGGTTGCAACCTTCTCCTGGGCTGTGAGGCAAAAGGCCCTACTTTGGCTCCGGAGCTCTGATGCTCCGAAGGCCCAAGAACCTAACGGACCTAACTACGCTCTGCTTAGACTCTCCTGGAGGGGTCTGCATCGCTTGGGGATCCCGAGGCGGGAATACAGCCCGAGGAGGGAATATGCGTCCCGAACCCCACCTCGTTGCAACTTCAAGTACTCTGTAGATATTGACATAATTGGGATCAACATCTGCAGCAGTGCCATCACACGGCATCTGGCACTGCAACAACACCACCGCACCCCACTCCAGCCCGGATTGTATCCAAGAAGCATGTTCTCGCCGGAAGACAAGCTAAATGTCCACCTGTCATGATTGGGATCAAAGCTGCCACATTAAACAACGTCAAAGCGCCATGACAATAACTATCATCAACATCGGGGCACTATCGCATTCTTTATGTTGATTGTTGGCTGTGATGTAGCCACAAGCATCTTTATAAGTGAAACTGCTACTATTCCACTATGTTTGCTGCTTGCCGTCATCGTCTTTCTTCATCAGCATGGTCTGTGAAATCATCGTCATGGTTGTCGTCATCAACGTCATCACCACCACCGCCACCATCACCGTCATCATCATCATCAATATACACCAGTGTTGTACACGTAGTCTGTTGGGATTACTGAATGTGCATCCTCAAGCTGCAACATGTCTACCACCGATACTCTGGAACCGTTCGAAAGTGTCTGCCTCAACGCGCTAATTGTGGGTCAACACGGTCTTCTCAACAACACCTACCTAGATGCAGAGTTCTGGCTGCTTACAGTTCCGGGCAGGGAGCCAACCATGAACCAGCGTGTGCCCGGCAAACTGGCACCGAATCCACAGCCCGGGGTCAGTCTAAGTCTAACCTCAATCATCCCCAATCCTGGCAGCTGGCAAAGAAACGATCCACAGAGTTTTGCCAGGGAACTCGCGGTTCGGCTCTGATCAGAAATCGCAACACTGGAAACCCTACACCATAGAACCTCTACTGGTGGGGCTCGCGGTTCGGCTCTGATCGCAGCACTGGACACCGTAGTAACCCTTATAAAACCCCGTACAGTATCCTGTAGTACCCTTTTGGTACCTTTATAGTAGTATCCTTACAATAGCCCTTATAATACAGCACCATAAAACACTGAGCTCCTCAGACCCCCCCCCCCCCGCGGCCCTCCGGGCCTCGGTGAGCGCGTCACGTGGGAGAGGCCGTGGAGCCTCGGGAACTCCTCGCAGGCTCAGGGTTCAGGCTCTAGGCTCAAGGGGTTTAGGGTTTAGGGTTTAGGGTCTGGTTGTTTTGATGGTTCAGGGTCTAAATTTTAAAGGGTTTAGGATTTCGGATTGAGGGTTTGGACGTAGAGGCTTACCGCTTCTTTTCGTTTGGGCTTACAGGCTGGAAGGACTCAGAGGCTGAGCCTCTTGTGGGCCTCACAGGCAAGGGTTTGGCATTTAGAGTTTAGCTGCGTTGCCATCGAAGATCTGGGGTCAAGGGCCATAGGCAGGCCGAAGAGAAGCTTATGGTCTTTGTTCGGAGTTGCACCTGGCAATCGTCGCACTGGTGGCTTCAGCGAGCAAGGTCATCATATGTTAAGCTGGACAGTGATAGCATCATCCTCATCACCATGAAAACTACAGCGATTTTTCATGACCAACACCATCACCGCCGCTACCACCACCACCACCACCACCATCATCGCTACCACCACAACCAACACCAGCGGCAGCGGTGGTAGCGGCAGCAATACTTGCAAAGTTCAATCTGAAACACTGAGATCCCACCTTAAGTAAACCGTGGTTCCGAGACCGCAACTAGACGGTGGCCCTTAAGAACCCCCAAAACCCCAAAGAACCCGAGCTTCAAAAAGTCCTCCTTCGGACCTTCGCGGTCTGGCCTCGGCATCTCACCTGATCGCACCAGGGGTGCTGGGTTCCCACGTCTCATATGGGCTTTTGGGTTTAGGGCTTTCGGGTGCTGGGGTGGGGGCCTCAATAGCTTCAGTAGGGTTTCGGGCCATGTGACCATAGACTCATCTTCGGACTAACATTTAAGGTGGTATCACCATTAGGTACTGTTGTTCTTACTTGTTGGCAGCGATATCTGTATTTTCCTCATCAACGACATCATCTCTCCTCTGAAAGACAGACAGCAAAGCTGACTGCAGAATGAAACTGCCGATGAGCTTTACAACCCTATCGTTGTCGATCGGTTAGCCAACAGCTCGAAAAACGACTGCCCCAGAATGACAACAGGCGTCACTCCTGCTAGTTCTGCCATTTGGAGCATTTGTGCGATACCAGTTGGCGCATGTAAACGCCCTATGGCAGGAGTGTTGGAACGTGACAACCACCAAGCTCTCGCCTGCGGGTATCTCCACAAGCTCCCATGCCATTTTAAGAGATCCTCAGCCATATTCTGTTTTTGCCGGTGCAAACCACAAGACCATAACAACTGAGACCCCATTCTGTGTCAAGCGATCCTCGTCCACGCATTCCACTGTCTGAGCGAGCTTTCATCTCCTCTCCCTGGCATTTTTCCATCCTGGCGAGACTTCTGCTTGCGAGGCTCATCCTCTCCTGCGACAGCACTTGGCTTTCTGGCCCGGGAGTGATGTTGGATGCAAACGTCGTGAATCCCGCGCAGGGAAAGCTCTGGAAGGCACTCTCTTGACCTCCAGCCGCAAGGCTCACAAGGCACTTGGCCACTCGGTCGGATGCCACAGCTTCACCGATTCCAGAGCGCACACGATGCGGGGTGTCGCTGCCATGCACACTTCTACTAGCTGCATCGGCAGCTGTTGCTGCCACACTAATTGCTTCGGCAAGGATGGAACTGGTTGTGACAGCGCAACATCCTGGCGCTTCCCATCGGGTTCGCTAGTCCGGATGCAGCCTCCGCCAGCAAAAACAGATTCGTGCACTGGAGCGACGGTGCTGTGGGTACATGGCCTCGTCAAGAGCCCACGCATGGGATCATCTGAAGTAGCAGCTGCACGCATGGCGAAAGACTCAAGGATACGTTCAGAAAGACAGAGAATTGGCTTCACATCCCAACCGACCCGATCCGCATGAACACGGCATCAAGGTGCCTGTACTCTCCGTCAGGCCCTCGGCCACCGCGGTCAGCGCCCGCAAGGTCACGGCCGGGAACGGCTTCTGCTGGCTGCGGTGGAGGGTCCTCGGATGGGGACGAATTGCAAAGGTCTTGATTTGTCGGAGACTCTGTCACTAGTGTCACTAGCGGGATGATGCGCGTGTGTCGTATTGGAGGCTCTGAGCATAGCATTCCTTGCGAGATGCAATTCTTCATGTTCAGGTCAACACCACCTGTGGCAAAAACTCGAACCCATGCAAGAGTACCTACATGGCAAGGTGGATGAGGTGCATGTTCCATGCGCTGACGTCATCCCGAAACTCTGAGATCTCCAACCACCAATTCAGGCCCTGGGCTGGTTCAGCGTCTTGCTGAGCACCGCCGCCTGCAGCTCGCTGACGGTGGTGATGCCCACCCTCGACAACCTGCGGCTTCCGGGTACAGGCTGTGGGAGTTACCCAACCTGGGATCCAAGGCAGAAGTGTAACCGAAAACGAATCTGCACTTCTGTTTGCAGATTCGCTTTCTTGTCATGTGACAAGGTACGGTGTAGAGCGCCCTCATAAAGTGATGCATGCATGTATTTATGCATTCGTAGATACACACGCAAACACATGCGTCCACATGTTTCTTCTCACACACCTACACGCGTTTCTATGCATGCATGCATGCATGTGCGTGTGTGTGTGTGTGTGTGTGTGCATGACATGCGAATTTGTATGTATGCATGTATGTATGCATGTACATGTTTATGTATGCAGGTTTCTATGTATATGATTGTATATATGCATGTATGTATGCATGTATGTATGCACGTATATGCGTGTATATATATATATATATATATATGTGCGTGTAGATGTACACGCACACATACGAATGCAAATATGTGTGTATGTGTACAGCTTTCGGGTACTGCTCTGTTTCCGCTCGGCCCGACACTTTTTGAGAGGGTGGCTTAAGGCTTCAGACGTTTGGGAGCAAACAGCGCTACTTCGAACCTGTCGAATATGAGTCTAAGATATGCAGCTCTTTGGTCTGACTATGGGGTGTCAGGCTGGTGAAGGAAAGCATAGCAGAAGAACGAACCCACGACAATTTATGAGTGCACATTCCGACCCGACAAATAGCAACGCGACATTCCCACCCCAGCGATCTCTACACCAACAGCTCCAGCACCAAAGCTCCAACCCTCAAGCGCCCACCTGGCTTCGATGGCTTCGACATCCTGCACAAAGCTTTGTGTTCAGGTCCGGTGGACGGCTTCTGAGCACTTGTGCTTTGAAGTTTATGAAACCCTTAACCTTTAGGATGACTTCTGCTACGAGCTCCGGTCTGGCCCTGGGGCCTTCCGCCGCCAGCCCGGCCGCGCCAGCTGCAGCAGATCCCGCAAGCGGTCGGGAGCCATGCTCCAAGGCCAAAGAAAGCGTAGAGCAACCGTTGTGTGCATGAAAATGTCATGATAACAACCATCATGCTCAACCGGTTCACGTGACGTCAATAGGATCCTAATGGCAATGGGAGCGATAAGGATGCAACAAACTAAGGACTGTTGTTAATATCTGTTAATGGTAAAGAGGCCGGCATTCTTGACGTCACTGAATACTGTTGAGAGAACGGCGCCCCCAAAGCAATTCACTCAAGATTGAAGCATCCAAAACTCGGGGTTGAAGGCCAGGTCAAAGGTATCTCTCTCCCTCCCTCTCTCTCTCTCTCTCTCTCTTTCGCCAGGGCTAGGGTGTAGGGGCTTTACCCTCCCCCTCTCTATCTATCTCTCTCTCTCTCTCTCTCTACCGGGCTTGAGGGCAGAGCGCGTTCAGGCCCTAACCCTCGTGCGAGTCCGCACACCCGCAGTTCGCGGGGTTTGCACTGTCCCCCGTGGAGGTTTCAACCACGGGGCTCGGCTGCACAAGAACAGGTTTGAGACTCCTTCCCCTTGCACGAACCACCAGGACAGTATACAGAGTAGTTTGGTGAAGGAGTCTCTCCCCTCGGTGCCAGCTCTCTGTAGTGGTGCTCACTCCCCCACTGTGCAACGACCACACAACAAAGTACATGCGAGACTGCTGCAGACTGAGGGCCGGGCCAGCATGCAACTCAAGCAATACATGTCATATGAGAAAAGATCATGTTCCCCTTCGAGCACCAGCTGGCTGTACTGTTTACTGTGGCACATGTCCCCCACTGAGAACCTGGGTTGCAGGAGAGACTGGAGGAGGTAGTTAAGCAGTGTAAGGCGTATTTCCCCCCCTGGTTCTCAGTAGGGTCCATGTCGGCCGTAGTGTGCCGCTTGCAACCTGCGGCGCCTATGGCTCCCTCCGTCATCATCGTCTTGACGGGGACTTCTGGAGCGCCCTCGCTCAGTCTCACATCGCCAGTGAAAACCCCCAGCAGGTGGAGCTTGCCACGGGACTGTCGCTTCCTCACTCTCAGCTTGTGTTGGCAGGGTCGGCAGTTCCCCCGTTTCGTTCACGGCTGCCTGTAGGCTCGGTGTCATAAGGGCTGCCATCTCCGCAGCGTTGAGTGCTGCCGGCTGCGCGGTGGACTCGGTCAGAATCGTCCCCCCGTTGGTGTCGACGCGAAACTGCTCCGGGTTGTCGTGGTCGTTCTCGCTCTCCCCGTTGTAGTTGGCGGCTTCCCCGTCCACAACCAGGGGCGGCTCTCCAGTCTGTGTACTTTCATGGATTGCATGCGCCCCTCCGAACAGCGATTGGCGCCATGCTTCCAGTGCTTGTAGCATCTCAACTATTGGCAGCAGTACATGGTCCCCCACGAATGGGACCACATTTCGCAGGCGTGTGGCCGCCTTGAGTAGCCTTGTCGTTGCGGAACCGGCTTGGCTGGTTCTTGCTCCCCACTCGGCCTGAGCTTCTCCTGCGAGGTTGAGGACGTCGGCCGGGTGAGCTTGCGTGGTGTCTGGCTCCATAGTCATGGCTTCCCCCCTTCTTGTAGCGAGTAGAGCTGCTGGGGCCAACATGTCATGTAAAGTGTTCCACCATTCCAGGGTATTCCAGGTGCGATCCCCCCCATGGTAGGCAGGATAACCTGGTCTACTCGGCGGTATGCTTCTTGTAGCTGGTTGTCCGCCCTGTTGAGGGAAAGCTGGGGCACGTCCCCTGGCATCGGCTCACGTAGTTCCCCCAGACCAGCTTCAATCATAGCTCGAAGTTGGCTGAGGTCTGTGGCATATTCCTCTGGGGTGAAGTTTTCCCCCCGACGGACTCGCATAGAGGCCACAAATCTGTATGCTTCACTGACGCCAGAGGGGCCTGCAAAGGCCGCTCCCATCCCCCGCGGGTTGGTGTGCGGATAGTTCTCGGCGTGGCTGAGCATGCGGAGGGCGATGGCGCAGATGTTCGAGATGATCTCCCCGTCGCGGTTCGCCAGTCCGTCGGCGATTTCGTGGATCATCTGTATCTGTGCCACCGCCGCCTGAATCGCCCCTCTCTGGGCTGCCAGTCGGGCGTCTGCGTGAGGAGGGTCTGTGGAGCTTCCGGCCCCCCGGTCTCGTGGTGGGTCCATGTGGCTTATTGGTGCCACTGCTCCGTTCCCCCGGCTCGTCCTGCGTCGCCCTTCTCTGAGTTGGTTCGCTAGAGGCGTGCGGCGTCGTCGGCGGACGAGGCCAACGTTCTCCTCGTCGGTGGTCGTGCCGTTGAGCTCCCCCTCGGTTCCACTGGGACATGCCATCGGTGAGTTCGGCGTGGTCGTGGTCGAGGACGTTGTAGTGAGCCGGAAGTCTTGCATGAGCTCCGTGCTGTCATGCTCCCCCCCGGCGCCCGGTGCTGGGCTTGGTTTTGGGCCGATCTGCCTGCCGTCGCGTATCTGATGGAACCATGGTGTCGGCGTCGGTTGCTGTGGTGGTTGTTGTCGTGTCTGCACTCTGGTTTGCTGTGATTGTCTCAGCGTCCTGCCATCGCTGAGGGGGTTGTGTGGCCTGGTTGGCTGCTGTGGTTGCGCTTGTGGTTGTGGTTGTGGTTGTGTCTGCGGTTGCTCTGGTTCTGGCTCCGCCGGCTTTGGCTGCTCTTCCCCCAGCGGCTGTTGGGGTTGTGACGTGTGGTCCCCCGTCTGTTCTGTGTGGTGGTAGTCGTGGTGGTGAGGCTGGTGGTCGGTATCGTTGCGGGCAGGTTGCTCTGTGGGTTCTGTCCTGTAGAACTGGTCCGGGGTGGTGGTGGTGGTGAACTGGATGCTCCAGTGTGTGCTGGTGGATAGGAGAAGGAACTGATCCCCCACCTGCAATGCGAGGCTTTGGTGCTCTTGGTGGTGGGGCATTGGCACCTGTGTGATTGTGGCAAGCCAACGGCGTTGTGAGATTGGCTCCAGTAGCAACCATGTTTCGCCGCTGATGGGCGGGTAAACACTGACGGGCATGCTTGTCGTCGGGAGCGGTGTTGTCTCCCCGCTGCTGGCTGGGACGTCTGCTTGGTACTCGATCCGGCTGAGCCATTTGCCGGCTCTGAGGACCGTATGGGTGGTGGTGGTGATAGCTGAGTGGGGTAGTGGAGGTGGTGCCGAGTGCGCTCCCCCTAGTGAAGGGGGGCGGGGCTGTTGTGTCGTATCCCCCTCCGGCTGTGGTGGTTGTCGTCTCGCTGGGTAGCTGGTGGCAGTGGCTGGTGTGGCGCCGTCTTCTTCTGCATCGGGGTGCCAGTAAGGCGTGTAGGTGTCTGCTTTGGTTCCGGCTGGCTTGTGGGGTCGTCTGTCGATTGGTTGTCCTCTTCTTCTGCTGCGGTTTCTTGGTGTGGCTGAAGGTGTGGTGGCAGCGGCTGGCCAGGATTGAGCATACGAAAGTAGTCGATCCTCTCCTGAGGGCTGAGTTGGGGTGGCTGCCAGTCGGTGTGTGCTAGTGGGTCGGTGTCGTCTTGGGCCGGCGGCGTAGGCTTGCTGTTGTTGTGGCGTGGTGGTGGTGGTGGTGAGGGGCCTTGGCCCAGTAGGTGTTGTCCCCACCGTGTGTGGTGGAGGTTGTGGGCTTTCAGCCAGCGCTTGATGCGGTATTTCTCTGCCTTGTTTCTGGTGCGATCTGGGCCTCCCCCTTCGTGGTACCGGTGCTGGACTCTGCGTTGGGCTCCGGCTGCTGCGGTTGCTCTAGAGCTGCGTCGGCGTGGCGAGTGGGTCCCGTGTTGGTCCCCCTCTCTCTCTCTCTCTCTCTCTCTCTCTCTCTCTCTCTCTCTCTCTCTCTCTTTCTCCCTCCCTCGCTCGCTCTTACATATATACACATATGTGTACATACTTATGGATACATACATATGTATCTATATGTATATGAACATAAACATATACATGTACATGCACATATACCGTTACATATACACATATATACATATACCAACACAAATACATATACATATACATATACATATACATATACATATACATATACATATACATATACATATACATATACATATGTACACAAACATATACTATAAGCATATAAACAAATAAATCAAATAACAAGAAAATAAAAATAAATCAATTAGTCAATAATGAAAGAAAGAATTAAAGATATATATATATATATATGTCTTCTTACTTATGCGTACATATGCTACAGATATATATATATATATATATATATACATGAATACATACAGTTATAGATATATGTATATATGTATACATATCTATATACACACTGATATGTGTGTATATACTTCGCTAATTCGTTCTTCACGTCTTTCTTCCTTCCTGCCTTCCTTCCTGACTGGGTTCCCAGACTAACAAAATGCAAAGCTCTTGGTGGGAGGATTTGGGGCTGTCGGTCTGTTCCATGGAGGCTTCAGGGCTTCGGGCGCGCATGGTGGGGGCGTCAGGTTTCGAGAGACCGAAGAGCTCCGGAAGAGGCATCTCACGAGCATCGACCATGTAGAGCTTGGATCTTCAAAGCATGCTTCTTTTGTGCAAAGCAGTCGAACGGCGCTAACCAACAATGGGGCTGCCAGAAAGGGCCGGAGCTGAGCTGTCTGAGTTGCCCACAGACCTAAATGACTGAGCCAGGCTGCTAGAACTGCTGTCTGGGTGCAACCATGGGGTGTCCACGAAGGTGTGTCGGCTTACCAGAGATGTGACGCTGCGCAGCCATGCAGAGCCTTTGACCTTTGACGCACTTTGAACCCTGAAACAGCCCAGAGCCCGACGATCCGATGGCGCTTCGGCCTGTTTCTTGTTGAGGAAGCTGGAGAAATGCGAAGCATTGTTGAGATCGGTGAGCTCATTCTTGCCGAAGGACTCAGCCTACTGTTGCTTGTCGTGCTTGTTACGAATCTGAACACAGCGGGAGCGGGAGAGAGAATAGTGGCAGTGGCAGTGGCAGCAGCAGCAGGAGGAGTAGCAGCGACAGCAGTAGTAGTAGTAGTAGTAGTAGTAGTAGTAGTAGGCGTCGTCGTGGTAGTGGTAGTGGTAGTGGTAGGACTAGGACTAGGAGTAGGAGTAGCAGTAGTAGCAGTAGTAGTAGTAGTAGTAGCAGCAGTAGTAGTAGTGGCAGTAGTAGCAGCAGTAGCAGCAGTAGCAGAGTGATGGTAGTGGCAGAAGTCGTCAAACAGAAGAAGACCACTAAGACTAAGCAACATGCTAAGAATGATTGAACTGCTTATTGTTCTTACCTGTCAGCAAGATCGTGCTAGCCCCTGCGGTCTGGCACAGCGTGTGGTTCCTCCCTCTTCCTCATGTGGTCGGGATTCTGCTGGAGCTCTTCGGATGCAAGACCTAATGCTATTGTATACCCTGTGTTCGGAAAAGCTCAGGCGCGATGCAAGTTGAGTGAAACTACTGGTGCTCCAATGGGTGACTGTCACCCTTCGCCACCTGCAGAGGCACCGTCCATTAACAGCTCGAGATCACGAGAACCTAACATCCACAACAACCGCAGAAACTCCAATGTGGAGACCTGTGCCCCGCCTGCAGTGAGTTCGAAAGGGTTGTGACAGCCGATTGGCAAAGAATCATTACTACCGCGGAGCGGGATTTCCACCGCTTCGCTCGGGAAGACGCTGGTCCAACGCCGTGGTCGCGAGGCTGGCAGTTGCCAAAAGCATGGACTGAAGATACGTCGTTTTGGATTCTACAATGAGATCCCCTACACGTATTCGACTGCTTGAAGAACATGGGATCTGTGCATGGCTTGTACTGTAATTGCACGTGCATCCGGATATAACTGTCGCGTGAGAGATGTACGGAAAGCACATCCAAAGTGTGGGCGACTCTCATGCAACCCACATCTGCATCCCTAAGTGTCACGAGCATGGCAATCGGACCGGCACCAGGAGGGCACGAGGAATCCGAGTCGCGAGAGCAGAGGCTCCGTCGTGCGCAAGCTGCTCTCAGGAAAAGAGACGGCCATTCCGAGCCAACAACACCTTGAAGGCGGGGTTTAACGCGGATCTGCCAGAAACCCTTGGGCTCGAACCTCTGAAGATGGCCAAGGCGACAAGACATGCTGAGTCGCGAATCAGAGTAGACAGAGCCCAACCTTGAGCCCTTCCACTGCATACGAAACCCTGTACCGTCCCAAACCCTCATCCCCTTCCCCGACTCGCCCAGTGCCATGCACCCAGCATCGATGCAAGGACTCTCTTGACCACAGAAGTTACCGAGTGCAGCACTCGGGCTAAACACTGCAGCTGATAGTAACTATATCACACAGATCAACATCATGACTCATGACCATGATGACGGTGGCAATGATGCCGGTGACGGCGACTCACCCCCAGCCCTTGACAAAGAAAGATGGAACTCAAGATCCTCTGAAGTTTTAAGGCCAGACTCGGGCTCCGGCCAAACTTGAGTTTGGCTGTCGAAAACCCTGCCATCGCTTGGCACCAAAACAGTCGGCAGCCTGAAAGTGGCAAGTGCAAAGGATGCAACGGATGGGAGTTTCCGAAACTTGCGGGTACCTTATGTTGGGGCCTACTATTTAGGGTACTATTTTCGGGTCCCCTATTTTCGGAAATGCTTCAGGCAGCTCTTGCTGGGCCGTCGGAGCAGGCCCATGGTGGACTACAACCGCTACCAGCCAGGGGGGCTAAGGTTTAGGGCCAGTTTAGGGTTTAGGGTTACTGATTGGCTCTCTGTTCTTTACAATCACCGACGCGGGGCTTCGAAACTCAAGCCCTGATCCTAATAATGCCGCGACCCCATCGGACCTCCTTTCCCATTGCTGGCCGTCGGATGCTCGTGAAGCCTAGGATCCACAGACACGGTGGATCTACCTGTGACTTGCATTGAAACCACCATGCCTTACTGGAACCACAAACAACTGCGGCTGCAGCGTAGCAACGGCAGGAGGCAGCGGAAGCGGGCTTATCAAGAGAAGTCTTAAAGAGCTTCAGAATTGCCTCGGACCACGGCCTAGGGCAGTGTCAAGTTTACGCGGCTCCCGACCACAACAACTTGCCTCAATAAATGGCACGACCCCTCTCAAAAGCCCAAGATGCCAAAGTCAAACTCACAGTCTTAGCGTACATAGTCCGGCTTCGAAGCCGAACGACGCGCGGATCCCGACCGTCCCAATCTCCAAAACCATTTCAGCCCGAACCGACGAGACAAAAAGGAAATCCTGCTAATCAAGTGGCCAGGTCTGGCGTTCACGGGACGACCTCTCCCCGGATCACCCGCTTCCTGTACACCTCGATCGCACGGGCGGCTGAGGCTCGATCATCTCTTTACAGCTCATGGTTTCTTCACTTCGTGCCGCGGAAGATACCGCCCGAACCATCATGCCCACTGGTGCTGATGCCGCTCCTGCAAGTGCTCTTACGACTTAGCTTCTTGCTCGTGTACTCCGAGTCTTGCGAGAATGGCTGCTGATGCTTTTAACAGCTGCCTCGGCCATCGGGTGTTTTGTGCAGTTACCATCCCGAGGCCAGCGCTGTCTTCAGGCCGGGGTAGCCTCGGCGCGATTCAGTAAAGGCGCAGCTTTGTGGTGTTCAACGCTATGGTGTCCGAAGCCCTCTGCAACCGAATCGCCGCTTCCTCCTGAAAGCGTAGAGACAGCGCGCCCATAAACACCGCCGCAAGCGCACGAATCCCGAAGCGAAGGAAGCTAGACACAAATGCTCGCCTGTGCTTCATACAAATTAAGGTCCTGCACTCGGGTTTGATGTACAGTCCTCTGCAATGCGACTGTCCGCTGCAAGACTAGCAACAAAGCGAGCCGATGCAACCACAACACACAAAGAACAGCAGTCCTACATTTTCCAAGCGCAGAGCTCTGCAATCACCGACATCCTTTCAATCCCAAGAAAAAGGCCCCGGGCTCTTGGAACTTCGATCTTCCTCGATGTAACCCACTTCTTGGGAGATCCGGACCTGGCTCAGACGAATGCAAAAGAGGCCTACGACTCACCTACCACCCGTTCCTGCTAGTAGCGTGGCGTTAACTCTTTCCTGTTCTCCTTCTTGTCAGCACTATGAGATTTTTGAGTAGTATTGCTTTCTGCCCACCGGCGGTAAGAGCAGGACGACGACCACTGTGCCCGATGATGACGGATCATGGCAATGACGACGACAACTTGGACGACCACTGTTGGTGCTGCTACTGCCTTCTTGCTGGTGCAAGGTGCAGCTTGAGATCTCATTACCAGAACTGTGGACTTACAGATGTCCTCCTTGCTTGGGTGAGTGATGGGTCCGAAGCCCTCTGCATCCGAATCCCCTTCCTCCGGAGAGCACAGAAACCGCGCGCCCATTAAACACGGCAAGCAGGAAACCCCAATCCATAAGACGAAGCTAGACACAAATGCTCGCTTGTACTTTATACATCTTCATACAAACTATACTCAAGTCCTGCACTCGGGCTTGATGTACAGTACGCATTCTACGGTTTTTGGCTCCTCTGCAATGCGACTGTCTGCTGTAAGACTAGCAACACATTGCCAATGCAACCTCAACAGAAAGAACGGCAGTTCTAAACTCAGCAGGAGCACCGCGTTCTCATCGATCTCCAGCTGCCTGGTCCGACAGGAGATCCAGGGGTTGTCTAGAATTCGATGATCCGGATTTAGTGTCGCGGCACCGACGGGTCGACCCTTCCCAAACACTAGAAAGAGCTGCCAGCAGCCACCTACTCATCATCAACGCGGTGTGGATGAAACTTTATGTCAACGACCACACGAATGTCGGCAGCCCTCGTAACGTCGTTGCCACATCCCGGTCTTGCTGGACACCAGGGGTCAAAACCCGGTCAGCCCCGAGCCCCAATAACAAAGGCAAGGCTTTCAGGCACAAAGGGCCTTAGGGCCCCCCTGCCTCTTCAGGATGCGGCGTGCGCAGAGGAACTGATTCTCATCAGGGCCTCGGATGTGCCGTCAGCCGTCCGGGACTTCTTGGTCACAGAGTCCGGGTGGGTTTGGAGCGAAATCGGATGTTTCCGGAACTCATTTCGTGCGTCTGTGACGGCATGGCAGCAGCCAAAGTCCAGATTCAGAGCTTGATCCAGGTTTCAGCTGCAGACATGCACTTGGCCATTGTAGAACCTCGAAAACTTACACGAAACCTCACAACACCGAACCCCTGTCTCTGCGAAAATCGTGTCAAACTTCCCTTCTCTCGATCAGCAACAAACATCTGGGGTTCTGAGGTTCTGGCGCCGCTTTGCCCCGGGAATTCGGGCTTGATGGCTCGTTTTGCCATCAGGCCACACCTCGTGCGTTTACAGGCGCTGTCAACCGCAAACTTACGTGGGAGTTCCGAAAACAAGGGGTACCTTATTTGGGGTCCTTAGTATAGGGATCCTGGAATCCTACTACTTGAGGTACTATATTACGGTCCCCTATTTTCGGAAACTCCCACGTCTAGTCTAACAGTCTGGCACACCACCGACACTTTAGTGTATATCGACTTTACTATACCGTTTTCCTGAATACTATAATCGGATCTCATGCACTATAATGTACTATTGCTTGACAGAGCCAGATCTGGTAAAGTTGCCGGTGAAGGCATTTTCTGGGGAAAACAACGTGGGGGCTGATAAAGATGCAATTCCACAAGCCGCATTACTGCATGAACTCAGATTTTGTCCTACATATACATATATATATATATGTACATATATGTATGTATATCTGCTAAAAGTCTGCTACATGATAACACTCCCCAGCTGGGATCTCAGCTACTGGGGATCGGACCTGGGCAGTCTGCACGAGGGTTTCCTTGGTCGCCGGGTTGTGGAGGATGAGCATCACCACCTGCGATGCAAACGGGAGTGCGAAATCTCACTCGGTCACGCTCTTCTGCATTCTTTGCTGGACCTCGGGGGCACTTCCTTTGGTAGTTGCCAGCATGAGAGCACGGATGCACCTCCGTGATCACCAAAATCTCGCCGCTTGCCACCTGGGTCTCGGTTGGGGGGCTTAACGGTACGAATGGGTGAGTGACGAATGGGTGGGGGGAACGACAGTTGCAGGAATAGGTGCCTCTGTCGCGTGCAGGCTCCCGAAGGAGGGGATGTGGGTCCGGGGCCTTGAACTCTTGCGGACTCCAAAGACCCGCTGTCCCGGCCTGTAGAAGCCGCGTCTCTCCCTTGATCAACTCGGAAGAGAACTCCTTCAGGCTCCTTAGTTCCGACTTGGCAGAACAGGGGAGGGGTTTGAGGTTCTCGAGTCGAGGGCTCTCTCTAGGTTTGGGCTTCAACAGTCACGATTGTGACTTTCGGTCTGAGTGTTAAGAAGGATTTCGGCTTGCAGGTTAGGTTTTGGAGGCTGCGACAAACCGTGATTTGAAGCAGCGATCCCCCAGCTTCCAGTCTCAAACCATTGCCAGGAGCCTGGCCCCCCAAAAGTAAATACACCCCAAACCGGCTGAGGGTTTGGGGTTTAGGGTTATGATGGTTCTGGGGTTCGGGCTTAGCTGCTCCAGCGCATCTCTGAGGCTGCTGCTTGGTGCCGTCGTGCCCGAACTTCGCGATGTCGATGCTGAGCCAGGGCAGGGGGCTCCAAAGGCTCAGGGTTCGTGCTCTTTAGGGGCCTCTTCGGCTTGGGGCCTTTGGGCCGGAGGCTTCAGGACAAGGGGCCTGATCAATTTCGAGGCTGCGGGCTCCAAAGCCCGGGTGCAGGCGCAATCCCACAGCCAAGATCACCCGATGCGACGCTCCTGAAGCCGCGCAAGCTCCAAACTTCGCAAGGAGGATGCTAGAACCGCTGGGGTTTAGGGCTAAGATGCTAGAACCGCTAGAACCGGGATCCTGAGTGCCGCGCTTGCACGAGACAAGGTACTCACGAAGAGCCTGGCACTCTCGAGCTTAGAGTTTTACAGCTCAGGGCCTCGAAGCCTCGAGTTGAAGGCTTCAGGGTGCTTCGATGCTCTTGAAGGACAGGGGGGGACGTGGTGCAGTTGTTGAAAACGCAAGGTTAGCTCGGATTGGACGAGGGTGCGGCATGTCGCCTTTTATCTGCGTCCGCCTGGTTATGGCTCCCGGTGATGCTCGCAGTCTTCAAGGCATTCAAACTTCATTACGGGATGTGCCCAAGCGTCCTGGACCTATAGGAGTGCCCTGCTTAAGGGTACAGAAGGCATCGGCCCTCCATTCTCTTTAGGACACAGCTTCAAAGCTCAAGTTCCATCTCAGGGTCGCCTCTTCGTCGAGGCCGATGGGTGCACGGACCAGCGTGGAAATCTGCGGCTTCGGGAGGCATGCTTGGTTGGGCTGAATTCGGTTGGAGGTGCAAGTGAGAACAGTAGGGAGAAAAGAAATCAAAACGATGCAAGTCGGGGCAAAGCAGACAGGGTCTACACAAGGCGTACATGCTAATCCCTAAACGCAACCCTGACCCCTGCTGTCTGATGATCCCGGCTTTCTTTAGACGGCCCAGAAGCCCGAGAGACTTTGGACCGAGGGCTCATCAAACTGCCGAGGCAACTCGGCCGCTGAGGCCCAGGCATGCGAACCCTTGACCTGGAGCTTCACCTGCATGTTGCGTAGGGGTGAACTATAGGGGGGCCTTAATAATCAGAATAGGGTTTTGGGTATAGTATATTAAGAGGAACCCCCAAGATGGTATAGGTTCCTTTTTTAAGACCCCCTACATTATGAAGTTGCATAGGCGGCCCTCAAGACGCAAGACCCGCCTTCTTGGCTTCAGCCTCTGCGTCTGTCAGCCACTGGAAGAACTTAGTGTTGCCCTGGGCGGGGGCAGGTTACGATGCACCTGGAATAAGAAACATTGGGATTGCCAACTCGTTCCTCTCCAGCCTAACTCTCCTTCATGCTCCCTGCAGGCTAAACACTGAACTCACAAATCCTTTCGCCACGGTCCGACGGTTGGACGTTGCCTGGGGGTCCGTGGCCTTCCACTGGCTTAGCGCTGGCAGCCCCACCTCACAATTTGGGCTTTGTCACTTCCATTCGTCAGCCCAGGCTCATGATCAGAGGGTAGGCTTAGTGGGTGGGTCGAGGGATAGTTTTGAGATTGGGGTGCTAAGCAAGTCGCACTGTAGGGAACAGATGAAGGAGGCGACCGGTCTACTCCTTCGGTGTGTCAGAACGAAAAGGTTCCTAGCTCAGGATTGTAGGGTTTAGGAGGGCTGAGTAGGCCTGGTCATGCGCCTGGGAAGGAATGCCCTAGTAACTGCCTGCAGCTCCTGCTTGCTTTGAAAGGCGGAGAGGAGCACAGATCAACTTGTGCTTCATTGGGGAGTTGGGGTTTAGGGCACTCCAAAAAAGTCTAGGAGAAGACCAGTGACCTGAGCATCACATGCAACCCTTCTCGAGCGCCCTTCGAAAGCAACAAGCAAGTGGAGAACGGTGGGAGCCCAGATTCGCGCCTTCTGCTGCAAGTCCTGCCAGTGAAGGTTTTCCGCGAAGGAACAAGTTTTGCATGCTTGGGATCTAACTCGCAGGTTCGAGAACTTTAGGATACCAATGCTGACCCCCTGATTTACGACGGGCTCACATGGGGTTGCAGCAGGAACCGTGGCCAAAGTTTTTGCGGCAGGCAAGGCTTGGCTTTCGGTTGGGAGGGGAGGATGCCCGATGTTTTGCGGGTGATCTGCATCTCGGCTATCCGGCTTTCCGAGTCCAAGCACGGGATGGGGCTCAAGACTTGGGACTTGAGGTTCAATACGAGCGCGTACCTCTAAAAGCCTAGCTGGCTGTTGTGGGGGATTCGATCTGAAAATCTGTCAACCTCCGGGGTAGCCCCGAGTGACAACAACACGAACAAGTCCGAACAAACATGCCGATGAGAATCATTATCACGTCTCAGAGTGTTTATAAGCCGAACCTAAAGTCTTCAAGTCATCAGAGCCCTTCAACCTGACAAACCCACTGCCTTCTCCGCCGTGGTCACCTTGCACTCCACCAGCTCTTTGCGGTAGACGGTGGTGACTCCCTCATTGGGCGGAGCTTTGGAGTTGGCTTTTGGGCTTTCTTAGGGTTTCTTCGTCCGTAATGGTGATGAGCTTTTTCCGCTTAAGTATCGACAGGCCACAGAATCTCTGCGCCCTTCCCGGAGTTCTTTCGACGATGGTGTGCGAGGTTGGGGGGTCAGGCATGGCCACAGTTTGTCGGCAAGTGGGGCAATCGTTTGCGGCATGCTCATCCGAACGTTACGAGTGGCAATGAGAACCATGACCCCCCATGTTAAATGATATATGCACTACGCAGGCTATAGCCCAAACTTGAAACTTCGAGGCTAGCGATTCGAGAAAACCCTAACACCGATGTACACCCCCAGGCCGCAATCCCAGAGGCACGCAACCCCCGAAAACCAAACAAAACTGACTTGAAGCGCAAAATTGGTATCCCAGATCTAAAGCGCCTGATTTTACGAAACCCCCGCCCCATGGTCCAAGGTCAACACCGGGAAGGAGGGCGAGTCTGTCTCCTCCTCTTGCCGCTCCACGGTGGAGAAATCGAATGACACCTACGAGATTGGTCGAGTTTTGGTGTTTTGGCTGTACGTTTTGGAAGCTTCGACCATGGTGGCTTGCAGCTGCGGGTTTTGCAGGTTCCTCAACCCCCCTGGACCCGGTGAGGCAGCGCACCATGCTAGGATCGATGGTCATCATCTCCTTCAGAATGCGCTCAGCCGTCTGCCTGGCACACGGATCACAACATCGGGGTTGGAGGTTTCGGGCTCGGGTTTTGAAGGTTTAGGAAAGCTTAACAAAGTTAACGCTGCCACCAACAGAAGCAGTAACAGTACTGGCTACTTACCAGCAGCAGGTCAGCAGTAGAAGCGAAACTAAGTCATTGCAACAAACGTGGCAAATAAACTGGCACTTGACTCCCAAGTCTGCAAACTTATCTAGGATCGACCACGAGCGATGCCTACGACTTTTTTTTGTTTATAACAATTCGGCTACTCACGCCTACGACGATTTCATGCAATGGGGGCTGTGACGGGCAAGTTCAAGAAGCCGACACCAGTGCGCCCGCCTTGCATTCTCATGCGGCTCCTGTGTGGGGTGCGGATGATCGTTTCGCAAGGCTTTGCAGGGCTTTTGGGCACGAGGTCTCCGTCACCCTGCAAGCTAAGCCGTCTCTCCATCCTGATGGCTTAACACCAAGCTCTAGAACTCGCAAGTTCAGGTGGTCGAAGACTTCACGGATGCTTTCTGCGTCATAGGGTGCGGGGTCATCGTCACAGAGTGGCCCCTGAGCCTGGCGGTAAACAGAAACACCCCAAAGTTCCGGGTCAGGTGTCCTTCTTCGTGCCCGGCAGGCGCAGCGTCTCGCGCTCGCGGCCATCGGGGAACTGCTCCTGAGCTCGGGTCGGACGCGGGTCGGAAGGTGCTAGCCGTGCTGTCGCAAAGTGAAAGGAACCGTCCCAGAATGCTCTCCTTGAACTCCACTAGCAGGCGCGAGCCGTCCGCAGGGCGAAGTTTCCTCGGCCGGCACACATTTTTGTTGAGGGCCTCTTTCGACTGTAGAGGCACGAAACTCAAAGAGAGACGAGCTCGAGGCTCGAGGGAGGAGAGAGAGGGAGAGAGAGTCTGAAAGAAGCAAAGAGATACCGACTCCACAAAGGACTCTCTAGAGGCTTTCAGGAATCTCAATGCGCTTGATCATGTAACATTCAGGGAATTCCTCCCAGTCACCACGACTTTCCCAACGTGCCCTCGGCCCGGAACCCCAGAGCCCGAAAGGTTGCCTGAAGCTGGGATAAAGAACAAAGTCATCATACAATGAATGCCATCACCGTGCACGAGACGATGATGACGCTGACGACCAAGGCAGCCAGGAGGACGAGCGGGGGGAGGATAAAATGAATAAGGAGCTGATTGTGAGGAGCGTGAGGCCCAGCCTGAGAATGAAAGTCACGATGACAAGGTGGTGATGATGATGATTACGATGATGACGATGATGGTGGCGACGAGGATGAGCATGATGATGAGCTTGGTAGAATTGCTGTCGACCTCTTGCCACCGTCCACGTCCGAATGCCAAGCCTGAGCTCAATGCAGGACGACGATATCCACGACGCGCACCTCGGGACAGGTCAGCAGGAGGCGGAAGGTGATAGGAATCCGGGACGATGGTTTCGTGTCTAGTCTAGGCAGAACGTTGTCACATTCAGGGGCGTCTGATGGCGTCTGCTTCTGAATTTGCATGGAAATTCTGGTAATCATTTATGCAACTTACCGTTTTGACGAGTCTTGTTGCGACCACCCTGAAGTCCTCCCACTTATACTTTCGAGTAGGACTCTAGGAGCCACTCGGGGTTTTGAAGATCTGACAGCTGCCAGCTCCACCCTCGCGCTGAGTACTTCGGGGAACTTGAATCTACTCGAGCGTATTACTTGTTCTTCTGCTGTAGGGGCGTAGGGCGTAGGGACTATAAGGGGACAGAATAGTGGGATCCTAAACCCGAGACGAAGGAATTCGTCGGACTCCTCGATACTCCTCTCGTCATGTCTCTTAGCCCCCTTGATGTCCACGGGCTGAAGCCCAATCCACGTAAGGGTCCCGAGAGTTGCTGAGGCGAGCGCGAGCTTCTTGTGCTGCTGCGCATCCAACATCAGCCTGTTCTGAACTTGCTTACATATGCATACATGCGTACGTACATACGTACATACTGACTGCACTGGCTACACACACACAGACACACGCCCGTCAATACACTTGCATCTAGAATCTAGTAGCCTCGAAGCGAAACCAGGCGATTAGCTGCGAAGGCCTGGAAGCTCCAGTTTCGACTTCCCGGGCCAGCTGATCGATTCCCTTTGCCTGGGGGCAGCAATGTCTCAAGACAGCTTGAAGAGCTCACCAAGCCCTAAACCCCCTTCCAAGTCTGGCACACCCCCGGGAGCCCTAATCCTCACGAAGCTAACGAAGCTTGAGAACCCAAGCTGGGGAGGTACCGAGTCCATCCGTGGTAAGAGCGGGTTTCTCTGTAGCGTTTGAAGTCTCAGGGTTTGGGATCCCGGGTCCAGGATTCGCGCCCAATTCGGCATTTCGGTGTCAGGGTTGCGGATGAAGGCTTGGATTTCGGGGACGGCTCGAGAAAGTGCAGGCTGTTGGTAACTGGTGAGGTGGCTGTGATCCTTGTGGGCAAGTGCAGTACTGTGTCATAGACGTAGCCCGATTTCACACTGCCGGGTGCTACGTAGCCTTGACCTTCAAGCCCGAAGAGCTCAGGAAGCCCCCATTCCCAACAGGCTGAGCCTTGAGACCCCCGAATCCTCTATGAAGGCAAAACAATGCGGCAAGTCCCTCCCACACACACTTCAGCCAACAGTCTTACATGGCCTTGCCGACGCCGAACTGGCTGACGTCGATGTTGTGCCTGGGCGACCAACAGTACGACTTGGAACGAATCGGAACATGATTTTCAGATGAGCGACGGATGCTTTTGCGGCGAGGGGCTTGAGAGAAAAGCATCTTGGCTCCTGACTCCACCAACGTCTTCCGGAACATCGCCAGGTCCATCGGATCGTCCTCCAAAAGCCGCAGAAGGGTGGAAGGGCTGAAAGCTTCGAAGAGGCCTCAATGCTTCCTTCGCCGTCCAAACATCCCAATCTCTTTCGGGGGTTGAAGGTCTTAAGGTCTACCGCGCCTTTTACGGATGTTCTTCGAGACACTGAAGTGGATGCAGGGCCTGAACTCTGCATCTACGGCTCCTGACACTGCCTCGAGAAGGATCGTCTGGGCAAACCCTTCAAAAAAAATCAAGAAATTGGATGATCAATACCCATAATCACGCATGAGAGTCCTAATGTCATTGGCTCGTCATCAATATGCGAAGAAGACACAACTATTTCTGCTATACTACTGTCGCATTAGGTAGCATTGCCATGATATTGCTATCAGATTGCTATGGCTATGATATTACCACAAGCCTATGGATATTTTGCTACAATTATAGCAAGAACAATTCTGCAAGCATCGAACATTGGTTCCTGGCCCTGCCCAGGCGCCTTGGGTGCTGGCTGAAGGTTCTCGAAGTCCAGGAGTTTCTCCTTCTTGACCTGCGGGGGCAGCGAGGGTCGTGCAGAACAAGAGATGAAGGTTGTCTCCGGTAGCGGATCACTCGCAGAGGCTGGCGGCAGCAGTGCGGGGGAAGAAGATTACATCAACGACAGGAGCAGCTTTCCCGCAAAACTTCTTTCAAGACCCTCAAGACCCTAACAAAGACATGTGCACACCGCAAACCCCATGTCTGCAGACCCGCCTTGAAACTTGGAGATCCTAACATCCCAAACACTGGCCCAACAGCACCTGATCCTCGCTCGTCCACTCGTAAGACGCTTTTCCGCCCTGTACCTGTGGGGTTTGCGATCGAAGAACTGAAATCCACAGAAGTTACTATAGTTGTTGCAAATGCTTCCTCTTGTAGAACCGTCACGGCCCTTGATGGCAGAATGCACAGCAAGCAATCTTGCCATAGCAGCGCAGCGAGTGCCACGTTGCTTGCAGAAGGAACTTCCGGAGAAACGTGCTCCGAAGACATCTAAAGGACCGGGGACTACCAAATCCTGAGCCACATACAGCTGATTGGGGGCTGTGCGCCGCGGTCCACACGCTCTAGCACAGGGTGGCCCACCCTTGTAGAAACCTTACAAAGTGCTTCAAGCCTAGGCCGTTCGGGAGTTTAAACCAGAGTCTTGCGTTTGCGAATTATGCTTCGTCCGTCGTCGCACAAAGCCGAGGAAGGAATGTGTGGGAGTTCGTAGAGCGGCCCGGCCTTTGCGCCCCAAACATCTCAAGTCTACGTCTACGTCGGCCAGCCAAGCTTCCCCAACCACCCAGCTCGCTCCAGGGCACGATCTTGTCCGCCACCACAAACTTCTTGTGCTTGTGGTTTTGGAGCTGCTTCCTCGGGCTAGAAAGGCGAAGGGTCGTATCTACAAGAGCAGCAACGATCAAAAGAGCATAAGAGTAATCGGACAAAGGGGGCCGATGTCGATCATACAACTCATGCACAGAGTTGCCATCTCGAGAAGTGTAAACGTGCGGGTTGATGCCACGATCCCCCAAAAGAACAGTCTTGGACCCCATGGGATGAGGTTTAGGGCCGTTTAGGGCTTGGGTTCAAGTTGGTGTGAAGGCCGCTTCTCGAAAGTATGACGTCGGCAATCTCAGCTTTCCAGAGTTCATCGCTGTGAATGATCAACAGGGGAAAGGAGCACAAGCTGCAAATATGTTTGGGCCACTCTCCAGCAAAGGAAACATCCCCGAGTTCTCCAAACCTCCCCTAAGAGGCCCGCTTCGTTGCGATGCCCTTGCGGCTGTCGGCTTCCCGGTTCATTCGCAGGATCAGCTCCTGCACGGTCGAACTGCGATGACTGGGAGGCTAGACAAAAAGTTATCATTTCGCTGCATAAAGACACACTCGACAAGCAGTAGCCCTCCCAATGGCGCCTGACGACGTTCCTTGATGCCGTCGTTCACGCCGGCCTGCCATCATGATCACAACCAGGAGTGCTGCAAACGTCTAGCCTGACAACAAGTATCATGGTGATGAAGACGGCTGTGACAGTGGTAGTTGTGATGATGACGATTTTGAAGAACAGTGATGACGAGGATGATGATGGTGATGATGGTTATGACGATGATGGTGATGATGGTGATGAAGATGAGGATGAGGATGAGGAAAACGCTGAGAATGAAGATGAGGACGAGGATGAGGGAGGAGCATGAACCGGCATGTTGACAGCACAGCCGCGAACCGAAACAAGGTAAGAGCAAACACAAAAACAGAACCCCGAGAGGAAGCCGGCACCTCTGCCATGCCATCTGCCTCCTTGTCGCCCTCCCTGAGCAGAGCAAGCGCTTTAGACTTCCGGGCTTCGTCATGTTCTCCTGCAGAGTTTAGGCATAATCTGGCTGGGTCCATATACGGACTAGTAAGGGATGCGAGTACTTACTCAGACCCCTACATTATGTTTATCTGTGGTGCAGGCAATTGCGTGCCTGCTTGCTCCTATAATCACTGTGAAATCTTCACACCCCGAGGAATCCACGCAAAGCTACCACAAGCCACCGTGACCAAGCGGATCCGAGTATATAGTAGCAGGTTCGAACATGCCCAACATGTTAAGATTATCATCAAATGCATTCTAGAAAAACACATGCAATGCCTCTAAATCCTGCCGCTCGGTGAATGTCGGTGACATTTTTCCGTCATGGCCGGCTGGTTCTGCGTTCGCTGATCAGTTGGCCTTTTGCTGGTGCCTTCCCCGCGGTCTCCAACCAAAACGGACGAAAGCAGGAGCACTTGTCACTTCTGTACATAAGTGTGTCCACTCACCTGGACAATGCAATAAATTACGCAACAGATAGCTGACGTCGCAGCACTGTTGTTAATGCAAGTTGCCAGTTGCAGATCTTCTCAATCCTCAGCAAACATGCTCGGACTCCTCTGATGATTCCGACTCAATCTTGCGGCCACTGGGGGAATACTTCTTAATCGGGCTGTGGTAACTCTCTCCGTGAGTGTGTTGGTCAACACCCCCAATCTCTTGGTCTTCTGGAATTCGAAGCTTGAACAGCATCTTCATGACTCCCACGATGATGGCAGTGCCCACAGCAGAGAAGGCCACACCAGCCAGCGCACCAGCAATCTGCTTGCCCAACAGCAGAAAGCTACCACTGTAGATGAGGCCTTCGTCAACTGCAAAGATGCCGGTCAAAATGGCACCGGCAAAGCCACCAGAGCCGTGCAAGCCGAAGGCGTCAAGAGTGTCATCCACCAAGTTGATCCTGTTCACCGCCTCGACAGTGAGGTAACACCAAGGAGCGCCCAAGGCGCCAATGACAATGCTCCAGCCAGGTGTCACAAAGCCGGCTGCGGGTGTGATGACCACCAGACCTGCAACGGCACCGACAGATGCGCCCACACTGGTTGACTTGCCCTTCAGGATACGCTCAATCGCCAGCCAGGTCAGCATGGAGGAAGCCGCAGCCACGAAAGTGGTGGCAACTGCGCGCGCTGCCACTCCGTCTGTGGTGGACAAAGCAGAGCCACCGTTGAATCCCAACCAGCCAAACCAAAGCAGGCAACCACCCAAGATCACGAAGGGGGCGTTGGCTGGGCCCAGGTCCTTCTCAACGTGCTTGCGTGGGCCGAGGATTGCACCGGCAACGAGGCCGGACACACCTGAGCTGATGTGGACCACGGTTCCACCTGCAAAGTCGAGAGCTCCCAGCTGACCAATCCAGCCGCCAGGTCCCCAAACCCAGTGGCACAAAGGTGCGTAGATCAGAAGGGACCAAAGGGCCAGCATGATGCAGTAAGCGCTGAAGCGCACACGCTCCACCAATGATCCGGAGATGATGGCACTGGCGATGATGGCGAACGTCATTTGGAACGAGGCGAAGGCAAGACCTGGAAGTGTGTCCCAGTTCTTCATGTCTAGACCCGTCCAAAAGCTGTAGTCGAAGTTGCCAATGAAAAGACCAATGCCAGTCTCGCCGTTGTCTCCAAAGGCCCATGAGAAGCCAAACACCACCCAAGTCAGTGTTACAATCCCCATGGAGACCACACTCATCATCATGGTGTTGATAATGTTGGTGTCGCGGACCAGGCCTCCATAAAAGAAGCCAAGCCCTGCCGTCATCAGAAACACCAAGGCTGTTGACGTCAACACCCAAGCAACAGCACCTGCATCTTCAGTTGCTGTCAAGGTCATTGCCTCAAAGATGTGCAAAAATCACAACACCAGCAACCCGGTCGGAACAAAAATGACTTGAGCCGTAGCCATTGTTCAGCAAACAGCATGGTAATTTACGGGGTTCTTACGATCCGTGTGTGAGTCTTCGGTTTTGATTGTCGGGGGGTTACGGCGCAGTCGCCGTCATGATGAGACTGGTGGTCCTGCTTGGGAGTTTTTGGAATCCTGTGCGGGAGGAGCACTGAGGCAAGCAGTTCAGCTTGATCTTAGGAGGGTTTGGGCCTCTTGCTCCACGGCGTTGGCTTTTGGGGGACTTCAGAGTCCAGGCAGGGAGCTTGAAAATACCCAAAGACCGGAACATAAAGCCTCACGAGGGCCTAAGCCTAAGCTCTGAGCAGTACGGGTACCGAACCTACCTGCACACAGGGCCCGAGCTCTTCTGCTGGCTTGTCACCACCGTCGGGGGACCTTGGCACATGCTGTGGTACTAAGATGCTGCTGCCAGCGTCGAGATGGTGCATTTTTTGGAGATTTGGAGAAGGGTGCCATACGAGGTCCAAGGGTACTAAAAGACAGGTACTCTACCAAGTCAGGTCCAAGAAAGCCTCTTGACTCGGGCCGAGCAGTGAAAACCCGGAAATGTCCAAGCCTCTAAGCCCCCCCCTGTACTCAAATCCCCGATAAACCTCAGCATGAAGCGCTCTTAAACCCTCGGATGCGAGGGCCCCGAGCTTGCCGAACTTGCCGGCGATCCAAGGATGCGCCATGGCCTGAACATGCGGAGGCCCCCGGATCTCTCTTGGGCCTCTAGGGATGCTGGACTTCGGCGCTGGATGGGTTTAGGATTCTTTTGGGGGGTAGGTCTTTGAAGTCTCTAAAGGTTCAAGGTTCAAATTTACAGCAGCGTCGAGGGTAAATGGCTTCGTAAGGCTGACGGCAAATGAACCTACAGCTGCCGTCTTGGGAGCTTGTGAATTCCCAGTTTGCTTCAGGCCTCCGACTGAAGGATTTGAGTGCCTGATGGACTCATGCGTGGTTCCGGATTTCGCCGCATGATGCAGCGAGTTACCTTGCAGCTGCTTCGCTGCCTGGTGTTGAGCGTTTGGCTTAAAGTCTCAGTCCGGTTCTCTTGCCGGCTGTGTCTGCGTCTTCAGTTCTGCTGGCTTCGGCGGGGTCCCTGTTGTGGCGTGGCTCTTCCTGTCGTAGGTACACCTGCCGCTGCGATGCTGATCACGATTTTGATCATTCGCACTTCTTGCAGCTCACGCATGGCAAGGCGCCTCCGAGGAGCTCAGCCTAGCCTTCTCGTTCTTTTCGAGCATCTTGCGAATGAACTCCTGGAGAAGGGTCTGAAACTTCGAAACCCTGCAAGTCTTTACAAGGCCTAGGCTGAAAATTGCCTGGCAGATCGAACTCTGCCTCAAGCTCGACACACCATGACACACCCATGCTCCATGCTCAGATGCTTAGCAGAAAGGACTGGCCTCGCAGACTGGATGAACGCGCTTCGGGATGCGCACTTCCTTGTTCCTGGCATGTGAAGACGACACTATTAAAGCTGGCCATCTGCGCTGTGGTCGCTCCTTTCTCAGAAGCAGAGCACTACCAGGCAGTAAGTAGTAGTAGCAGCAGCCATAGCGATAGCAGTAGCAGTAGCGATAGCATTAGCAGTAGCGGTAGCAGTCGCAGCAGCAGGAGCATAGCAGTAGCGGTAGCAGTAACAGTAGCAGTAGCCTTAGCAGTAGCAGTGTTGTTGTTGTCGATGGTAGGAGCAGCAGTAGCAGAAAAAGAAGCAGTGGCAGCAGCAGCAGCAGCAGCAGGAGCAGGAGCAGGAGCAGCAGCAGCAGCAGCAGCAGCTGCAGAGGCAGGCAGCCGCAGCCGCAGCGGCTCCGGCAGCAGCCGCTACAGCCGCAGCAGCAGCAGCGGCAGCAGTAGCAGCGGTAGTAGGCGATAGCAAGAGCAAAACGATCAGTAGGAGGAAGAGGAGGAGGAGGAAGAGGAGGAGCGAACAGAGCCAGTGCGTCAGAAGGTCTGCGTCGGAGACTCGGCGACATGTCTCAAAGTCAGGTACCACTAAGCACAGGCCTGACATCGTTCTCGTCTCGGAAAGGGAACCGGCCTCAGAGACGCAGGCGGCTTTGAGTTGGAATGAATGATTCGTGGAGATGAGGCAAGGCAGCGTCAACCGGATTTGGAGAGTTTGCTGCGCTTTGTTTGATGGGTTGCTTCTTGTGCACCGTCAGCGGTGCCCTCATTGGAAATCTGGCGAGATCATATTCCGCCTGTAATAGCACATTCGTTCTAGTCGAAAGAGCATACAAACAGAACATGGGACTGCTTTCGCGCAGTCCTGGAGAAGGGCGACTGTCCCCCACCCTTGTTTTGCTTAGCAGTTGCTGCGCAGTGACCCCATGAGTCACGCTTCCGAGTCGTAGCTCCCGATTGCCATGATCCTGCAAAGTCCTGGGGTCTTCGGGGCACCCTCACAAAGGCATGTTGATCGTCGACTCGGATATCCACGATTGAGAATCACTCCTAAAGAATAAGGGCAATGCGTCGAGGTCAAGCAGCAGGTCCGAGGCTTCATTACACTGACAGAACACCGGAATGCAAAGGTACGAAAAGGACTGCTTGCAGCTGCGACGACTGCAGGAACACACTGCTACACTTTTGATGGGCTCAAAAACAGCATAACGGCTATGTGCTGATGCCAGCAAGTCTTTAGTTGGGGCCCCTGCCGCTAACGAGACCGTACATGATAACGCCCATGGCCCAGACATCGACCTGACCAAACTGCTCCAAACGGAAGCTGCGCCAAACGTTGGGATTTTATGTCTTGGAAGCTTCGGCTATGGGCCAGGGCTTTGGGCTTACGGCGTCGGGTTGTGCAAGTTTGGGTTTGGGTCTTGGGTTTCCGCCCCTGCTGACTTCCGCGGACACGTTTTAAGCAAGGTGCAAGTAAGTTGAAACTCCTGCATGCAGCACCGTGAAGCCAAGGTATTCTCGGCTGCACGAGCGACTGCAAACTTGAGTCACCATTGGCGACGAAATCATTTCAGCGACGGGTGGGAACAGCCCTTATTGGACCTTGTGACTGGCTGTGCTGGACAACTCGTGCAGTCATCCGAAGGCCGAATGTACTTACAGTCACATTCGTCCCAACCGAAACCCAAACAAGGTACTCAAAAGCTTTCGAGTCAATGCTCGTGAGCCCCTCCATGTCCTGAACCTTTCTGAAAGGTCGTATGAGCAGCCAAAACGCACTCGTAAAAGCCCGAGGTACACCTGCCCACGCACAATCAACTTCGGTTTGGAGGACCAGGAACATCAAGCGACGGCAAGCTTTGTGCCGCAACCTCAACGCCAAGCTATCAGGCCCCTGCTTTGCTTGCAGCTTTGAGCCCTTCCTTGATGGCATGCGCGTCAAACGCTCCCTGAGCCTGGTCGTTGAAAAACTGTTCCTTAACAACTGGGTAGCCGCGAGCTTCCCATCCCCGAAAGCCACCCTCCAGGACTGCCACTCGCTGCTCTTTTGCAGCGTTTGCACGATAAAAATTTGCGCATGTGGGTGCCCTGTGGCACGAGTACTGGCAGGTGAAGACTACCAAAGGCTCACCTGCTAGCTTGCCCACTAGCTCTTGCACTGTGCTGAAAAAATTGCTACCATATGTGCATGGGAAATGCACAGTGGCACAGACTGTTCGATGAAGCCAGACGCCCGGTCATTGCCGCGGACGTCTACCAGGACGGCTTGCTTTGTGCGCAGATCACGAATCAATTCATCTGCATCGATTCTCTCGACACCGTCCTCGCAGGGGACGGTCTTATCGAGCTTCCAAGTGCGTTCGCTGGCCTCTTTGCCAATCCTGCGCGGACGGCAACTGTTTCCCACAATGGCCGAACTCTCCGGCTGCGAAGGTGCTTGGCTTGGTGTGGCAGGGGCATGAATGGTTTGTGTAGGTGCCAACAGCTGGAAGTGGGTCACAACAGGGATTTTGGAAATTGCTGGTTCCTGCATTGGGTTGGGCTTGCCTTGACGTGGATTGCCTCTGTTCTGTGGTGCGGTGTGTCCGCAGAAACTTGGGATCCGATCCTACCGCGATCACAAACCCGTCATCTTGCAGGATGCCATGGCAGCTCGGCGAGGCGCCAAGCACACCAGGCCCCTCATCATAGCTGTTGATTGCTCTTGCACTCGATCCCAAGTCGTTTCTACATCCGCAACAGCCATGCCCACATCACGAGCTCCAGCAGCTGGTAGAAGCAGATGACCACCACTACCGTGTCAGTGCTGGTGCCCTCCAAATTGAGCGCCAAGACTGGCCACCACATCGACTGCTCCGGACTCTCATCCGGGAGGTCGTCCCAGTCAACGATGTCCTCCTTGGTGTAGGCCCTGTTCTCATAGCGGCCGGTGGAGGGGTCGTACCCCAAGAGGTGCAAGCGGCATCCCAAGCATTTGATGGCTCCGGAGGCCTCCCCCCCCGACGCACCATAAATCTGCCACGTTTTGGCCGTCTTTGAGGTTCCAAACTTCAGGTTGCAGCGCTCCCCGGCCCCCATCCGCCGCCACCACAAGCCGATCATTTCCTCCACGTCCCCCCAGAAGGCCTTCACCGAGGCCTTGGAGAGACCACCCTGGCTGCACGTCAGGCCTTCTGCCACCTGCTGAACTTGCATAGCTGCCAAGGAATGCTGACTCACTGCTGGTGCTGGCACGGCTGGCTTTGTGCCGTTGCCAGTGTCGCTTTTCTTGACGAACTGTTCCACCGCAGCACGGGTGACGACTGAGTAACACACCGGCTGCGCCCCAAACATCCGCCGCATGATTGGCTGTGGCTGTTGCTTCCACGTGATGTGCTGTGGCAGGCAACCCTGCGCTGTCGCAATGATTCTGGTCGGCATTGCCTTCATTGGTTGGAGAGGGTTGGCCGTTTGGAGCAGGGGCGTTGGTGGAACTGCTTGCAGCAGGGACTGAGCTGGGTTTGGCCGTCGATGAAACCGCTGCCGGGGATGCGTAGCCGGCGCCGGGAGAAAGGGACTTGCACCCTTGTGAATCGAATGGTTGGGGCGATACATGGCCTTCGTGCTCAGGCACAGCTAAGACAGCTAAGACAACCTATAGCCGAGCCAACAGCTGGATGCATTCAAACTCTCGAAGCACATCCTCCCGTGAAACATGTCTGAAACGGCGAGCGCGATCAAAGCTCGAATCGAGCTGGCACATCCTCAATATCGCCATTGATGCGAATAGCACCGCAGGGGCTGACTGCCCCTCCTCCCACCACCATGCCCCCCTCCCACTTCCGCTCCTGCTGTTGAAGCTGCTGCAACGCAACCACTATTGCCAGCACGACTGTGGACAACAAACGTTACTGCTGCTGTTCAACTCCTGCTCCTGCTAGCTGCTAGCTGCCACTGCTACTGCTGCGATGTCTGATGCACTCTTCAAGGCAGCACCTTCTGCCCGTAGTCGCGGTCGAAGAACTCTGGGGGCCAGAAGATTTTCGTGCCGACCTGAGTTCTCATGTCAGCCGTGCCCAGAAGCAAGCCCAACACGATTACGGAAATCGTGTAACCGACAAACTTTTCATCATGGCTCGCAGATGCGGCTGGGCATGAACACCACCAGATAGAGAGCCCATCAGTCAATCGTCAATCCAGCCGGTATGCATGTGAACTTGTGAAGGCTAGCACGCAGGCGAGCAAGCATAGGTAAGTTGGTAGATTAGTGAATGAATGAGTAGGTGGCTGTTAGTTGGCGGAGAGGTGGGCAAGGTCCCACGCAAAGTAAACAGCCAGGGCCAGGGGTGGCTCGTTAGGCAAGTAAGCTTGTACATCTTAGGTTCTTGGGGGGGTACCTGGCTGGCACGTCAGCGTAACAGACTCACAGGATCAAGATTCACGAGCCTTGCCCCTTACTCCGTTACTCATGACAATGCAGCAGGCAAACAGGCAAACTACAAGTACGACCATACATTTATGCGATATAGACATGACTTCTTAAGTGCTCGTTCAGCACATCGCAGCCATGGCAGCCAGCTGACTCCAGAAGAGAGCCGATCGGTGGTGCTGGCGGTACAAGCCTGGGTCGGCCGCTCGGTGTTTCAAGCTGTGCATTCAGGGATTCATTCGCCAGGACCTGCAGGGCTTAGTGGTTTGGGGATTTCGGGCTATGTTAGGATTTACATCAGGACACGGCGCTCTGGAGGATGAAGGTCGCATCGCCAAGCCGTCATACCCGAAGTTTTACGTCCATGCTTCAAGGAAACAGCAATCCCACTTGCACGGTATTGCATGGTTGAGGCTGCGCCACACTTGCACTCTTGTTCTGGGTTGCGACACGGGGTGTGCCAGGGGGTGAGCGCAACCTTGGTCCTGGACAGTGCCAAAGTCTGTGAGGACGATCTTGCACTGCTTGTCCGTCATGTTCTGCACGTGGGTGGAGTAATGTCGAGATCGGGTTTTGGGCGCTTGACTGGCAGATCCTAGAACAGGTTCGGTCATGTTTTAGCACCAGTGGCATTGCTTCGTCGGGGGCTGGGCTTCCTATCTTTTGCTGCCGGTACAAGCCTTCCGGTCCATGAGGTAGTTGTCACCTTTCACGTCCCGGTGGGCCACGTTCCTGTGGGGGTCGGGCTGAATGCAGCGTAGCTGTGTAGCTTGCAGGGCTCGTGAAGAATCGTGAAGACAGCTTCTGAGGCTCTTGAACAAAACAATCTCGGCACCGCGAATCTGCGGCAAGATCTTCCCATATTGATAAGCGTGAGACAAACATTTTGGTCCGGAGGTGTCGCATTTCCCACTATCTTCAATTTTGGCTTCACTTATCCACGGTCTCTTCTGACCTCGGGGACGGTTGGTCCTAAAGTGGCGGTGTTCGAAGCACCTTTAAGTCATGCGCACCTCTGGTGGAGGTAGTGGATGGAAGCAGCCATCTGGTACCTTTCGGTGCTGGCACGGCAACACAGAGATGGATACACATGCATAGTGCACAGGGTCAACTAACACACGCCTGCATGCATGTACATGCATACGTGCATACATGTTACATACAATACATCAACAAGTTAATATGTACATTACTACAATCCCGAACAGTTTCGTGTGACAGTAGCTCCATCCTAGGAAACGCGGCGTGCTACTGTCATACTTTGTCAAATTCTACTCGGCCTTTGTGAAAACGAGAGAGCACGACCCTGTGGGGGCTTGGAGCGAATGCCGGACCAATCCCTCCAAGAGGCCGGCCCCCAAGAATAATTAGAATAGGGTGTTAGGGCCCATTAGACTACAATTATACTGAGGAACCCCCAAAATAGTCTTCTTCAACCCTGAACTCTCGCCCGCTGCCCCATCATGGCGCACGCGACGTGAACCACGTCGAGGCAATTAATCTGACCGCGCTCCTGGAGGCTTTGATCAAGGGCCGCGCCCCTAAGCCCCAAAGCCTAAACTCTAAATTCTGCACGCTGAACCCCTAGAGCCTGAAATCCCCAAAGTTTCTGAGGTCGTCCTTGAGGTGGCGCTGCAGTCCCTCTACGAGGTCGCCGCCATCCAGCTTGTCCATGACAATACACACAAAGCACCTTCCATCGGCTGGTTTAGGGTTTCGGGTTTAAAGCTTGGCCCTAAAGGTGAACTCCCTATTTCTCGGATGTCTACAGAGTCTGCAGTTGTTAGTCCAGTTGTACAATTGTCATCTCTGACCTGCTTCGGGCTCTTCGCATGCTGCCCTACAACCCAAATGGTTGACAATGAATCAGAAACCTTGCAATAGGCTGAGACACGCCGCACGAGAACTTCACGTCAATGGTCAACCAACATGTACGCGAGCCCGGCCTCTCATAGTAGACGCCGTGAAACTTGACAATATTTGGGTGGTCCTTGGCAACCAGGACAGATCCTCACTCTCGATCGTTGGAGCAACTGCGAGCAGCAAGTAGCCGTTTTTTTCTGGGATTTCCAAATTGGCAGGATGTGATTTCGGCATATGCCTGCAGCTCACAGTCCCCATGTGCGGCAAAGCATGGCACCCGTTCGGGTCCGGGCCATGCTCGCCAGCATGTCAGCCTCCTTGCGGATGGCTTCCACTGGCGTTTCAACCTGCCGATGGATTGAACAAAACTTCGGGAGACTCTGGGTTCAGCATGGAGCACGAAACTCAAGAACCTACACTGCCTAAATCCAGCCAATACCTAGCGCCAAAGAGAGAGCGCCAAGCTGGCGAAGCCAGGACTATTGGCTTTGGAGCTTCAGTCTGGAGCTGCTAAAGCCCCTAGGCTACGGGTCCCTCTGCTCCAAGGTGCTGGCCTTGTCCACCATCTTCACCTCAGAGAATTGCTGGATTCACATCAACGGGTGGTACGGTGACTTCGCATTACCATTGGATGGAGGGAGCAAATGCCCCGAGATCACTGGCCACTGCTGGCAAGCCTAAGCCGAGGTGCTGCAAACTCCTCCCCTGTGGACCGTCTCTTGCACACCTGGGCACATGCCAGGCACATGCCGCACCCATGACGGACGCGACAGGCTTTGGGCAGAGGCCGTCAAACTCTGAGCCACAAGCTGAGACGACGCCAAAAGCCCCCTCGCCCAAGGTGAGACCCACCTAGGAGGAGTCGGAACTGTACAGGGATCACATGAGCTTTCCTAGTTTCTAGTTCAGGGATACTTTAGGCATCGTGAGGCAGCAACACTCAAGGTCAGAAAATCGAAGTCGGTCGGAGTCATAAGTCTCCGAGCAAAGCTGCGATGCAAGACTGGGTCGAGCAGATCCCAGCGCTTACAAGCGGCGACTTCAAGTCTCTGAGGCAGACGCAGAATATTCATCTAGCAAACGAAGTTCTTGGCTTTGTTTTTCCCCTGCCTGGACGTGGTGAGCACTGACTTCTGCGTCACAATTCGCGGCGTGTCCGCTTCTCAGAATTCTGGCGGGGCGATGGGGTTAATCCGAGGAGCGGGAACAGACATGTGATGCTGTGGAGTGGGCTCCAGAGAGCAGTTCATTGCTGCTCCGATCGAGAATGGATTCATTCAGACGCAGGCTTCCTGAAGACCTATGCCACACTGAACTCGCTCCCAAACTGGAGCTGCGGCCGGCCTGAGTGCCAGCAACGCCTGGTTTAGACGTCGAGGACCTTGTTTCAACATGAGCTTGAACCTGTCGCTATTCCGCCTCCTCGTCCTCCTAAAATGAACAATAATAATTCAAATAACAACAATAATAACAATAATGATGCCACCTACTCCTACCCCTGCTACTGCTACTGCTCCTGCTCCTACTCCTCCGCCTCGTCCTCCTACTCCTCCTCCTTCTCCTACTGCTGCTGGATACTGCAACTGCTACTCCTACTTTTACTTACTGACACTGCCACTGCCACTGCAACTGCAACTGCTGATGCTGGCATTTCTACCTTGGTACCGTTAGCCCAGCAGAGGCCCCGGCGTACAGCCCATTGGAGATTTAGGCCTGCTGGCAATGATGTGTTGCTGCAGTGCAGACCAAACATCCAAGACTTGACAACTGGCAGATCAGCAAGTCAGATCTCAGCATCAGGTATAGCAAGACCGAGTCGGAAAGTGCACAAACAACTCCTGCTGGATGTGTCAATCACGCCTGATTTTGATGATGTTTTGCGTCCTGCATGGAAGCGAAGCTGAGCTTCTGATATGAGTTCGAAAGGAGCTCACCTTCTAACTCGCGATCAAGGTCCTCAAAAGGGACGGAAAGAAAACCCGTCTTGCCCGGACGCTACCCGGCCATCAAGCGTGAGCCCAGCTGGTTGCAGAGAGACATAAAATGGCATCATAATAACTCATATCGGGTTGGGTGGTGCCTGCTTCTTATCACAACTTTGCCTCGGCATGCCACGACATCGCGACCAGTTCTTGTTTGGACAGCGACTGGTGCACCTGTGCCCCGACCTACTCCAAGCAGGCCTGGCCTGCACAGTTCGGGTCGGAATCGTGACTCGGACACTGCACTTCTCAATTGTTTCAATCCCTGCTGCAAGCATCTGTCCATAAGCTTCGTTGAACGTTCCGAAACGACATGACCAGATTCGCCTGTCCCTTCACAAGCTCCCCAACTCCGAAAGTCTCGAACCCCAATCGCCAAGGCACAACTTCGGGCTTCTTCCGCACGCATGCTTTGAGCTATGACTTGGCGGCCGACTTGCGCCGGTGCGAAAAATCGAAGAAAGCACGCGGTACGATTCTCGTAGCGTGGGACTCTGTAGGACCTGACATGGGAGGCTGAAATCCAAGCGGCGGGGAGTCGCCGAAGGACATCACGAGGTGCCCTCCCTGTGATAGCTTGTTTGAGATTCCTCTTCAACCATGGACACACCGTGTCGATCCAGATCGAAGTCTGCAAGGTCCCCTTCGGAGCTGCTCGGACAAAGACTCATCACTTGCAGCGATGTGCTGCTTCCGTGCATTGGCGAAGCCAAAACGCCAAGAGACGAAGAGCGCCGAATGCCCTCACCCATGGAGGCAATAGAGACCAAGGACGCACTCCGGGCTCGTGGTCGTGGCATGGGTGGGGAGCCCGGTGGAGAGTTCAAGAGTGTCTCTCTGACCTTCCGCCTTTCCCGAAACTGCAAAGCTGCACAAGCACCTGCTGGGATGATGGTTACAACTATGCATAGCACCAGCATAGGATTGAAGTTGTTCAGCGTCAGTAGGCTATAATTGATCAACGGGTTCTGGACCAAGTTCACGAGACCTCCTGACAGAAAACAAACACCTTGAATCTTGCCCATATTCAAGACTCCGAAGTAGTGAGCGTTGAATTGCGGGACATTGCTGAAGAGGAAGGCCCTGAAGATCGCAAACAAGCAGACTGTGAGAACCTGAAGCCACAGGCTGGGAAGCAGCTGGAGGACATTCACGACGACCCCCAAAACATTGGTTATTTGCAAGGTTCCAACGTTGCCAAAGCGACGTATGGAAGCTGTGATTGCCGGCACAGCCAGAAATCCCATAGGAATAACGAAGGAAACAATCGTGTTCACGTGCAGAAGCTGCTCTGTGCTCTTCGTCTTTTCTGCAATCTCGGCATTTATATCATTGACGGAGCCGATGTAAAGATTCGAGTGTGTTAGTTGGACAGTGCTGAACAACAAGACCGCGAGAAACTCCAAGCTCTGCATCTGTTGCAGAAGCGTCTTCGTCTCTATGGATCCACCTGTCTGTTGTCTGGACTTGGCTTCTGCTCGAACTCGCTGCATCTCGGGCATGTTCATCTTCCAAGCTATAGGAAGCAAGATAAACAGGATAAGACCCAACACTGCATAGCCTCCGAACACGGCCTCGTATTCTGCAACACCGTAAATGGCCCGTAGGACTGGGAACACCAAACAGCTTCCATCAAAGAGCACACTGGCAGTAGCAATCAGCAAGGCCGAGTGCGAGGGAAAAAGGAACCCGACAGAATAGCCACAGAATCGAATCAAGGATCCTCCAATCGCCACTCCTACAAGCATAGGAGGAAAAAGATCTACATGCCAGCTATGGAAAGTTAACCTCAAGCACGCGATACCCGTGATGCTCAGAACACCTATGGTGCCACCGACAATGATTGTCACCAACGGCCCTGCTTTGTCAAGGAGAAGACCTCCTGGCAAAGAAGACAAACCGTATGCAGTACTCGCAAGTGTAAACGCCGCATTTAAGGCCGCTGTTTGTGCATCACACGGGGGGCCAGCTTCACAACGCTCTGAGTAAAAGTTCTCTTTCACCAAGATCTGAGAGAGGGCTGTCCAGCCGAAGACAGTGCCAGAGAACAGGATGAGGCTCAAGAAGTTCAAGACGAGGAGAAACAGCTTGCGCCCCGGAACCGCCATGGCAACTGGCTGGACGTGCTATACTCTTCAGGAAGTCTGGTTCAAACACTTACCCCAGCATGTACACCTGCACGAAAATGACCGGACAACCCCTGAGGAAACCTCATTCGTCGGAGTCCGAACACCTTGCCTGAAAGCAAAAAAATGCACTTCTTTGGCTTGCTTGTCTTCCGAAACATGTGGCAATCACTAAATCCACGAATGCCACCACACTCACCAAGGAAGGCAAAAAGATGCAATTGCACACAGAACTTGAGAAGAATTCCGTCTGAAAACGGGCCGGGATTCTGCGACAAATGCCAAAATAGTTTCCACGACATGGTGATCCGCTTCCTGACACTTTACGACATTCCCTGCCAATGACATCTGCGCCACCCTTTCATCGGTCTTTCTGAAGCTTCGTCTTCCACTGCGCTCACGGGACAAAGAACGTTTCCTTTGCTCTACCACCACGGTGTCGAAACACATTCGCAGCTTCTTCCCTGGAAGTATGCTCAAAACATTGTGGCACACTTCGCTCACGGCTACCAACACAACATGCTCAACCGATTTACGATACGATTGCTTTTGCGAAACATGCCGATCGAAACACTGCATGCAACGACAAAATCGAAACCGAAGCGCACGAGTAGCATCTTGCTGCCGCAAGGTTTTTGCTGCTGCGGCTTTTGCCAACAGCAGCTCGGAAGGGGGGCTGTCACCAAAAAACTATGCATGCGGCCAACATCAAAAAATGACAATTCGTCTTCGATTCCACACTGACACTGCACATGCCCGCACATCACTTGATGCACGCATGACAAGCACCTGTGCAGCAGCACTACCATCGAAGATCCAACGCGGATGTCTGCTCTATGGTTGGCATGAAAAAGTGCGCAAAAACCGACACTGGTCGATCATCCCCAATGGGCAAGAGAACCTGGCCACAACTGCCGTCAAAATTCGTCGCTCGTGCGACCATCCTACAACTTATCCTGGCAGCCAGCGTGAGCGTGAAATCACAAAAACCCCACGTGCGGCAACTGCATGGAACATGGAACAACCAAGATTCTGGCAGCAGAAGTTGGATTATACGTAGCACGTCGATGTGCTCTGATGCAAGCCAACGCCGTCCACCAAGGACAGCAAGAAACCGAAGGTGGCATTGCGAAGGGGCTGCTTTTCTTTCGACTCCGAAATATTTTTTTTGCAGACCGCGCGCTTGATCCATCTTGATTTCGACCCCGGCATGTCTTTTTGCGACCTCCATCTTTTTTCAGCCCCTCGAGGTCCAGAGGTCCAGAAAAAGACTACGATCTTTCTTTCCTTCCACTCAACGATTTAAACCGTCTTTTTCTCGGCTTCGAAACATCTCGTCACCCCGTGTCTTGTTCGGACCCCGGTGGATCTCAACAACGCGCTACAGTTTTTGCAACACAAACTGGACAAAACTAACGTGACCATCCCATCTTCAAACCAACATCTTCTCAAACACACAAAAAGAAGAAGGCGGAAAAAAATCAAAGTCTTCTCTTGAACTCAAAGGTGGTGTTACTTCAGTGTGCAAGTTGCCACAAGCGCTTCGCACTGTATGAGTGGTGAAAACCGTGTCAAGCAGGTGGAGGTGTGCTGCCACACGGTCATAACGATGCAGATACAAGTGGACACCTTGGGATGTGTGGGCCTGCTACCCTTGCAATCACCTATGATGCTGGACATGTCGTCTGTGTGTCTGTGGAATGGCATTCTGGGATCTTAAGCGACCTGTCTCCTGTGCCATGTGGCCTGCAAAGGCGGCACGGCACGGATGCGAGTGCAGTGTTCGCCACTAGCACATTCCATCCTGTGGCTACCGATGTATTAAAGCTTGTCTACGAGGCGCTGAAGTCACCCCAGTCCGCATCTGTCTGTTTCGACAGAAACGGATGCCTTCGACTTGTTTTTTTTTTTGCGAATCGTGAAGAAGGTTCAAAACGTTTGCCCAAGCATCCCACGATTGGGACACTCGTGAGCTAGATGTCGTGCTGCTTCCTGACGGAAGCACAGATTTTGCTGCTTTGCCTTCCTGGGCCTGGTGATATGTCTGCCTTGCCAGTGAAGAGTGCGCCGCAGTGTCTTGGACAGCGGCGGTGCTCGAAGAACACCTGTAACAGGCGGCCATGGTGCGCACATGTGCGCAGTGTGCATTGCTGCAGAGGGTAGGGCTGAGCTGCGAGCGGCACGGGATGCAGTCTCAATAAAGTCACCGATGCCATTGTGCTGCATCCACCTAGAAGGCTGCGTCTTTACTGCATGGCAGTAGCAATTGCAGCAGACATCCCCCATACGGTAAGGCAGGCCCCTGCAGGGAAGACACATATATGGATTATTGGTGCCGCAAAAAGCCAGGCGGCGGCACGGGGAGCGGTCGCAGCTCCTGGAGTCAGGTGTCCAACTGGCAAGTCGGAATCAATGAAGGACGAGTCTTGTTTTCGTCCTGTCCCTCCTAGCGCCATTTCTCATCGCAGACCAGGGGCCAAGGGTGCTCGTTGGGAAAACTCTTTTTAGACCGCCTTTTCCCGATCAATGCTCTTAAGGAGTGAATGCATGACTTTGGCTCTGAAGTCCTTCACGTCGCGCACAGCCACACAATGGTGGCGAAGCCAGATTTGCTTTCGTTTCGTGGGCCCAGAAATGGGATCGTCCGGCAGCATCATTTCTTGCGCTTCATCCTGCTATTAAATATCCGCTGAGATCAGCGTCAGTTTGCAAAGTCGTGGAAAGTTCTCATAAAAAAAATTCTAAGAATCGAGATCTTTGAGTTTTGTTAGAAGGCATCACTGCAACAAGATCATCGAAGTTTCTGTCTACAATTGCCAAGATTCATGGAGTCAACAATAGCCAATAGCTTGCGCCAACTCTTAAAGCCTCTGCATGGTCCGAGGCTTCAGTTTGAAGCCGTTCGAGGCCGCCCGAAGCCTCATTTCCCAGGGTTTGAACTCTTTGAAGAGTCTCCACAGGCCTCGGGCCGCACTGACCCTGCTTCCTCTTCCGAAATATTTCAAGCCGCAGCTTGCAGGAACTTCAACTGCGCATTTAAGCATCTGTAGCATCTACTGCCCAGAAACAAGGTCCCAAGTTTGTGAGTGACGACGTAGAACTAACCAAATCGCACAGCACCTTGGTATGTCTGCCAGAAGCGGTATCTGGTGTCACGTGCGGCTGCAAAATGTTGAAGGCATCCTGTCCACGTTGCTGGAAGGCAACTTTCAAGCCTTCCAAACATGGTCAAACTTCCAAACCCCTCAACTAACACCTACAGCTTTGGAAGGCTTCTGTCTCGAAACACGGCTCAAACAGTTCCGCTTGTTCCGCTTGCACAAGAATTCAAGCAACTCACTTGCAGTCAACGTTGCTCTGTTGGTCACCCGCTCGAAACTCTCTTGCGGGTCTGTTCTGCGCTCCCCGGAGACTCCAAAATCCCGAAAACTAAGGTCGAGATTTGAGAGCCGCTCCCTCCGTAGCCTTTGGCTCAAGGCGTTTCTGCTCGAGACTGGCTAAGCTACCGGTCGTTACGCGTAGGTAGGTAGAGGGGCTGGAAGTGCACTATTCACCAAAGGGTGTTGTTGTGCCTGGGGGGGGAGTCTGTGTCTAAAAGGCCCTGGAACTCCACTGTAAGTAGTTTGGCCTCGTAGTGTGTGTAGTCTGTGCACAGTGCCAGGATTGGCATTGCAGCTCGACCTGGTTGGGAACCATCCCCAAAAGTTTTGTTGCGGTGGTCTGTCTGTTGAAGCCTGGTGAGTGATAGACTGTGCTGCAAGGCATCGCAAGTATTTTTTGCGGAGCAATCAGACATTGGCTGCAGGAACGTTGGAAGCCCCCGTTGAATTGCCCTTAAGTCTACTTTGCGGGACTGGCAATTCTGCCAAGATCCCAGGGGCTAGTGTGATCACTTTTTAAGGTCACTCTTTGCCACTCCTTATTGGTGGATTACTGGTTGTTTCTCCCAAGAGTTGCTACCATTGATTGTTACCGGACTGGCAATTCTGCCAAGCTCCTGTAACAAGAAAGCCTTGACTTGCGGTTTTCATCGTCGACTGTGTGGAGCGGGACAAGTTGATGAATCGCCAACCTACAAGCAGCAACTCCCGAGATGTGGCAGCCATGGAGACATGTAAACAATTGTGGCAACATTTCTTGGAATATGCTATGGAAGTATCCATGGATGTGGATATTGTCCTTGCTTCTTACCCCTCTGTCATTGAGGAATGTCAAGTGTTTGCTGCCAATGTCTCGAGGTTGGGAACTTTTCAGGCTGAAGATGTTTCATCGCTTATTGCTTCTATACGACCGGGCACGAAGATAGCGCTGATTGACCCAATTCCAAGTAAAGTAAAGCAGATCCTCAACGTCATTGATGATTCTAACCTGGTGTTCGTCGTTTTCTCTTCCCCTATGGGATATCCACAGGATATTGTCTACTATGACGTTCAAAGGAAGTGTGAACTTGATGGTCACTTCTCACTGGAGCTCAATCATTTCAGAGAGGGCAAAGACGTCGTGCCATCGCCAGTGCCTAATACGCCAGGTCGTCCAGCACATGCTGCATTCCCAACTTGGGCTATGATAAGGAAGATTGAATACACAACACCTGGATATCTATCTTTGACAGACGTCATCAGTTCTGAATGGACCATCTCCTTTTCTGCGAGTATAGGCTTTCACGAACGCCATGCGATTGATCCATGGATTCAATTGGGTTTCGCCATTTCGAAGGATAAAACTTTCTTCAAAAAGCAATGTAACGACAAGTGACAAGATGTTTGCTATCACGGTATGTATTGGCATCTCTCAACTCAACGGCAACTTAGTGCGCCAAGCATGCAGCCTCATTCGGAGTTATCTCTTCAAGGCTAATGAATCCAATATGAAGGGGGTGTTTCCTTACTTTCAGGTTCACGTGAGTCAGCTGCCAGCAGCCTTGCTGCTTGAGCTTTCCACGCAGATCGACAAGAAGGACTTTGAAGTTCTGGAAGCTTACACAGTATGTTACTGCGCAGGAGTTAACAAATCACAAGTCTATGTTGAACAGGTACTTGCGAAAGCTGCTTCACTGCATATTTGGACTGCCTTTATCAGAGATTTCATTGTGGTTAGGGCCTCAGCCTTACAAAACTAGACACTTATCAACGCACTGAGAATCGATTGTGTTGATTTGCCAGAAAGCTATGGAAGAGGTGTTATAAAGATTGTACCGGACCAAGAGTGCGCAGGTGCCTTCTTGTCCAGAAGAGTTCACAAACTGCGTGCCGTGTGCCCCTCAACTACGCACGAGGTACACCTTCAATGTTATTATACGGATAAAGCGACGACCCCGGAAGAAGTTGGCGAGGAGCTTGAGAGCCTGGGAGCGTTGCCCGCGTATCTGCGTATCACGCAAGTTGAAGGCGACGCCCGTTCTATCATATCTGTTGTGTTCATGCAGTTATTGACAAGGGGACACTTGCTGCGATGTGGGATAGATACAATGGCAGTCACACAACTCTTGTCATCCAATATCTTGGTAAAGAAGTATCTATTACCGTGCCAGGCATGCCGAGACAATCTTGTCTTGAAACGCCTCTTGAACATTGGCAACGATATAGCCATGAATTTGAAGCGCCCATTACGCGTTGTCATTTGCTCTACCAGCTGATAGATTTGACAGAGTTGCCCAGAGTAGGGTTGCTTATACCGTCAAAAGTACAGTTGCAGTGTATATGGACGCAAGAGCCATCACCTATTTTACACATTGCTGTCGATGGTGTTCATAAACAGGACTACCTTACGTTGTTACAAGAGGCACTTGCAACTTATGAACAGTCAATCGGGTTTGGAGACACAACAGGACCGGCGCGCTCGATATTGCAAAATATTAAGAAAGCTGACTATGGGTGCTGCCTTGATAGGGACTCATCGAGCCCAGCCAGATACGCTGTTTACGTCATTTCTGGAAAAGATTCCATTTGTGTAGCAAGATTTGGCTTTGCAGCTGACTGTGTTCAAGTGGCGTTTCAAGGAACTGTCAGTGCAAACTTTGGCAAAGGCTATTTACTTCTTACCTGATTCCAAGCTGTTTATGGACAAGGCACTGCATCAAAGTTGAGTTTGCTGGATGTCATCGGGACACAAAGTTTTGTCAACGCCGTCACTGATGCATTCTCACCTTGCCATTGCAAGTCAAAGGAGTGGCTCATTCCGCTGTGCCACGATAGGTTGTTATCAGCACTAGTCACTAGTCACTGCTTCAGTGAGCAAAGCGCACGGCAGGCCGCAGAATCCTCACACAGATCGAGCTGCAGCAGGTGGTCGCACAGCTTGCAATTCTTGAAGTCGCCTAGCTCGCACCGCCGCCAGCCTTGGTGACGCCAGCCCACGTAGTGCCGCGCCTGCTGAGACGATGCTTTCATCCACTTAGAGAGATTCTGCAGGCTGCCCAGCGCCCTGAACCACAAGCTTGTTGCCTAGGCATGGTCATGGGAACCTCAGCTTCGAGTGGGCAGCGACATGTGGGGCGAGGCTCACTCCGTGTCCCACGTTTTTTGTTGTTTTCCGAAAATGGACTTGCAAAGCTCGTCAAAAGTGGATTAGAGAATCCCTAGATGCAGGTTTTCAGGCTTGTGGAGGGGCGACTTGGCAAGGCTGCGGTGCATAAATTGTAGACGCTTCAAATAATGCCCGAATTGTGTCCGAATAGTGCTTGAAACAGTGCAATGCATTTAGACACTGTGAAGAGTTTCACTTGGACACTGTTTTCGGGCACTATTTTCGAATACTATTCCCGTTCCTGCCTCCTAGTGTCTTAAAGCACCTGGAGCCAACACACAACAAGCCAAGCGCATGCACAGCCAAAACAAAAACCCGGAAATGGCCCAATGCCAGGCGGCGTTCTCCAGCAGTTCGCAGTGGCACAATTTTTTTTTTGCGTCTTTTTCGAGACTCCAAGATTAAAAAACAAGTGGAGGCCGAAAAAAAAAGATTCTTTGTCGTGTGTGTGTGTTTTTCACCTATTTTTTTTTTGATTCTTATTTTAGCGAGTATGGCTTTTCCTTTCTTCGTGTTGGAAAAACGTTTTTTGATGTTTTTTTCCATGACACACTTTGATTTCTTTCGTTTGCTTTCAGCCCCTGCAAGCGTCTTCTTCTTTTTGTATTTGTGAGAAAGTTATAGTGTGGTTAAGTTTTTTTTTTTTGCATTTTACGTTGCAAAATTCGTATTGTGGCGCTCTTTTGTGTTGTTGGAGTCATGCGTGCTTCTATCTTTGCAGAGCTCAGAAAAAAACATTAGAGGTCCAGAAAAGATCACTGGGGTCCCAAAAAAGATGACTTACGATATTCGTCGGGACTGAAAAGATGGAGGTCAGAGAAAAGAGATGCTGGAGTAATCAAGATGAACCAAGCGCGGGATCTGAGATACAGGAGTCGAAAAAAAAAGAGTTGTCCAAAAACGACAGGGTGACTCAGCAAGAGCGACACGTCGCGGGACTGAAAAGATGGAGGTCGGAGAAAAGAGATGCTGGAGTAATCAAGATGAACCAAGCGCGGGATCTGAGATACAGGAGTCGCAAAAAAAAAGAGTCGAAAAAAAAAGAGTTGTCCAAAAACGACAGGGTGACTTGGCGAGAGCGACACGCAGCGGTGCTTACAGTTGGACCTCCCATGGTGGAGCATGTCGCAGCACGGAGCAGAAGAGTTGCACTGCCAGGTCGAAGGACTTGGCAAGACACAAACAAATGGACTGTCCAAGCACTAACACTATTTGGGTTCACCCGCGCACGAGCAAGACAGAACCGCAAAGATATCATTGCGAATGGTCCAACGCAATGCCAATGGCGGCGCCCTCCAACAGTAAGCAAGTGGAGCGCTTGTAGCACTTGGGTCTCGCAAACGAAACAAACCTTGCCTTCTACAAGGCATTCGGGGCTTTGGAAGTGGAAGCAGCACAGCTTTGGCTTCGAAGCTCAGCAAAAAGTCGGAGTCCTTTTCAGCCGGAACGCCATCCTCGCGGGCTTCGCAAAGCCTGCGGTATCGTAGAGCGCACGCAGTCAGCCAGTTATGGAACTCGAGAACCATCAAGCTGGCTCGTATCGCGGCAATGTTGAAACAAAGTGCTGGAACTAAAGGAATTCGACACTGTTGATGTGGGATGGAGCTTGCTTCGCATGGTTGCTTAAGTAAGTTGTCGTTTGTTTTTTGCCCTGAAGAACCAACACCTGTCAGCAGCGAGAGCAAAAGTGTTTCAAGTCGAGTTTTCTTTCACGTCTGAGCAAGTAGAGAATTTCATGCAGAACGGCATGGTATTTGCATGTTTTGAGCATGTCTGAAGAGTCTTGAGCTTGTTTTGTGCCAACTGCCTCAAGGATGAGACTGCAGTTTGAAAGGATCCTCAGGGAATCTTTGTGAAGTGCTTGAAGTGCTTAGCAGAAGCACTAGTGTCTCTGAGGGGCCTGAGTTGGTTGTGCGAGTTTGGTTGCAAGCTGTAGTTCAGAAGTTTTGCTGCAGTGAAAGCGTGACCGAACTGCTTGGCTCAAGCGCGAGTGTGAAAAAGAAGTCCGAGTGCAACGCTTCGCTTTGCAGTTTGTCCTGAGCCACTTCGTGAAGTTTGTTTTCCGACTGGGAGAGCTTCGTGAGCTTTTGGTTGCAACTTCAAGGTTTTGAACTTGGTTGTGACGGTCTCGAAGTTTTTCGTGGTAGCGGAGCGTGGCTCCTGGCTACGCTTCAGCAGAGGACGTGCTTGGTTGTTGCTTGAGAAAAGTGTGAGTGACAATGAGAAGACCAGTGTCTCTGCCAGCCGGTGGGGATGACTCTTCGTTGTCCAGCTTGGGTGGTGGAAGTCGTGGAAGGAACCGCAGTCCTCCCAGAAGGCCTGCTGACTTGCCTCTGCAGACTCGAGGTCGTTCGCCTTCAAGGGCTCGTGCTTCTTCGAGGGCGCCTTCTAGGACCTCAGTCCCGCAGAGAGCGCCTACGCCTACCCCGAGTGCGTTTGGTTCACCTACGGCACCACAGCAAGTGCAACAGCAAGCAACGAGTTCTGGAAGTGCGCCGCAAGCGCAACCTGTGACGCAGTCTCCTGCGCCAACCTCTGGAGCTTTTACTGCTGACGCGGCCTTGAGTGTGATCCAGGCCCAGTCGAGCCAGATCCAAGCACAGTCTGTTCAGATCAGCGAGTTGATGCAGATTGTGAAGGGTCTTGGAAGACTTCAAGAGCAAACTTTGGCTGCAGCTAGCCCTAAGGCTGCAGAAGAGAAGAGTGGTGAAGAGCCTGCTCCAATGGAGGTCGACAAAGACACCGGAGGAGTGAGGCACAACAAAGCAGAGCAGTACTTGCCAAAGATTCCCATGTTGAACTTTGAGAAGATGGTTTCGCGGTCCAGCGAGATCAACTACTGGACCGAGTTTGTTGAGGGAATCAGTTCTTGGCTTGCGTTGTTGGACGACTTCTACCCCGTCGAGCTTTACAGGGCGAGCATCACTGAAGAGGTGGTGCGTCAAGACACCTTGGAGAAGGGACCAGCTGCGAGAAGCGCAAGGTTCCACAACTTGTTGAAGCAGAGTTTGGGAACGTTCCAGCGTGGACTGGATATCGTTCGCCAGGCAGAGCAGCAGCAGTTGGGGTCAGCTTGTGGGTACGAGGCCTTCAGAAAGCTGAACCTGGAGTTCGGGATACAGTCCCGGATGGAAGCGAGTGCGATTAGAGAGTCTGTCCTGAACTACCGTCCCGGAAAACATCTGCAGCGCCCTTTGGACATTTATCGGGCGGTCGAAGCAGAGCTCTTGAGAACAGACAGGAATTTGAGTTCCTATCCGTCTGTGCGCCTATCGGAAGCTGAGAAGGTGATGCTCCACTTCAAGTGCATGCCGGAGAACTGCAAGCACTACGTTCTCTTGCACGGGAAGAGTGAGACTCTTGAGCAGGTCCTTGCGTCGATCAAGTTTTATGACTCCCACCTTCGGCTCATCGGGTATGAGAAGGAGACTGGGAAGGCCGCTTGGACTGAAGAGATGGTGGCTGCCTTCGAGAAGGGCAAAGGAAAAGGAAAGAAAGGAAAAGGAAAGGAGAAAGGAAAAGACAAGGGCAAGAGCACGAGCCCAGACAAGAAGGGAAAAGGAAAAGGTGAGAAGGGAAGGTCGCAGTCTGCTTCGCCTACCAAGGGGAAGTGCTTCAACTGCGGTGAGAAGGGGCACTTTGCTCGAGACTGCCCCAAGCCGCGGAAGAACGAGAATGGTGACGACAAGGCCTCTGCGAAGGCCAAAGCAAAGAGCGCAGCAGCAAAGAGTACAGCGACGACGCCGCAAGTGACGATGACGTTTTTGGTTGGAGCTTTGGAGCCGGAGCCCGGCCCTTTCCAAGCGCATGGTCGAGAAGGTTTTCTTTCACAAGGGCATGGTCACGGTGATTTTCCTGAACAGCGGCATGATCGAGATCTTTTTCATGAAGAATGGCATGTTTCGGGAGATTTTTTACAACAGCATGAAGGGCATGGTCGTTTTGCACAACAGCATGGTCACGTTGCAGAACAGCATGGTCACGTTGCAGAACAGCATGGTCACGTTGCAGAACAGCAAGAACATGGTCAGCTAGCAGCTTTGCGTGGTCACGTTCGCTTTGCAGAAGACACAGGGCATGAGAACGTTGAGCGTGGTCAGTTGTTTCCACAGCATGTTGTCGAGCAGGTGAACAGCATTGGAGCCTCCACGTTTTCTTTTGAAGAGCAGTGTGCTTGGTTGATAGACTCTGGAGCTTCATGTCACTTGATCGGGGAGGGCATGCTAGATGGTGGCCACGTCGAGGTCCTGGAGGAGCGTCCGGTGAGTGTTGAGTGCAGCCTTGCTTCCGGAGAGCCAATAGTTTTGCGTAGGAGAGTTTCCGTGAGAGCCTGCTTTATCACTGATGTAGAGGGGCTCGTTTGCGCTACTTTGAGTGCTCTCGTTGCGCCAAGCTGCAACCACGCAATCCTCTCTACCGGCCAAATGGCTCAGAGGGGCTGGCAGGTGTCGATCTGTGCTTCAGGTGTTGTGGTGTCCTTAAGTAACGGCAACCAAGAAGTGAAGCTAGGAACGACAGTTTACAGCAACGTTGGCTGGTGCTACAGCATTCCCACAAAGAGCTACAGAAGGGCCTTCTCTGCTGAGATCTCGCTCCCGGGCGATGGACGTGGACTGGGGAACGAACTCCGAGGCGGAGGCCGAGGAGGGGATCCCCAGGGCGATGGACTTCGCGAACTACCTCACTGGGGTGGTGAGGGGGACGCTGAGCATCGGGACTTGGTCGCGGGTGACTACGCCGAAGTCGACCTCGTCGTCGAGCCAGTCAACCTCGCCGCCGGAGGATGTGAGGGAGCCGGGCGGGACACCAATGGTGGAGGAGGCGACGCCGTTTCCTCTGGATGTGGAGGAGATCGTCGCCCCGCAGGTCTCTGTCACGACAGAGGCACAGGGAGCTCAGGAGCTGGGCGAGGAGATCGCTGGTCCAGCTGTGAGCCTTACCGCGACGGTCGAGGAGCTCCCGAAGGTTCCAAGGCCGAAGAAAAGGCCTCAACTTCCGGTGTTACCATATCCGGCCACTTCTCTGACACCACAGGAGACAAGGGCAGAAGTGCAGCCGGTGGCAAAGGGAGCGGCTCTGGGGTGGGGCCTCCATGGCCTCAATCTTCCGAGGCCTCCTCCGGCGATCGTTTTGAGGCCAAGGTTGGTGGATCTCAATCCCCCACCATCGCCGCCAGTGGGACCGCTGGTGGAGACGAGGCCGGGGAGACGTCTGCCGGAGCCGCCAGCAGTTCCGAGAAGGTCGAGGACACCGGTGAGGCGGAGGACCAGGCCGAGAGGATCACGGAGCCCGGCCTCGGAGAGCGATCTGGAGCTCCTGTAGGTGCCAGCCCGGAGTTTTATGATGGAAAGGAAAAGAGCGCCGAACCTTCTGATGCGTGGTGGATTGCAAGTGACAGAGATGTGCTGCCTAAGTTCAGCTTGTTTGAGCATGAGTTGCGGTCGCATGTTCCATACAGCAGTTCCTGCGAAGTGTGCGTGAGAGCTAGGGGTTTGAAGAAAGCCCGCCAAAGGACCGATGTGCACCAGAACGAGGTACAGCTTGATCAGTTCTGGCATGGGTCGCTGAAGTTCTTGATCATTGTGCATTCTAGGTCTTTTGCCATAGGTTGCGTGAATGGTGATAGGCCGAAGGAAGCGATTGTTGCAGACATGTCCCAGTGGCTTTTGCATTTCGGTTTGTCCAACAAAGACTGCCTCTTCACTTGTGACGCTGAGGGTTACATGCGTGCGTTGTGGCAGCAGCTCCTGCAGGATCACCCAACATTCCAAGGTACCATCGAGCAGTTCGCAGCAGGCCGTCACGCCCCTGTGGCGGAACGCGGGGTTCGAGCTTTGAGAGAAGTTGCCAGTGGGATTTTGTTGCAGATGCAGGACAGCTTTGTTGGGTTGAGGAACAATCGGAAAGCCTTTAGCTTGTTGTTTGCCCACGCTTGCGCAGTGCATAACAGATACAACACCATGTCTGGATCCATGTTGTCACCTTTGCAGAGACTGAGAGGGAACCAGCACAAAGCACACCAAACCTACGTTTTCGGTGGGACTGTTCTTGTTGCGCCACCACCAAGCAAAGCAGCAGCAATCACAGGTCGATTTGCGTATGGAGCCTACCTGGGACCTGTTCTGGGGAAGGCTTCACATTGGGCTTCGATTCAGCTGAGGCCGGGAGAGGTTGAGATCCTGCCATCACCTGCTGTGAAGATGTTGTTGCCAGTGAGATACGACCTTGAGTTGCTTGGGTTGCTTGGGAAGAGGTCTGGGAGCATTGTGCATCGACCGCCGCGCTTGCCTGACATTGAGCGTGTCGATGATGAGTTGACCGTGTTGCCGTTGAGCTTGACTGAAGATGGGAACCCTCCAAAGGATTGGTTGCTTGAGCATGGTCGAACCCGTCGTTGCTTGGCTTGTGAGCGTGGCATGTTCCATGGAGTGAAACATTCAGTGACCTGTCGGAAGCGTTATCGTGCGTGGCTTGAGGAACAGCGTGAGAATCAGCCGGCAGCCGCCGGACGACAGGGAGGCGAGGAACCTTCAGACGTAGTGCCAGAGCCCATTGGGATGGATGATGAGGACCCGAGAGTTGAGGTGGAACTTCCAGATGACTATGATGATGTTGAGGTTCGGGATCCTTGGATGCCATCGGTTGATGATTATCTCCCCTCTGGGTCACCTCCTTCTGTAGCTTCTGAGGCCGAGCCTTCGGAGGAACAGGGAGAAGCAGAAGAGGATGAAGCCCGAGGCGTCGGTGAAATCCCGATGGATGTTGATGCATGTTGGTCGGTTGCCTCTTATGATGCACTTGATGCTGTTCCACTTGAGTTTGCGGAGAACTTTGCTGTTGGTTCGAGTGTCGGGCGAGCGTGTTTTCGAGCATTGAAGATGATGGTTGGACAGAACTGAAGATGCGTGACCGCATCATCTACCTCCAGAAACCCAGTTTCGTGAGGGACGATGCCACTGATAAACCGCTCGATCCCACGAAGACCCGCGAGGGAATGACTAAGGAGATTCGAGCACTCGATTCACTTCGAGTTGGAGACGTTGTGACCAAGCGCGAGGCGGATGAGTACTGTCGAGATCATGGGATTCGGATCCTCTCCACTCGGTGGGTTGCGGTGGAGAAGAAGGGCGGAGAAACAAAGGAGGACATCGTGCGTGCCAGAGTGGTCGCACGTGATTACGCCAGCGGTAGCCCTACAGCGGCCGAGCTGGGGATCTCAAGTCCTACTTCGTCCAATGAAGCGTTCCGGTCCTTCCTTGTTTTCGTCTCTGCGACTGATTCGGACATTGTGCTTGCCGACGTTTCAACAGCCTTCTTGTTTGCGCTCATTGTGTCGCCTGAGTGTGTGATGCTACCACCAAACATTCGCTTCAGTGACAACTCAAGAGTTTTCATGAAGTTGCGGAAAGCACTTTATGGATTGCGATCGGCGTCACTTGCGTGGTACAAGCATCTGAGCGAGCTTGTGAAAGAGATGGGCTTGCATGCGTCGGATACAGAGAAGAGCGTGTTTTCGGGAGAGTACGAGTTCAAGGGAAAGAAAGTTTGGATGCTTTTGCTTGCTTACGTCGACGATTTGATGATTGCTTGTAAGGACAGAGAAGCAGCACTCAATTTGATCGAGCGCCTGGGGCGTTCGGTGAAGATCAAGGTCACAGGGATCCTGTCCCGTGACAAGAAGATCGACTTCTTGGGGAGAGTGATCCAGAAGGTTGAATGGGGGCTCATGTTGGGGCTTCCAGAGGGCTACTTCACTTCGGTGTATGAGTCCTACGGCATAAAACGGGGGAGCCCAACGCCGCCAGATCTTAGAAAAATATTGGATGAATCCCTGGAGAAACCCGATTCCCAGAAACCGTTGTCCACGGAAGCGGCGACGAAATATCGCTCAGCAGTGGGCAAGATCAGTTGGGCGGGGCAAACGAGAATAGACTTGACCTACTTCATCAGTGTTCTGAGCCGGGGCCAGTCAACGCCTTTGGTTGTACATGAAGCCTGCCTTCGGGCTTTCCTCAGGTATCTGATTTCGGTGGATCACCTCAAACAACTCATGAGTGCCGAGGAGTGTTCTGGAAGGGTCGAAGCTTACGTCGATTCGAACTGGGCCCCCGAACGGAATAACGATCGGAGGTCCCTGTCGGGATGTGTTATCCTCGTCGATGGCTTCCCCATCAAGGCATTTACCCGGACACAGACCAGCGTGGCAATGTCGAGCGCAGAAGCAGAGTTGGTTGCGATCACCGAGGGAGCCAAGGAAGCGGTAGGAGTTGTTGCTTTGGTTCAGCACATCTGGGGAATGTTTCGCACCTGTCAGGAGCCACCCGCGATCTACTCAGACTCGCAAGCCGCCATCAATATTGGATCCATGCATGGTTTGCTTCGTCGAGTCAGGCACATTGATCTTCGCGTGTGTTGGACTCAGGCTGCGATTCAGGATAAGTTGATTACGTTGTCTTGGGTTCCTGGAGCCCAGAACCCCGCTGATATCTTCACGAAAGCGCTGGGAAAGCCACAAGTGCATTGGGAAAAGCTTGGGATCATCGAGCATCTGCCGCGGCAATCTCTCTTGTTGCTTGACCTTGATTTTGATAACGAGGTGCTCTGCACGATGCTTGGAAGAGTGGTGTCTGCCCCCGTCCTTGAGCGCTTTAGTCGCCAGCTTGACGAGGTGAACCCTTTGAGAAACCGTTGGGTTGTGGTTGAGTTCTGCACCTCAGTGAACTCCGGCATGAAGGTTTCTGCCGAGGCCTTCAGAGATCTGAAGGTGATTTGCATCACGGAAGAGGAGAATGGACTGTCTGAGGACACTATCGCGTTGACTCGAAACTTTATCGTGCGCATGGTTGAACACAAGGTGCGTGTGCTTGTTTGGTCTTCGACCCCGTGCACAGGTGGATGCTTGTGGCAGCATCTTCATATCGGCAGAGCTGGACACGATGCCCGCCTCAGGAAACTGTGGGGCATCCAGCGCATGCTTTGGAAGAATCTCTGCCTGTTGGTGTCGCCAGTTGAAGGGATTAGTGCCGAGCTTCAGCCGTACTTTGCAGTCGAGTGGCCCAAGACGTGTCAGTACTGGAGTTGGAAAGACGTTAAGAAGATGCTTGCGAGCCGCGAGCGTCCTGTGATCACCAGCTTCGTTGATGGCTGTGCTGTCGGCATGATTGGAGCAGATGGAGCATTGATTCACAAGCGTTGGCGTGTGGACACCGACTTCGAGCCACTTGCTTGCGCGTTGAACAGCATCCGTTGCACCAAGGACCATGTTCATTCCGAGAACTTCAATCTTCGCGAGACGCAGCACTACCCTGTTGCCTTGTGTGACAAAGTGTTGCAATCTTTGAAGTGAGCCCAATACGTCGCGTCCTCAGCTTAGACTCAGAGACGCCGCAGATCCGCAGCTGGTAACCTCGAGCTGAGTGCCAGTTAGAGTTTCTTTCTTTTAGTGACGAGCCATGGACGAGCTTCTTTGGCTTCTACTTGCCACGGCAACAGTGTCCGCTGCGGTGGCCAGTTTGGTCACTTGGTGCTTGGTTGCTCCCCGGAAGTCGGTTAGTTTGAAAACGCAAGTCAGACTTGACGATCCGGATGAATCAGAAGAAGATCTTTCGACAGCTTTGCCTACTACAACTTTGGACGAACATAGCAAGTTCTTTCTTTCCTCAGCTGGCAAGACTTTGCACCTCTTTCCAACGTGCCCAGGTCGCCACGCCAGGCTGAAGACCTTTCGGGTGTGCATCAATTGCATCAACCGCCTTGATTCTGCACCAACTGTCGGAACGAAGCAACCTCCAAGAGGGGGTAAAGGAATTCGACACCGTTGATGTGGGATGGAGCTTGCTTCGCATGGTTGCTTAAGTAAGTTGTCGTTTGTTTTTGCCCTGAAGAACCAACACCTGTCAGCAGCGAGAGCAAAAGTGTTTCAAGTCGAGTTTTCTTTCACGTCTGAGCAAGTAGAGAATTTCATGCAGAACGGCATGGTATTTGCATGTTTTGAGCATGTTTGAGCATGTCTGAAGAGTCTTGAGCTTGTTTTGTGCCAACTGCCTCAAGGATGAGACTGCAGTTTGAAAGGATCCTCAAGGGAATCTTTGTGAAGTGCTTGAAGTGCTTAGCAGAAGCACTAGTGTCTCTGAGGGGCCTGAGTTGGTTGTGCGAGTTTGGTTGCAAGCTGTAGTTCAGAAGTTTTGCTGCAGTGAAAGCGTGACCGAACTGCTTGGCTCAAGCGCGAGTGTGAAAAAGAAGTCCGAGTGCAACGCTTCGCTTTGCAGTTTGTCCTGAGCCACTTCGTGAAGTTTGTTTTCCGACTGGGAGAGCTTCGTGAGCTTTTGGTTGCAACTTCAAGGTTTTGAACTTGGTTGTGACGGTCTCGAAGTTTTTCGGGAACCGCTTTGTCGGCGTCAGACTAATGGTGCCCGTGGCAAATTGTCGTGCTGCGACTAGGAGTACTAGGATCGGTATTCTGTTGCTTCTTCATCCAGAAAGCCTTGTTTTTCACAAGAACGTGAATGGCGATCCCGTTCGGGAGTCGAACAGTGTGAGTGCTTGCCCAAAGTATCGGCGGGTGGTGCGTGCAGAAAAATCCTTGGAGAAGTCAGTCAGAATTCAACAGTTGTGCAGCTGCGATTGCTCGATATCTCTTTTAACAAGTCGCAACGGCAAATGCACCGGATGCCCTGCAGAACTGTGTTCCATATGCAGGCCGGTTCTAGCTTCGCGCGTCGAGCTGCATGTGCTCCCCAATCAGGGACCGGTGGTGCTGAAAAGGAGAGCGCTGTAGGCCCGCTTGGGCGGTTGCAAGCCACTCTCCTCGTCAGATCGGAGGCGGTAAAGCCCAATGCGGGGCGGATCCGTAACTCCAGCAACCCGATAACTGGGTGCCTGGCGTCTATCACAGGGTAAAAGGGACGTACTGTAACTGGTCGCCCGGAGGACTCTTGTTCACGAGCGCGCAGGAGTAGTTGCACAGGCACTCCACAGTGAGTGACCAAAGCACAGTCGTCGCAGAGCGGCGGTATGCAATTGACCTACACAGGTTTTTGGAAGGGTGTTCAAACCCAAGGTTTGGAACTTAAAGTTCCGAACTCAGGGTTCTGGAACTCCGAACTAGTTCGGAGCCTCGAACCCAGGGTTCGAACATGGAAGTTCCCTCCGAACCCTGGGTCGAACTTTGAGTTGAACTCCAAGTTGAACTCAACTCCGAACTTCTTGAACTGGAGTTGAACCTGGAGTTGAACTCTGAAGGTGAAGAGTTTGAACCCAGTTTGAACTTTGAACATAGAGTTTCCGAACCCAGGGCCCGAAAGTTTCAACCCAGGGTTCGAACACAGAGTTGAACTCTGAAGGTGAAGAGTTTGAACCCAGTTTGAACTTTGAACATAGAGTTTCCGAACCCAGGGCCCGAAAGTTTCAACCCAGGGTTCGAACACAGAGTTCCCGAACCAGAGTTCGAACGTTAAGTTTTCCGAACCCAGGGTTCGAACTCTGGCGGCTCTAAAGAGTTTAAACCCAGGTTTCGAACATAGAGTTTCCGAACCCGGAGTTCGAACATGGAGTTTCCGAACCCAGTTCGAACTCTTGTATTATTGCTTCTTGTTCTCTCATTTATTTTCTTCGCAAAAACATCCATTAAGCGATTTCGTGTGGCTTCTTCTTCTTTTGTTTGTGTTTGCGTTTGAGTTTGTGGTTTCTGTCATTGTAGTGTGCTCTCAGTTTATTTTCTTCGCAAAACTCCCACAAAGCGATTCTGTGTGGCTTCTTCTCCTTTTGTTTGGTGATTGTTGGTGTTCGAACCCCGTTCGAACTCTGGGGGGGAGTCTAGAACCCGGGGTTGGGCGGTTCATTTGTTTGCGGCTTTAGCATTCTCGTAGGAGACTTCATGCCCCTTCTGAAGCCCCCTTTGAGAAGAAAGACCCTTCCTCATTGACAATCTTTTTCTTTGTTTTGTCTTTCTTTGATTTCTTCGCAAAAACCACCATAAAGCGGTTTCGTGTGGCTTCTGCTTCTTTTGTGGCAGGGACTGGTCATTGGCAGCCTTTTTTTTGTTTTCGGCAAGCTTCTAAAAACAGCGGGGGGGTTGGGGGGGGCGCAGCCCCCCCCCAAACATGGAGTTCCCGAACCCAGGGTTTGGGGGGGCCCGAGGTTCCAACATAGAGTTCCCCAAACCCCGGGTTCCAACATAGAGTTCCCGAACCCAGGGTTCGAACTCCCTGGGGGACCGGGGGGGGGTTCCGAACCCAGGGTTCGGACTCTTTGGGAACGAACATAGAGTTCCGGAACCCAGGGTTTGAACATAGAGTTCAAACTCCAGGTTCAACCTGGGTTCGAGAAGTTCGAACCCAGGGTTCAACCCTGAGTTCCGGAGCCCCTCCCGGGCCCCCCCGGGAGTTTGAACCCTGGGTTCCGGAACACTCCAAAAACCTATGCTCGCAATTGACAAACCACCAACTTCTTGGTGTTCAAGTCCGCTACATTTAGAGCAGTCTTTACTGTTCCAAGCTTCACAAGATTGTCTCATACCCAATCTTGCAGTTGGCACAGCCCAACATCCGCATGCTTCAGACGTCCAACTCCTCTCCGTTGTTGACACTGCCAAGAATTCATGCAACCCAATGAGCTTCCGGACATATTTTTTGTTCGGTTGTTCCACAATACCCCTTCCGGGACGAACATATTTCCTCTTGAGACACCGCATCTCTTCCATTTCCGATTCTGTTTGTTGGATACGGTGTCTTTCTTCTGCTAGTAGCCCATCGTCTACATGGATGGAGATACACAGGTTCCTTGTGGCGTGTCTTATTTCTTAGATACTCCGCAGGTGTTCATACCATCTTGTTGCTGCATTCCTCTGTCCTGGTAGGCATCTTTTCAGCCTCCAGACAACTTCTTCTGACAGGTTTGCTGCACGTTTCATCCAGGAGCTGATCGTTATCAACACCTCCTCCTCCTGTTAAGGTACCTGCAGATCCACAGACCCCCACACACGCCCCGACCCACACTCAGACCACACTCAGACCTTGACTGGGAGCTTATTCAACGCATGCACAGTCTCAGTGTTGATTGCGAGGTGTGTTGTCTGTGGTGCAGACAGATCGGCACCCACTGTGTATTGGTCTGTTGGTGGATTGAAATGTCTGATGGTTGATCGTGGTGGTGTGTGTGGTTTGTGGCGTGTGTGGTCGGTGGTGTGTGTGTGTGTGTTGTGTGTGGGATGTTTGGTGTGTGTGGTGGTGGGTAGTGTGTTGTGTGCTGGTGTGTGTGACGGTGTGTGCTGGTGTGTGTGGTGGTGTGTGTGGTGGTTTTGTGTGTGGTGGTTTGTGGGAGCCGTGCTTGGTACCGCCTAGGCCCTAGGCGACCCCTCAGGCCAAGAACGCTGGCAAGCAGAAGCTGACGCCTTCTTGGCGCAGGGTGGACTCGGCCCTGGCATTCAAATACCTTTCATTTCCACGGAACTCATGCCGCATCTCCATGCGCCTGATCTGGATATGCACAGGTACAGCTTTCACCGGTTGCGTGAGATGTATGATCAGCGCAATTTCCAAATGTTGTACCTTCTGCACGAGTCCCAATTTCCGCTTAGCGGCAACGACATGCAGCGCCTGCTGGATGCTTGGCCGCCGCAGACGACACTGGACCGCACCCAGTAACAAGCGGCGTCTGCCCATGCCAGCGCACTGCGACCGTCGACATACGTCGTTGGGTCAATTGCTGCGCCTCCGGCTTAGGTCTGGTTTTTTGGACTTCGTGTGCACGATCGAGACACAACAGGACTCCGGGGCTGACCGTTGTTCGACGGAACTAGAACGGCGGCCGGAGCTTTGACTTTGGGCTCCACCGGTGGTCTTGGACAGCTTTGGGCGACGGCCTTCTGCTGTTGTGGATCGGTCGCTGAGGCCCCGTAGCTCGTGCTGAACGGCCAACACCGGCAAAGCCTGTGCGCCGCAGCTAGCTTTTTGGCCTTACTTCTAGAACCACCTGTTTCACCGCTGTCTTTTGATTTGGTTTGTTTGTTTGTCTCGTTTGTTGGGGCCGAGTGCTACAGCCGTAGTCGACGAGGCCCGCTCACGCCAAAAAGAATTTTGTGTGTGGTGGTTTGTGTGTGATGGTGTGTGTGGAGGTGTGTGTGGTGGTGTGTGTTGGTGGTGTGTGTGTGTGTGTGTGTGTGTGTGTGTGGCTGTGTGTGTGGTGTGTGGTGGTGGTGGTGGTGGTGGTGGTGGTGGTGGTGGTGTGTGTGTGTGTGTGTGTGTGTGTGTGTGTGAACCTCCCTAGCACATGGGAGCAGAGGGTCACTCCTACACTGTTTGCAATTTCGCTTTTCAACATAATCCGACATTGGACATTTACCAAATCAACTGTTGCAGGGGGATCAGGCTTCCAGTGACTGACCTGATCCAACGAAGCTAGGTCACTGGAAGGGAAGTGATTGAGGACGCTCAGTCATGTACCTGCACAATTTTCGGCAGCCCCCTGTGGTGCCAAGATTAGTCTGAGGACAGGCCCCCTGTGGTGTCCAGATTAGACAAACAATTTGTACGGTTGCCGCAATCTGACAAACAGTTGCAACATGAACAACATTCCTCTTTTTGTCCTTTGCACTCGTACTCTTGGCCGAATCCATCAGTGTGATCAGCGTGGGTCGTTGAGACTCCAGAGCAACGGCTTTCCGTCATGGCGCCGTGGTGACCCTCCGGGGAGACCGGTGATGAACCGGGTGTTCAGCCTTCGTTCAGATCGTTCAGATTCTCCCGATGCTATTTTATCTCTCTCTCTCTGATGCTCGCATGTGCGTCTGACATGAGTGCAGGTGCAGTAATGGACGGCTAATGCAGTAAAGTGCGTCTAGTGAGCAGGTGCTACCTCGCTAGTCTGTCCTCTATTCGACCGCTTCTTTATTTCTCAGGGACTGCAAGGGCATGTGCAACTGACATGAGGGCAGGCGTGGTAACATGTGTCTAACGCAAGTGAAGCAGCGCTTCCTCCGGGAAGTAATCGGCCTTCTTCTTTCTTTATCTCCGTCTTCGACATCTCAAGTCCGTCCAGCAGGGACAACCAGGACAGCCTGCACTTTGCTTGTGCAACTGTGTTTGTTTCACCAACTTCGTTGCAGCTATGTGGCCGGATAAATTTTACCACGCAGCCACCAGCAACACCATACGCACCAACAACCCGACCGGTGCTCAATCAGTTTCACCCGAACACCTGGGTACCGCAGTCACAAGGATACCCAGCAATGATGCCAACTGGCATTGCTGCCACTCAGCAGCACACACTGCCGACGCAACCCACTTCGATCCCCGATGAGCAGACACACAGCTTCCCCATGATGCCATGTGGACACACTGCTCCTATACCACAGCATCCGATGGTATACACACAACTCAGCACACCACAGCCCCAGATGCCACAACAACCTCCACCCCAGCAATTCATGTCGCAACATCCCCCCACTTTCTTGAACCCTGGTCCTTTGCCTACCCATACAACAGTTTTTCCCACGAGCCCATCACCTCTGACACCGCATCACTCCCAGCCTGCCACATACAACATTCCTTTCACACCACCTGCTTCACAACCCCAACCTGCACCTTGCAGCATCCCTTCCACACAACCCGCTCAACAATCCCATATACCGCCGCCAACGACCCTCCACCAAGCTTCACAATCTCACCCCACCAATGTTACCACTACCGATGCTGCACACATTGCCCCACAGACACCGGCAATCACCCCCCAACCCCAGCCAATAAGCACAGCCAACACACCCTCTGTCAGCACATTACCACCCACACAACCACCACCCGCTACGCGATCGGGAGACACTGACCCGCTCGCAGCACGTGCTTCTTCCCACCATCCTCCGTTGCCACGCAGGAGACGGCACTCACCCACACGCAGCAGAACCCGCACCGTGAGCACTAGACGCCGACGACGCACACGCAGCAGAGCACGACCTGCCAGCAGCGGGAGACAGCACCGCCGACGCAGACACCACCGATCCCGCGACACCCGCAGAAGTCGTTCTCGCAGGAACACCAGACGATCTTCGTCGACACCTCCGCGGACCTCGGTTGTGCTCCGCAGCTATTCTACAGTGCGTGATGTTGATACCAACAAGTGGCATTACAGAGCCACACAGCTACGTCAGAGGCCACCCACCCCACCCAAGGTCCCACAAAGGACATTGGCCTCGCAGGTTCAACGAATCGCCCTCCGCATCAAGGGCAGCCAAGCAGCACAACAGCAGCCCCCAGCCGGACAGGGCACCTCCTCCCGCCAACAGGCTCAGCACAATCCCTCCAGCTCCGTTCGGACACCTGCCCCGACCTACGATGCATCAACAGCCGTTGCCCCATCGGGTCAGCCAACCCTCGAACAACTGGGCAAACAGAGCAGACCACCACAGATTGATGTGGCGCCATTTTCTGAGCTTTACGAACATGAGAAGCCGACCCCTCACGCCGTCGACATGGAAGAAGCACACAAACTCGCCAAAACTTTGGGCGAGATAGCTGCTGACAGCGATTTCAGGCAGGAGACTTTAGCCGAATTTGCACATGCAGTGCTACAATCAGGCACGCGATCAGCGTGCAACGAACTTGGGGCAGTGCTGACGCCAATATCGGACGGCGTGCATACTATGTTATTCATTCCTTGGGCTGGAGAGCAGCGCAGAGCGTTCGGCACCCGTGCCACTGACCCACCAGGAGAGACATACATCTACACCGCCGGACACGGCACGAGCATTGCAAGTGCCGCGCGCATTATGCGCGAGGACTTGGTCCGCCCAAGTTCAGTCAGACACTGCTTCGACGACAAGTCCTACCCACCCATTCCCTCTTGCGTCATATACGGGAATGCGACCCCAGGAGATGTATCGGAAAGCACGGTACATATAGTAACCGATCAATGTACACGGCGGCCGAAGGGCCAACAGGGAGTGATCGTCATCGGGACAATACGGACTAAGTATCAGCATTACAAGATGACGTATCGGGACATGTATAGAGAGGCCTTCATCGTGGGGCGAAAGGGTGTTGTGCGGACCCCAGAGAAGTGGGGATTCCACTCGGGGCATTTCAGCATCGTTGGATTCGGCCTTATTCAGTGATGTTCTGTATTACTTTCTTTCTTCTTCCGTTTCTACCTTTCACTCTCGAGTATCCTTTCTCTTCCAGGCCTGAATCCCGTTGCACATAGCTGTATGCAATCAAGCATTTGCTCCGACCCCGCTTTTGAGCCAAAGAAGAGACGATGCAGCTGCATGCTGGATGCATTGCACAAGTAGATGCTGACACTCAAGCCAACTATGTTGTCCATGCACGTGCTATTTGCAGCTTTTGCAGTCACAGGCAATTGTAGTGCCCCATTTTGCAACCATGTACAAGCCGACACAGCCTCAGTGGCATACAACAATGCCAACAGGCATCATCGGCACAGCAATCAGTGCGGTGCAGCGACAAACAGCCTCAACCAGCAGCACCCCAATGCACCCGATTTCCCCACCACCAGGGATCCACAACATCCCACCCCACACCCCACCCATGACCCCAACTACTTGGGGTTCAGCTCACCCTTACAGCCACAACACCACTTTCCCCCCTTTCCCTCCACCCCCTCCCCCACCCCAGCAGTTTACCGTCCCAGCTTCACCCACCACACTGCCAACACCCACACCTGCCACTCCCCAACACACATTTGTGAGTCCATCTCCGATGACGACTCAAAACCCCAGCATTTCTTCACATACATTGCCTCAGGCCACCGTCACACCCCAACAACAACAACACACCAATCTCACGCCTGCAAATCCCCAGATACCAAACGACTTCGTTCAAACACCAGAGCATTGGGACAACAGACAGCTTTACGGCCTCAACCTACCCAAACACATTCAATCTACACCACATTCAGTGCACAACCGCACGGCAGGCATGCCGATCGCAACAGCACCATTGGTCGCATTTCTAAGACACAATTGGTCATCATACTGGCTACGTTACGCCGCACACGGCTTCGACATCCATCTCACATGCAGCAAACATATCAGCGAAGCCGTCTTTACCACTGAACTTATGGGTCAACTCCGAGCACGGAGAATTGATCTGGACCAAGCAGCCACCGCATTCTGCTGGCAAGAGAAGCTCACACTCGCAAAACGGCCAGCAATGTCACACCTCATCAAGGAATTGGTGTTATACCTGCAAGAGCTGCAGGACCAGTACAATGACGGCAACAAAAAGGACAAGCAAGATGCCAAACCAGACACAGACAACACACAATCGCAACCCACCGAATCTCCAACACCACCACAATCCAGCAAATCACAACCTCATCTTCCACTTCAATCTTCGCAGCCGACAGAAGCAGACACTCTGGCTGCACACCGTATCAGTGACCTGGAAGCACGACTTTCAACAGCACTGGAGACAATCGAAGCTCTCCGTGCTCCGGATGCAAACACTGAGGCACCCAGCACACCAGCACCAAAGAAACCAAAACGAGCCACAGCACCTAGCACTCCTATCAACACGCCCTCTCCACCACCTGACTCAATTTCCACAATTGAGATTTCCCCCACCTCAACCACTCGTGGACAGAAACGAGCTACCATAGATGACGCTACACACAACGACACCAGACTTACCACTGGTAGCCTCTCCCCTTCCACAACAACAGTTGCAGAACAAGATACCAACGCGTTACATGCTTCCCCAGCATCGTCATCCACCACAGGTATGCATTTTCCGGGACGATCCCTTCTGGGCGCCAAGCGACAGAAGCAGTCAACTCTCACACCAACGAAGGCGGCACCCCTCGATCCCAAGATGGATCCCCAGCGCATCTTTCAGCAGCCTACAAAAGCCAGTGTTTGGTTTCAGGATCATTTCACTGGTGTTCACTCTGAATCCGGCATCACCAGATGGTTTGGTGCCATCAAAGGCATCAGCGACAAACAAAAAACACAGGTAAAAAAGTACCTTGACATTGTTGCTTCGGAATTTCCTTCACTCAGCAACTCACAAGAACAGACACTGCAGACCGCTGCAGTCGCCTGGGGTGTCCCGCCCAAAGCCATCGACAAATTTGGCTCCCCAGCACTGATCAAACTTGTCGCTATCATCAGTCAGATGACAGAGTGACTCAGGCAGTACTTGATTCAACACCGGCAGACACTGGATCACACAACAATTTTCCGACAAAAGCAATTCAAGAACATCATACGCATTCTGGATCAAGGCAGATCCATCTTACAATTTGTCGCACCATTGGCAGAACCAGTCTCTACACAATTCCACCAAATCATACTTTGGCTTCAAGGCCTGACCTTGTTACTTCGTACACAGCATTTCTACCTCAAACATGAGGAAGGACATTTCTCCAACCTACAGAGACTATTAGCACATTCAAACATTTCTTTTCCATCGTACACACTCTCTTTCTTTCGTCAGCCACAGGTGGTATATTGCAGAGTCACCACACAACAACCTTTTCGTGGCTACGTCTACATCGGCAGCACCAGTCACTCTCTCACACAACGAGAGGGCACACGCAATCGAAAATTCAAGCAACTTCAACAACACAAGATTGTACAAGCCGAACTTGCCTTACGATGGTGGCTTAAACACAAATGCTACCACCAATACACACCAATTGTACTACAAGCCAACATACCCACAGAGCAATTGGAAGCCACGGAGAACACTCTTATACAGCACCACCAATCCAAGCTCAACTTTCCCTACATTACATCACACATGAAAGGAGCTTTCTCCGGCTTCACCAAAGCAGCCAACAACAAGCACAACGGCACAGCCACCTTATGGGCGAAGCAGCGCCGAGGCAAACTACACCACTCCATTCGAAGCTTCAGCAATTCCCCCTTATTCAAAACCAGGAAACAGGCATGGACCACTGTCTCACATCTTACTTCCAACACTCGCACCAGATTCGACACAACAAAACAACTGCTTTGCTCCGACACACCAGCAGCCACCGTTTATGCTTTACACAAACTCTCAAACAACTTACCACGACGCGACCGCAGACACGCTCACAAAGCTCTCAACACCGTTTTTAAGAAGCGGCGACTAAAACCACCTCCTATCACAAAACCCATTTACCTACAGCCACTCTTACACCCCACCTTCACCCAACACCTACGACAATATTTGCGCTCTCGTTTAACAAGCAACAAACAACACATTCCACCATTCCACCTACCCAGCACGAAACCGGTCTACAAGAAGCACCCACCTATGCAACAACTCCTACACAATTGGCGCGATGCCCACACCACATGGCAACCTGATACACCACCACCCTGTACATGCTCACCATTACAGTCACAAGTACCCCAGGAACACATTTTCCACAATCACATTGCTATCCAACTTGCAGAACTACAACCACAACACCAGTTTTTGGCATACTCCGGCAAAAGCAATTGCCTTCAGAAGCCCACACAGTTGGCGTCACAATTATGCCGAGCCATACGCACATGGCACCGACACTATGGACTACCTTACAACCATCAAACTGCAAAGCAGTTTGTATCAGAACAAATACCACAACACAATTCACACTGCATTCAAAACAACATACTACAGGTCAAGATGATCAAGCAAGTCCAACACAAAATACCAACGGGCATCATCCATTGCGAAGATCACTTCCCGAACCGACTCACGTGGTACTGCCCAGCACTATACCACACTGCCATACACAACACTTTTTTAGACAAAGAGATTTTTCGGATGTCGCAGCGCCAACCTCTACAACACCACTTCGATGTCTACACAGACATCCGCAGTCTTCTACCAGCATACACATGGGCGTTTCCACAGTGGGGACGCATCCCACGTGCCTACATTTTACCGAAAAGAAAGAAGCAATTCACAAAAGGACGTCCTATAGTGGCGTTCATCGACACCATGGGCAGGAAATTATGGGAAGCCTTAGCAGACGTACTGCAGCTGATGACCCTTCAAGCATGCCCAAACTCCTTTCACCAAGGAGACGGGATAACCCAGCTCAAACAAACAGCGCTCTTTTTGCATCAGCGCAGAAAACTACACGATTCAACAGATTACATCCTGTACAATCAGGATTTAGCTGGATTCTTTACTTCGGTCGATCAAAGCCGGTTTCTTTCAGCATACAGCATCATGGTTCGATGGTACAGAGAGAAGAATCCACTGCACTCTTCCAAATTCTTCATTGACCACTCACAGAAAGACCCCACACATCGAGTTCACAGAGGTAAAAGCAGACAAAAGCAGCAGGAAGCCTCCTCCGGCAACAAACTTTGCATACAATTACAACACATACCACAACTCATCATTGCAGTGCTCAGGCTCAACTATTTCACTGTCGGTACATCACTCATTGAGCAATTTCGTGGAGCACCTATGGGCTCGCCCTGCAGCCCAGCTTTATGCAACATCGTGGTTGCTGTAGAAGAGCAGTGTTGGCACCACACATACAAGCAACTTTTCACGAACCACAAGCATTTTCCAGACCACAACAAGCAGGATCAAGCTTACTTTTTTGCTACCAGATACGTCGACAACCGCGTCCTTCTATTGCCTGCACAGCTGACCCGACTGCCTCCTTTTGCACAGCTTACTGACGCATCTTTCTACAAACCACCGGTTCAGCTTGAAACTGAACCGGCCAACATTTTCCTGGGTTTCGCCATAAACCCTCAGCACAGCAGCCTTACGCATCACTGCACTTTCCACAAGGCGGATATTTTACACCCACAGTCGGCGACCTCTGTTGCAACACTTCGCAGCAGTTTTCAGGCCCGCACACGCATGGTACGCAGAGTGACAACACCATGCAGCGAGGCCACATCAGCCATTCGAGCCATGCGCCATCTGTACATCGCTGCCGGCTATACTGATCAACAGCTGTAAGCAAAAACACTGTGCCAAGTTGCAGTGCGTGCGTTCAGAGCCATGCAACTTTGCAACATGTGAGACGCCTTGTACCAATACAGTGTTTCCCGCAGCCATTTACAGGGACTAACTGAGGCATCATCATGCATAAAAGTGCCATGACTGGCAGATTGCAGCCGAGCCACAAAGCGCTGAGCGGCCGTCCTCGGCCATCCATCTCCAAGCATAGCAGACGCCGCAACGAGCAGCCTGCGGTTGGCAGCCACACTCAACAGCCGGCGCCTTTACGCTCTCAGTTCCTACGTGTCGCAGAAGACGAAGATTTCCAAGATTACCAAGAGCAACACCAAGATCCGCAAGAACAGCAGGACGCAGCAGTGGCTGCACCGGCGACTCCGCCATTTCCACCTCCGCCGCATTCTGGTCCGGATTCATCGGCTGAGATTATTGAGTTACTAACACAGTTTCACAATTCGTTGCTTGAATCCAATGCCAAGCTGGAACGCTTGATACAGCAGGCCACAACGGTGTTGACTACTCAACACGAAGCCACCACTGCCATTATGGCATCATGCAAACAGCAACTTGATATTCTCGAGAGCCTTATGAGGCAAAACACACCAGACTGGTCCTGAATGTGCTGCTGAATCCGCTGGTATAAAAAGAGCCAGGTAGTGCACACCTCTTGCATTTGACCATTTGTTGCTTGCAGATACGCACCATAACTTCGCCTTCTGAAGTTTTATGCCTCAGAGTGACACCTATTCGAATCCCGACATAGAGCCATGAGCGAAGCATCTTTTCCGACAAACACAGCGACTACAGCTTCGCCACCCATCGATGAGGCACGACGTGAAGCTCTCTCCGAGGCCATCATGGAGATTTTGACACAGCATCGGGACTATGATTCAGAAACTGGAAGCGAACCTTCCACATTCAGTGACGGGGCTCTACGCGACCAATTAGCCGAGTTTATTCTTCAAACAACTCGGCAGATCACAGAGCTAAAGCAACGAGTGGAACGACTCGAAGCTTCGCAACAATAGGTGATCAACCATGCTCATACCGTCATCGGGCACATTGCAGCGGACGGTGAAAACAATGATAGTCGTTTTCGCCAATTGTTACAGTCAGCGCACTCACTTCACATATGTTTGTTATGCAGCGATTGATGCACTCTTTCCCGCAGCATTTTGAAAAACAACCAGTTGTGTTAGCATCATGGAACAACGCACCAGATCGCGATCTCCGACGGCATCACAATGGAGATGGCATTGGGCCACTAACGGCTCTTCATGGTGGCGAGAGTACTTTATCGCATCTCAAGAGTGGATACGAAAGCATTCGGAGCAACCTGATCAGCGTCCGACATCAACGACTCCTACCCAAAAGGAGACAGTATCTACTACATCAACTCCTACATCCAACAAGCGAAAGCGATCAAGAACTCCGTGAGCAGCATTGCTGAGTTGACAATTAGATGCACATTTGCTGCCCCCGGCAGCCAACAATCACACAGCAAAGCTGTGCTGCGAACTCCATCACATCTGATGAGGTTCAACATTAAGAGCATCATGTCGAAAGTTCATGCAGGTCTGCGCGGTTTATCAATTGATGTCTCTGTGTGCCTCTCTCTCTCTTCTGAAGATCTACGTTTGCACATGCCTCAATGCAGTTGTGACTCCGCAGCCATTTCTCTAACCTACAGTTGCTGAAACACATTAGGACAGTTTTGCACACAAATGGACGAGGATGACGACAGCAGCCTATGGGGATCCGAAGAGATTGATACCTTCTTGAGGAAGGACGACACCACCAGATCCTCCCATGCAGTCAGCCACACACACAAGCAAAAGACAAAGCACACAACGAGGACAAAAAAGAAGAAAGACAACAAAGACAAAAAGGACGACGTTCTCCGCGGGCGGACAGAGTTGTCTTTGATTTATAGTCGCCCATAGAGGCGACGCGAAACGTAGGAATTTCAAATTTTACAACTTATTTAAAATCCGTGCGCTCTTGATTTCATGTCACACTTTTACTTTGACGTGGAATCAGTTGTTCGAGTGCAAAAGCCTTTGGCCTAAGTTCAGTGTGTCCGTAGGTCACGTGTCAGCACATGCACATAGCTGGGAAACACATTGCAATGACCGTTGACTGAACAATTTTTCTTTCGTCCCATGGACTTCGGCGACGCCCTCGCCGCTGGTTCTTCAGGCCGTTCCGAGGACAGCTCTACCAGCACCCGCGAGCTTCACAGTCAGCACATTTACGAACTCCAATTGGAGGTCAACGCCCTCCGTGCTGAAATCCAGACTCTCAGGTCCGCATTGCAGGCTTTGGAAGAGTCCCTTGCTCGTGCCTGGGTGAACCAGACCGGCCACCACCAACGTCTCTCGTGGCTCGAAGGGATTATTCAGAGCTTGAGGACTGCCTGTCGGGTGTTTCTTGAGCCTGGCGTGCAGTCTGCCTCAGATCTGCCATAATTTTGACCTTTGCTGACTTTTCAATTGGGATATGGCGGGTCAGCCTAACTCAGACGCTTTGCTTGGGCCATCCGAATTTCATGCGGCCTTGGTCGCTGCCGAGAGGCCGCTTGTTCTGGATGCTCAGTCTCTTCTCATCAAGGACTTGTCTTGGCACATAAAGGTGGGCGAGGCGTCTCGAAAGACTCCTCTTCTCCCCTGGGAGACGGGTCCCCTTTCTTGGATCTTTGGTAGGCCACTCAAGAGGCCGCGTCTGGAGCTACCTCGGGACCTGTCCCCCGATTCAGGATCTGCTGTTGATGCGGGGGTGCCTCTGGTGCATCCACAGCCGGTGCCCAACTTTGCAAGGGAGCGTCTTAGGATTGCAGCTCTCCTGGCTACAGACGACAGTTCTCGCTGGGAAGCTCTGAGGAAGTTCAGGACGCTGGTTTTGCTTGACCCGGCGCTGTCTCAGGTGGGGCAGTCACTTGCGGCTGAGGCTTTGATTCTGCGAGACGGCGATCAGATGAGGCGAACTTTCTTGGATGTCTTCCATGGCAAGAGTACAGCTACCTTAGTGAAGAGAGCCTCGTCGCTTTGGAGGTTTGCCAACTTTTGTTTTGACAATGGTCTGGGAAATCCGCTCGGGGCTGGCGAGAAGGTTCTGTACCGATACATGTCGCACCTCGAGGAACATGGCAAGCCGACATCCGCCTCGGCTTTCCTTCAGGCCTGGAACTTCGCTGTCCACACTTTGAAGCTCTGTAGCCCGGACGCTTTGGGGGCCTTGTCTGCTAGAGTGAAGGGTGCTGCGCAGCGCATGTACTCCTTGAAGAGGAAGCTTGTTCAGGCAGTACCTTTGACAGTGAAGCAGGTGAAAGGCCTGGAGTACGTGGTCCTGAAGTCCCCGTACCCCCATTGGCGAATCATTGCGGGTCACCTCTTGATGTGCATAGGGTCTAGCTGCCGATTCGCCGATTCCTTGCAGCTGACCAGCCTCAAGGTCAGCACTGCTCAGGGTGTTACCCTGGTTGAGGCAGAGAGCTCGAAGTGGAAGACGGCTTCGAGGAAGGACCAGCTCCTTCCTTTGGCCTCCTTGGGAAAGTTCTTCGCTGAGGAGTCGTGGGGAGAAGTTTGGGCTAAGGAGCGCGAGGCTGCTGGTCTTGGCCTCGGCCCGGCGCTCCCGGCTTTCTCCGAGGTGACTGGTGAGTGGCTTAACCGTCCTATGTCCACGGGGGAGGCCACTTGTTATCTTAGGGAGTTCATGACCGCGGCTTCCCAGATGACTGCTGGTTTAGGGTGTCATTCTCTGAAGTGCACTGTCTTGTCTTGGGCTGCAAAATCCACGGATGTCCCTCTCGCTGATCGACGTTTGCTGGGGCATCACAGATCCGGGAGTGGTGTCGCCGCTTACTTATGCGAGGGACGAGCAGACCCGACTCATGAAGGTAGTTCATCTCGTGGTGGAAAAGATCAGGAAAGGAGCCTTCAAGCCGGATGCCTCGAAGGTCTGGCGCCTCGCGAAGCTGATTGAGTCTGGTGGCACGGAGCTGCTTATTGAACAGACTGTGCAAGGCGATCCCTCTATGGAGGAGTCCGATGACGAGGAAGGCGACTTCGGCGACGGGGACATGGCCGCTGGAGGAGCGTGCGCCTCGATGGAGCGATTGAGTGCAGCTGAGCTGGACATTGCTAAAGATAGTCGGATGCATGTCTACTCGAGGGTGGTGCACATCCTGAAAGGATCCAAGTTCCTATGTGGGAGGAACCTCTCTCCAAACTATGAGGCCATCGATCCGGATGTTCCCCTCCGAGACTTGCCGGTATGCGCTCAGTGCTCGCAGAAGTACCAGCAGTGATTTTGGGATCGAGGGGTGAGTTCTGTGTCAGAGTCCGAAATTTTGTCGTGTGTTCCTGGGCCTGACCTGGCGGAGCCCCAATTGGGCGTTGACCGCTGGGCGTTGAGGGCGCAAGAGCAGGAGCAAACTCGCCAGACAATTCGAGCCTCACCTTTGCCAGACCTGGCGGAGTCCCCCTACTGGGGGCGTTGGCCGTTGGGCGTCGAGGGCGTAAAGGGTGGAGGCGAGTCGCTATGACTCCTCAGATGATTTGAGCCTCACCTTATCCTGACCTAACGGAGACCCCACGTCGGGGCGTTGTCCGTTGGGCGTCGAGGGCGTAAGGTCGTGGGGCGCTCTTCACTTTGGGCATTCCGTGGCCTCACCACAGTAACAGTGTGACCTTGTCTCGCGCGAAAGGAATTTTGACTGCAGGCGCGAGTGGGGCAGGCAGTCCTACGGGCGTTGTGCCGAGCTCTTGGTGGTTCTGATTCTCTGAGCTGCATCCAAAGTTGCCTTGCTGACGACAGTCCTGACTTGTTGGCTAGAGCGAGGAAGAGCGCAGTTCAGGCCGTCCTTGAAGGACGGGACAGTAGCAGCCATGAATTCGACAATTGACAGCGAAGCCACGTTCGCTGCCCGGGCCACCGAGCTCGGCATGGAGCGCGCTCTCTTGGATTTGCTTGTGAACAACAACGTGAAGACGATGGGCGCGCTAGCCTTTGTGAGCCCCTATCAAATCGGTCAAGCAGACGAGAAACCTCTTCTTGAAGCCCTCAAAGCCCTGATAGGGCGCGACTTGACCGCGAAGGAGCTGATCCCAGTCAGGCGATTGTGGTTCGAAGCCTCGACCACAGTGATGGGGGAGTTGAAGCAGAAAGTAGAAAGAAATGACTCTGCTGAACCAGTTCGTCTAGCCATAGCGGAAAGAACAACACGTCTGGATGAGCAGAAAAAGCGCCTTGTGGGCGTGTGCATCAACAGTGAGTCTGAACCTTCTCACCGCCTTGTGGATGTTGTCTTCCAGCAGGGCGCGGATCAGCAGCTGACGTGGTTGCCTTGGGAGAAGTTGACAAGTCGGGCTCATGAGTTGACGCATTCTCGCTCCGACAACGCCATCCTGTTTGATGCTCAGGGCAACATGAGGCTGACTAAGAAGATGCAGGAGAGCCAGTGTACTCTGACAGGCGAGCTCCAAGCTCGACAAGCGCTTCAGAGGCGCGCGTTGGCGTATGACCTCGCCCGCTTGTGTGACTATGCTGTCATGGAAACCTACCATGAGGAGTTGTTCCAGCTCCTCACTCGGCCTCCACCTCCCAATGCCCTCTACGTCTCAATGGGCCAAATCCGAGAAGCTGATAAGCACTTATTCATCAGGATCGCAGAGCAAACCCGGGGCTCTCTCACTGCTCGCCCGGATGGTGCTAAGCCTTGCAACAGCAGCTCGAGCTTCTCAAGAACCATCCTCAGGTGCAGTTCTTCTTGATGCCACCGCAGAAGCCTCTCCGCTACTCTCCTTATGATGGCAAAGGGGAGGGCAAGAAGGGAGCTGGAGGCAAGGGAAAAGGGAAAGCATCGACCGGTGCTCCCGCAGGAGGGGCTGCGCAAGTGGACCTCCCATCTGGATGCAGTGCCAAACACAATGGCAAGCCAATATGCTTTGCGTACAACAGGGCGGGCTGTAAGTTTGCCAAGGATGGCAAGCGGTGCAGACGAGGTTTCCATATATTTGGAAGTGTTTCAAGGAGCACAGCTATAGCGCTTGCCCGCTCGGCGGGGCCTGACTCGGTGGTGACACTTCTGAGGCTTCGGTGCATGACGCTGCTCCCCGTCTTCAGGCGACGGCCCTTCTCGACCTTTTCGAGTCGCTGCCTAATGAGGTTGCGCCTCGCCCTGGATCGACTTCTTCAACGAAGGTGTTTCAAGCTGGGGCCTACATTTTCGGTGTGCTGGCCGGTCTACGCCGGTCTTGCGCCTTGCATGCTGAGAGTATCAAACCCTTTTGCCGTTTTGTAGTGGAAAACACTCCTGAGGAGTTTGTTTTCAGTAACATTGCTGTCTTTGCGAACTTACGGACTGAGATGCACCTAGATCCTAATAATCTGGAGGGCACTTTGAACTTTGCCATTGCCCTGTCTTCCTTCGAAAGCGGACAGATTCGACTTGAAGGCGGGCCGCAGGGTTCTGAGGCCCTTTTGGATGTCAAGCCAGGCGTCTTCTTTGATGCCCGGACTCGACGCCACGGGACCTGTGACTGGACAGGTCAGCGGGTCGTTCTTGTGGCATTCAGCCTCAGGGGCTCCGATCGCCTTTCTGCAAGGGACGCCCAGACCCTAGCATCCCTAGGGTTTAGGCCCCCTTACCCGGGTGTAAATAATCTGCATTTGGCAAGCCAGCTTTCAACGTCAGATGCGCCGGCGCATGTCGCTGCAGCTTCGCCCGGCTTTCCTCCTGTGCCTCCGAATGCTCCTGCCTTTGTTGAGGTGTTCGCTGGCTGTGCTCGCTTGTCAGCTACGTTCGCCCGGGTTGGTTTCAAGGTCATGCCCTTTGATGGCCCTCGGAACCCGCATCAGCCTGAGCATCCTGTGTGCACGCTTGACCTGACATTGCCGATTTGCCAACAGATCTTCTTGAGCCGCCTCGAGAATTCCAGTGTCTTCTTGATTCACTTTGGGTTGCCTTGTGGCACAGGATCGCGTGCCCGCGAGGCGCCACTTCCCCAACATCTGCGAGCCCGTGGTGCTCCTCAGCCTCGCCCGCTACGAGACCATGTGCACGTCTTGGGCCTCCCTTCCTTGAGTCCTCAGGAGTCTGCTAGAGTGGAGGCCGCCAACCGACTGGCCGAGTTCGTGGTGCAAGTGCTTGTGCGAGCACATGATCAAGGCTGGCGCATTGTCATTGAGAACCCCATTCGTTCTTGGATGTGGAGTGTTCTAGCCCACTTTGTGCGCGCGCTTGACAAGCCTCGCTTTCGGTCATGGTACTCCGAGCTGTTCACTTTTGATTTTGATCAATGCTGCTGGGGCGGTCGCCGTCGCAAAACTTCCAGGTTCTTGACCAATGTGCCCGAGCTTCGCTCCTTGGTGGCTTCTTGTCAAAATGATCACCCTCACGAGCCGTACCGCATCTTCAGAGGTGCGGCCTCTTCTTGGAAATTCGACACGGCTTCCGAGGCCGAGTATCCTTTGCCTTTGTGCGAACAGTACGTTCGCCTCCTGTGCCCGCTGGTCAATGCCCAGCCGCCAAACCTGCCTAGGCCTTTGGTTCGTCAGGTTCATCGGAAGCCTCCTCTCGTGCCTGAGTACAAATCCTTCACAAATGTCCGCCCTGAAAGTGGTGAGTTTCGCGAGCTCGCGTCAGATCGGGGTGTTGGCGGGAGCGGCTCAACTCAGGGCTCCACGTTTGGAGTCTTTCACTCTAAGGGTGAGTTCCTTGAGAAGGCGCTGGAAGTTGAGCACCCCTTTGATTCCGCCTTTGCCATTGACGATCAGACCAAAAGGAACGTCTTCGAGTTGCTCACCATGGGTCTCCTGGGCCCTGCTCGCAGGCGGATGGACACTCAGAAAAAGCTTTCAGCGTTGAAGCGTGAGCTTGCCGTCGAGGAGAAGCGTTTTCACGCCTCCCTTCCGGAGCACGCCCAAAAGGTGCTCAAGGGGAAGAACATCTTGTTGTGGAAGAAGCTCCTTGAGGAGACCGGGTTCCCAGACATCACGGTCGCTGAGCTCATGGAGGGCGTCCCACTGGTCGGTAGGCCTAGTAAGTCTTCCTTGTATGGGTGGAAGGAGCAGCCGGCGACCACAACGTTGGATGATCTTCTTGTTTCCTCCGTGTGGAGGAACCCTGCGCTGGCGGCGAAGGGCAGAGTTGGGGACGACCCCGTCCTAGCCGAGAAAATCTGGCAGGCTACACTTTCGGAGGTGGAGAGGGGCTTCATCTCGGGGCCCTACGATTCGGAAGAGGACGTTAAGAAGGCCCTTGGAGTTTCTCACATCTGCTGCAGCCGGCGCTTTGGGGTGAAGCAAGGTGCAGGCGATGCTTTGAAGTATCGCCCCATCGACGACTTCAAGGAGAGTGCCATAAATTCTGCCTACCACGCGGTGGATCGCTTGCAGCTGCATGACGTCGACTACTTTGTTTCCTTGATAAGGTTTCTGGCGAACTCCGTGGACGACTCGGGTGCAGTCAATGTCGAGCTGTCCGACGGGACAGTGCTGAGTGGGGCTGTGCACAGTGACTTTCGATCGGGGCGGCGCTGGCTTGGACGGTGTCTCGATCTGGAAAAGGCGTATAAGCAGGTTCCCATATTGGCCGCTCACTTGCCCCTAGCCGTCATAATGGTATGGGACCCGAACACCAGCCGCAACAGATATTTTACCACTTGGAGCATGCCGTTCGGCGCATGCGCGGCCGTGTTTGGATTTAATCGCATATCCAGGTCGCTCTTACATCTGGCCTCGCACCTTTGCGCCGTCATAGGAGGCGTGTATTTTGATGATTATCCTATGATCGAGCCTGCTGAGTCTTCTAGGATGTGCAGCCTCTCGGTGGAAACCCTGCTTGACTCCTTGGGATGGTCTTATGCCGTCGGTGACGACAAGGGTCAGCCTTTTGAGGAAACCTTCAACCTCCTTGGCATGCGGCTGGGCGTTTCTAGAATCATGGATGACATCCTCGAGCTCGAGAACAAGCCCAGCCGGGTCCAGAAGCTCGTTGAGGCAGCCAGGAGAATGGCTGCGAGTGGGGCTGTGAGCAAGAGTGACTCTGCATCCCTTCATGGCCAACTGAACTTCATGGTGGGCTTCGCTTCCGGCCGTTCCTTGAAATTTGCTGCGCGAGCCTTGTCAAACCTTTATCACTTTCCACGGGATCAGCCTGACGAGGAGGTGAAGTCCTTGGGCCGCTACCTTGAGTCTGCGCTTTTGAGCTTGGAGCCCAAGGTCATCAGGCTGAGGTCAGGCGGGAGGCCGGTGTCAGTCTTCAGCGACGCCTCTTACGAAGATGGCGTGGCGGCATGGGGCATTGTCTTGGCAGACCCTGTCTCTGGTGAGAGGCTGGTAGCTGGCGGGATTGTAGATGATCACCTTGTGCAGTTTTGGCTTGATGAAGGAGTTGAACAAGTCATTTCACAGGCCGAGGCCTTTGCTTTGGTTCTGGCAAGGAGAGCTTTCAAGGACCACCTGCAGTGCCGCAGATGCGTGTTCTATGTCGACAATGATGCGGCGCGCTATGTATGCATTAAGGCGAGCAGTCCGAGCCGAACCCTCCTCTCCTTGGCCTGCTCCTTTTACGCCAGTGAGTCTCATGACGGAGTCATTTCATGGCTGGAGCGTGTTCCTTCTGCGAGCAATATCGCTGATCTCCCTAGCAGGGGAGAATGCGCTGAGGCGGCAAAGCTGATAGGAGGCAAGATTGTCGACTGCAGTCAGATTGCATCGGACCTGACTTCGGAAATTTTGTCCGTGGATGATCTTCCGTGGAGCCTTCTCGCTACGTCCTACAAGGACAAAGCACCTCCGATCTTCTTGTGACTGCATTCGGACGTCTGCTGGGGAATGACGGGTCCGTTGAAGGAAACAGGTTCGCCTGTGTTATCCTTGGATCGTCGGTGGTGCACATGTTTCTCCCCTTGATCTGATCGCAGTCCGAAGGTGCCAAAATAGCGAAGGTGTCCGAGTGATTGCAAGTGAAGCTTCAATATTTGAAGATTGCTTTTTTTATAACATATTGATTGATTGGGCTATGCCCGAATATATGATTGTTTTTAACCACGTTTCGTAAATCACTAAGACGACGTTCTCCGCGGGCGGACAGAGTTGTCTTTGATTTATAGTCGCCCATAGAGGCGACGCGAAACGTAGGAATTTCAAATTTTACAACTTATTTAAAATCCGTGCGCTCTTGATTTCATGTCACACTTTTACTTTGACGTGGAATCAGTTGTTCGAGTGCAAAAGCCTTTGGCCTAAGTTCAGTGTGTCCGTAGGTCACGTGTCAGCACATGCACATAGCTGGGAAACACATTGCAATGACCGTTGACTGAACAATTTTTCTCCCGCCCACCCGCCCGGGAATGACGGGTCCGTTGAAGGAAACAGGTTCGCCTGTGTTATCCTTGGATCGTCGGTGGTGCACATGTTTCTCCCCTTGATCTGATCGCAGTCCGAAGGTGCCAAAATAGCGAAGGTGTCCGAGTGATTGCAAGTGAAGCTTCAATATTTGAAGATTGCTTTTTTTTATAACATATTGATTGATTGGGCTATGCCCGAATATATGATTGTTTTAACCACGTTTCGTAAATCACTAAGACAAAACAGTCAAGAAAACAAAGAAAACACGCAACATCTCACCACCATCCCAATCCACAACACAGCAACGACGCCAACATCCACATACTACAAGACGAAAGAGGACACGCTCTTCGCATTCAACATCATCAGCGTCACCTACGGCAACGTCACACATGGCTGAGGACCACACCGGTCTCCATCTCGAGATCCTTGGTCTTCTGACTCGATTGCACCTTACGATATTGTGCATCCTACTATTCAGCACAAGCGGTCCAAAACCGCTTGTGCAAAAATGCTGGTACGTGCAGGATTCAGGTGTCGCTGCCATTTCAAGATCATGAGTGACTGTCCCAACAGACTCGCTGTTGGACCCTAATTCTCAGGACGGATTAGGGCTGCAAGATCCGCTAAGCGTGACAAAAAAGCCTGCGCATGCGAGTGTCAGGACGACACCGCTTTGTTGTTTTGCCAGAGCACACATCATGTCCATGTTGATTTGCATTCCTTGTTCAAGCTTTTGTCGGTTGGTAGCAGCAAAAATATGACAAAGCGAAAGGCTGCCGAGGCCGGCCTTCCATGGTACTCCATGGCAGGACAATGTTTTCGGATGACTGTTGAAATTCCACCCGACCGCATCACCAGAGACAAGCACATGTTCTTACACGTGGTGCTTTGTCTGGGCGACAACGTTCTCCAAGCACGCAAGATCTTCTCCTACCGCATCAAGGAGATCACCGGCAGAACTCCTAAAATCCCAGCTTTCTTCTTCGAACAAAACCGACGACGACTACATGATTGGGATTCAGTCACCACATTAGCCACGTTGATGCCGGTGCTTTTTGTTAGAACCTGTTCGGATCAGGAAATACGACAATCACCCGATCGCTATTGACAGCGAGAAAAGTGCGCCATTCACTCCTATTGCCGCGCATCAGACCTTTCACTCTACTTGAAGCATGTACGCCCCATTGGGGCTGTGTGTGTGTGAACCTCCCTAGCACATGGGAGCAGAGGGTCACTCCTACACTGTTTGCAATTTCGCTTTTCAACATAATCCGACATTGGACATTTACCAAATCAACTGTTGCAGGGGGATCAGGCTTCCAGTGACTGACCTGATCCAACGAAGCTAGGTCACTGGAAGGGAAGTGATTGAGGACGCTCAGTCATGTACCTGCACAATTTTCGGCAGCCCCCTGTGGTGCCAAGATTAGTCTGAGGACAGGCCCCCTGTGGTGTCCAGATTAGACAAACAATTTGTACGGTTGCCGCAATCTGACAAACAGTTGCAACATGAACAAACACATTCCTCTTTTTGTCCTTTGCACTCGTACTCTTGGCCGAATCCATCAGTGTGTGTGTGTGTGTGTGTGTGTCTGTGGTGGTGTGTGTGGGCCGGCCTGAACATCCCTCACTATGATGTGTTGCAGCTCAGCACGTCCTTGGAAGTGGATGCTCCCTTCGTCCAGTATGCGCAAATGATCGCCGCCCTGTACGATTGCAATTTGGTGGTCATCGAGGCCAGTCGCCGCCTGGCCTGGCTCAAGTCGGTGCCTGGCGACCCTCGCACGGCGGCCAGCGGCATCCCCTCCTATCATGACTCCCAGGGGCATCGCGGCTACCAAGCGTTCTACCACAACTGAGGACCGAGGGACCGCAGCGCTTAGAGTTAGTCTGATTCGCCCTGAGAGCTCGTCAGTGCGGAGTTGGAAAGTGCTGCCCTCAGGTGTCCGGCGTTCCTCGTTCCCTGCCTCTTCCATGCTTCTTATTGCAGCCCTCTTTTGCTCGACTGAAGCCAGGCATTCGCTTGAGCTTCGAAATTTTGCGCAGCCGGCAGAGGTGGCAAGCCCGCCCTCCCCTTGCATCTCGTGCGATGGCCGTGCCACATTGGCAACGACTTGATGCCGGCATCAATGTCCGAGGAGGTGACATCTTCCACTATGATTTCCGACAAGATGGCACCTTTGCCCTCTCAGAGGCTGCCTTGGAGGTCACACTTCTCCTCGCGGCAACGGCCGGATGCAATTTGGTCGTGGTCGAGACCTACTGTGGATGGCAGCGCCCCGAGCAGATGACATGTCGCATTTGGTTCAAGCAGGTCAGCGATGTCCGCAGTTACATCCGCAACCACACTGACGTGGACTTTGGCCAGCGTCAGGGGTACCTCACGTGCTTTCTGAGCGACTGAACCCGACATAGGGCCTGGAGCGGCTGTGTAAAAATGCTCCGCCCCTCTGTCGCTCAGGTTGGCAGTGCGTCCCTCACACGCTTTGCTCTTGACTTGGGTGCTCGCCTGTGCTCAAAGAGAGGGGATACTAAGGGGAGGTCGGAGCTCGGACATTCGTCCGTAGCCCTACCAACATAGTACCCATTTTCCAGTGCCATGGCAGCCGCCAAGCTGGAGTCACTGGAGGCTGCCCGCCTCTATCATGCCGGGCTCGCTGGAGGGCGCTGGCCTAAACCAGGATACATGACACTCACGCAAGCCGTGGTTCAACGACAACTTATGGCGGAGAGCGCTCTCCACCTACAGCTGTACGACGGGATGCTTGTGGTACTGGTACAGGCACTCCAGGAACGTGGGCTCCCAGGTCCCGCGTTGAACACCTGGGGTGGCATCGGCTGATTAACGACGCCCCGGTGATTACTGCTCTATTCCAGGAGGTGAGCATCCCTGGACCTTTCGTCCACGGGCATGTGTTCGTTGCACACATTGTCGTCACGGCGCGGTCTGTAGACACTGGAGAGCACTGGGTAGCGGCGGTGGGGGGTGGGTGTGGGGGGTGGGTGTGGGGAGTGTGGGTGTGGGGGGTGGGTGTGTGGGGGGTGGGGGTGGGGGGTGGGTGTGTGGGGTGTGGGGTGTGGGTTTGGGTGTGGGTGTGGGGGGGGTGGGTGTGGGGGGTGGGTGTGGGGGTGGGTGTGGGGTGTGGTGTGGGGGGTGGGGTGTGTGGGGGTGGGTGGGTGGGTGTGGGGCGTGGGTGTGGGGTGTGGGGGGTGGGTGTTGGGTGGGCCGGGGTGGGGGGTGGGGGTGCCTTTGCGCAAGGTCATAGCCACCCGGGGCATAGTCCGACCTGATACCCGAGGCGGTCATCAACTCTTCGCGACCCGGCGTGGGCGCTTCTTGAAAGAGGGCGGCTTCCGCGACCAACTCTTGGAGATCACGGACCTCGAACAGAGAAGTGGGCGCCGCATCGTGATCCGCAAGGAGAATGTGTTTGCCGGGGAGCAGCGTAGAGAGCAGCCACAGCGCGTAAACTTTGCCCCACCAAATCGGGGCGTCAGCGAGGGCTGTGTCGGCATGAATGGGGACGAAGAGCGCCGAGTGCTTCTCCCCGTGGCGTCCAATCCAGGGTTGATGATGTGCGGCAGTGTGTGCTTGGCATGCTGGTACGTCGGCACCTCCGCCGTGTCAGTAAAGAGCCACAAGGACTCACACAGGAGGACGCCTGGCTCCATGATCAGGGGCAGGATCGCCCTCGCAAGCTTCCCGAGGGCCAGTGGGAGAGTGGCATTGCCAACGGCCACATCCGACCCAGCGCGGAAGAGTGTGAGGTCTGCATTGGTTGTCAGCGGGCGGAAACCATACACGGATGCGAAATCCCACTCATGGTTGCCCACTGCACGCGGTGGTGGTGGCCTCGCTGGGCCAGTAGTATGCTCTCCACACCCACCCCCACACCCACACACAAACCCACCCCACCCCACCCATCCCCCCCACCCCACACCCACACCCCGCACCCACCACCCCCACACCCCACACCCACACCCAAACCCACCCACACCCCACACCCCACACCCCACACCCCCAAACCCACACCCCCCCACACCCACCCCCCACACCCACCCCCCACACCCACCCCCACACCCACCCCACGCCCCACACCCACCCCCACACCCGAGGCGCAACTTACACCCCACACCCCCACACCCACCCCCCACACCCACCCCACCACCCCATCCCCCCGGAGGCGAAGGGCGGGAGGGGAGGGGGAGGGGAGGGGGGAGGGGGGGAGGGGGAGGCCCACCCAAAAACAAGCCCAAGCCATCTAAACCAACATACTCTGGATGGGGGGTGGGTGTGGGGTGTGGGTTTGGGTGGGGTGTGGGGTGTGGGGTCTGGGCTCTGGGGTGTGGGTTTGGGTGTGGGTGTGGGGGGGTGGGTGTGTGGGGGTGGGGGGTGGGGGTGGGTGGGGGTGGGTGGGGTGGGTTTGGGGTGGGGGCGGGGGGTGGGGGATGGGGGTGGGGTGTGGGTGGGGGGTGGGGCTTGGATGGGGGGGGTAGGGTGGGCGTGGGAGGGGAAGGGGAGACTTAAAAACCAAACCCAAACCAACAATCCAGACCAAAAACCTAAACCAAGAACCTAAACCAACATACGGCCACCCTACCCCCCCCATCCATACCTGACACAAGCACCATTGGAGTGGTCTTTGTCTCTGAACCATCCACGGATGCCCAGGGTGGATTCTCGGTATTTGCGGCTCAACCTGGCCATGCCATTGGCCTCCTTCCCCGTGTGTGGCGCTCCACCGGCGCGGTAGAGGAATTTCTACGTCAATGCGAGCATGGGGGCCCAAGAGGCGACCATGGGTTTCGCAGGTATGAGGACCGCCTACGCCTTGATGCGTCGCTGCTCGATGATTGGGCAGCAGAGGTGGTCCCGCTGCTGCTGCTGCTGCTGCTGCTGCTGCTGCTGCTGCTGCTGCTGCTGCATGCTGCATGCTGCATGCTGCTGCTGCTGCTGCTGGATGCTGCATGCTGCTGCTGCTGCTGCTGCTGCTGCTGCTGCTGCTGCTGCTGCTGCTGCTGCTGCATGCTGCTGCAGCTGCTGCATGCTGCTGCAGCTGCTGCTGCTGCATCATGCTGCTGCTGCTGCATGCTGCTGCTGCTGCTGTTGTTGCTGCTGCATGCTGTTGCTGCTGTTGCATGCTGCATGCTGTTGCTGCTGCTGCTGCTGCTGCATGCTGCCTGCTGCTGCTGCATGCTGCCTGCTGCCTGCTGCTGCTGCATGCTGCCTGCTGCTGCTGCGTGCTGCTGCTGCATGCTGCCTGCTGCTGCTGCTGCTGCTGCTGCTGCTGCTGCTGCTGCATGCTGCTGCTGCATGCTGCATGCTGCTGCTGCTGCTGCTGCTGCTGCTGCTGCTGCTGCTGCTGCTGCTGCTGCTGCTGCTGCTGCTGCATGCTGCATGCTGCTGGCTGCTGCTGCATGCTGCATGCTGCATGCTGCATGCTGCTGCTGCTGCATGCTGCTGCTGCTGCTGCTGCTGCTGCTGCTGCTGCTGCATGCTGCTGGCTGCTGCTGCATGCTGCATGCTGCTGGCTGCTGCTGCATGCTGCATGCTGCATGCTGCTGCTGCATGCTGCCTGCTGCTGCCTGCTGCTGCCTGCTTCTGCCTGCTGCTGCCTGCTGCTGCATGCTGCTGCTGCATGCTGCATGCTGCTGCATGCTGCTGCATGCTCACGCTTGCATGCTGCTGCATGCTCATGCTGCATGCTGCTGCATGCTTGCTGCTGCTGCTGCATACTGCTGCTGCATGCTTGCTGCTGCTGCATGCTTGCTGCTGCTGCTGCATGCTTGCTGCTGCTGCATGCTTGCTGCTGCTGCTGCATGCTTGCTGCTGCTGCATGCATGCTGCTGCTGCTGCTGCTGCTGCTGCTGCTGCTGCTGCTGCATGCTGCTGCTGCTGCATGCTGCTGCTGCATGCTGCTGCTGCATGCTGCTGCTGCATGCTGCTGCTGCATGCTGCTGCTGCATGCTGCTGCTGCATGCTGCTGCTGCATGCTGCTGCTTGCTGCTGCTGCGCTGCCGCTGCGGCCGCTGCCGCTGCGGCCGCTGCCGCTGCCGCTGCGGCCGCTGCCGCTGCCGCCGCTGCCGCGCGCGGCCGCTGCGGCGGCCGCTGCGGCCCCGGCTGGCCGCTGCTGCCGCGCTGCCGCTGCTGCCGCTGCTGCTGCCGCTGCCGCTGCTGCCGCTGCTGCCGCTGCTGCTGCGCCGCTGCCGCTCTGCTGCCCTGCTGCCGCTGCTGCCGCTGCTGCCGCTGCCGCTGCGCTGCCGCCGCTGCCACTGCCGCTGCTGCCGCTGCTGCCGCTGCCGCTGCCGCCGCCGCCGCTGCCGCTGCCGCTGCCTCTGCCGCTGCCGCTGCCGCTGCCGCGCTTCCGCTGCCGCTGCCGCTGCCGCTGCCGCTGCCGCCGCCATTCCGCTGCTGCCGCTGCTGCTGGTATTGGTGGACATGTTTTGCGTAGTTTTTTTGGCCCCGATGTTCGGGAGAACGGTCTCTAACTTCTCAACCCGTGCCCTGTTGACCACACACCGTTTTATCATCTTGCTCCAATCGATTATCGAGGCCGCTCTGCAAGGCGTCCATCGTTCTCGCAATCGGAGCAAACCCAGTTTGAATTGTTGCTCCGATTACATTCGCTAAACTGCCATGGAAAAACGGTGTACCGTCTGCAATGAGGGTGTCGCCGGCCTCATCCATTTCATGTTTTGGAATGTTTTGGAGACACAGTTTGTTTCTTGCCCACGCGAGCGGGCGGAGTTAGTTCGTACATGGCTTCAAGCAGAGCAGATAGAGCAGTAAAAGGGTGGGTCCGGCCGGCCCTTGAATCCTGAGCTTGAGACTTGTGCCTTGATTAATCAGAGGTTCTTATTAGTAGGGGCCCCCCCCCGCAAAAAAAGCAACAGAATTAAATTTGCGGGGGCCGCATTAATGGAAAATCATGCCTGGGTTGCTGGGGCTCTTTGGGCTCTATTAAAAACCATAGCAATGTATTGAATCTCTATTCGAAAGCCGGTTCCCACAGAAGCTTGCTTGTGTATTAAAGAAACAAGCAAGCAATGGCAAAGACCAAAGGCACAGCTCGGCCGGGACCGGCCGGCTTCCTACAAATGTGAACCCTTTGATAAATGTGTTTCCGTGTGCCTGCGGGCAGGCCCCGTAAGGGGTAGGTCAGGAGAGAATGAAAAATTGCTTCCCCGGATAAGCGAATGAATAAGGAAAGCTAGCTTTCTGCGATCCCTGAACTTTTGGAAAAAGCTTGGCCTCGGAGGGCAGCCTCTGCTGGTTCCCACAGAAGCTTTGCTTGTGAATTAAAGAAGCAAGCAAGCAATGGCAAAGACCACAGGCACAGCTCGGCCGGGACCGGCCGGCTTCCTACAAATGTGAACCCTTATATTAATGTGTTTCGGTGTGCCTGCGGGCAGGCCCCGTAAGGGGTAGGTCAGGAGAGAATGAAAAATTGCTTCCCCGGATAAGCGAATGAATAAGGAAAGCTAGCTTTCTGCGATCCCTGAACTTTTGGAAAAAGCTTGGCCTCGGAGGGCAGCCTCTGCTGAAAGGAAAGGGCCGGTTCCCACAGAAGCTTTGCTTGTGTATTAAAGAAGCAAGCAAGCAATGGCAAAGACCAAAGGCACAGCTCGGCCGGGACCGGCCGGCTTCCTACAAATGTGAACCCTTTGATAAATGTGTTTCGGTGTGCCTGCGGGCAGGCCCCGTAGTAAGGGGTAGGTCAGGAGAGAATGAAAAATTGCTTCCCCGGATAAGCGAATGAATAAGGAAAGCTAGCTTTCTGCGATCCCTGAACTTTTGGAAAAAGCTTGGCCTCGGAGGGCAGCCTCTGCTGAAAGGAAAGGGCCGGTTCCCACAGAAGCTTTGCTTGTGTATTAAAGAAGCAAGCAAGCAATGGCAAAGACCAGTTTCAAGCTAGTTGCACTAGTAGATTGGAGATCGGCGAGCAGCTCCAGTTGCAGAAATGAAGAGCCACTGCAGAGCTTTGCATCCCACAAAAATTTCGGGCCAAAAACATTTTCTTTAAATGTGGGGTATTTTCCCGGCACGAAATCCTCACGTAATTGAAACGCCTCTTCGGAGCCACTCCGGAGCCAAAAAATTTTCTTTAAATGTGAGGGATCTTTTTATTCAGAAGCTCGGATTAAGTTCAATTAGAGCTAAAATCGAAACGGCTGAGCACTTGTTTTGAATGTATATTTGAAATCAACGTGGTGGTTTCGGCAAGCAATCAAAACACATGAGAACCGTCGTGGTAACCACTTTTGCCAGCGTCAGACTCCGTCCGGGCCTACCGGTGCGGTATGCCAGGTCTCCTGCATGGAGTCGGAATCGCTGATCGTGCTGGCCGATCAGGCGGGCAGGAGAAGTGCAAGGAAGGGAGGCTGGTCCGCACACGTGCCGCTGCATCGGGCTTGCTGTTGGAGCAGTTCGTCGCCTGGCGTGGGAACCCCCGCCGCGCAGCTTCGCGAACCGAATGCCTGCCGCGTCTTGCGAGCTTCTCCCTAACTTTGGAGGAAGGCGACACGCTCGAATTAGATGTGGTGGGCTACACGGGTTCCTGGGCGTTTTGGATTGACCTGGATTATTGCCGTCGTTGAGGCTGTTGCCTTCCTGCGCGGCGAAGCGCCCCGCCGCCACGTCTGGGATGAAGCCATACCGAGTCAAACCGCTCCCGGCGACAAGCCGCCTCATGGTTGTTCCCGCGCAGCACAGCGGGGCGGGACGCGCTAGCAGGACCGGACGGGCCGAGTCGCTTTCCGCTCAGGTGGGCGTTTCTTCGACAATGACGCGATCGCTTGTGGAAAAAAATGCTGCGAAGCCGGGGCTAGCGTTGCCTGCAATGTTTTCGTGCGCGATCTCTTCAACATCCACCCCGAGCTCTCGCTGTCGACGCCACCCTTGTGGCCTCCTGGCTCCTCGATGCCAGTGGAGCTGCTTGGGTTGGCAGTTGTACGCGAATGGTGATGTTTGACTCGGAGGGTGGATGTCGGAGACTTAAGATCGGGTATGATTTGTTTCGCTGTGTGAGGCAACGGCTCTTGCACCATTATCGCCGACTGTATGTACAGCTCACTGGGCGGGTGGTAAAATCGTTACACCGCGAAGGCCAAGAGCTTGCAAGAGGCCTCCAGCTTCCGGCGCCCACGGCTCATCATGTCTATGCATTTCGTGGGCACAACATTTGCAATGATGGGTGACAAAGTTCCTAATTACCTTCATCACGCCTCGGTTGTTACCGGTGGTACTTGTTGGTTCCTAAATGCTGGGGGCCACTACCCCGCTGATCACCAGCGCTGGAAATGCATGTGCGGAGCATCCCAACCCAGCAGGCCGCAAATAACATGGGTGTGCTAGCACACCGCCGAAAGAGCAGGTCTTGAGCCACCACGCGATAGGGCGGAGGAGCGCTTATTTTGCAAGCACGTTCCACGCCGTTTTGCCGCACCTCTTGAAATGAATCCGAACGATTTTTTTTTTTCACGCGCTTCTTTTCCGCCTGCAAGGTAGCTGCCCCAGTATGCTGCCAGAGGCACTTTGTCCAGTCCGTTGAAGAGGCGATGCATAGTCAATTTCGTGCTTCAACCAACATTTACGTAGCCACTGATGGGGGGGGCAGCAAAAATGATGTAGGTGCTTTCGGGGTGGTTGTTTCTGACGCTGATCTATTTTTTGCCTCGGGTGATGGTTCGGAGGACCAGTCTCCGTTCAAACAAGAGTTGAAGGCGATTCTATATGCCGCCAAAGGCATGACCCAAGCTGCCAAATGTGGTGCGAAAGGCCACGTTTGTCTCCTCACTGATTGCCAGACCGCCATCCTGGCTGCACAAGCAATTGACGGCCACACCGCATGCACGTGCCTGGTCAGAGATATTCGCCAACTGCTGCAACAAGCGGGGCAAGCAGGCATCGGGCACACCTGGATTTGGGTACCATCTCCTGGCGAATCACCCAGTTGGACCCCTCCCCCGCACATCCCCGAACCATTGCGCAGATCACATGCGTGCCTTAAATGCTCAAGCTGATGAGGCGGCAGCGAATGTTTTGAGCCGTCGCTTACAAGGATCCTTTCGGCAGAAATGGTATGAGTTGGCGGACACCGCCTCGCATTGGGAGTGCCAAAAAATTGACGTTGCCGCTAAGGCGTTTGAACGATTGCATTCGCACCTTACGCAACGTGTTACCAGAAGCCCTATGGCAATGTGGGCGGTGTTGCATCGTGTTACTGCCCCTGATTTGCGCAATGTCGCATTTTAATTTCATATGATATGACAACAGTGAATGTGTTTCCCAACGCTGGCTTGCTCGTATGGAGGCTCCGCCTGCCCGCAGGGCTACCTACTCCGAGCTACTGCGCTCGCAGAGGTGCCGGCTTGTTGTCCTTGCATTTGAGGTTGGAGGCCGCTGGAGTCCGCAGCTGCCCAGTTCGACGCCCCCTTGCTCGCTGCCGGGCCCGTGCCGTGCCTTGTCCGTTGCGGCGTGCAACCATACCGGCCCTCACTTCTGGATAGTTTGGTTTGCCCCGTGCACCAGTGAGCTGCAGCGTTGGATTCGGGCGTGCAGCAGTGCCTGCTTCTTGCATTTCTTGCACAGGGACCGCGGAACTCCAGTCGCAAAAGGTACAACAAAAAACAGCGCGCCCTCGCTTCAGCAAGCCGCCCGGCGTAAGCGTCGCGACACCTACCCCGAGCACGCTCGCGGCACTGCCACCTTCTTGTGTTCGCTGTCGAGGTTGGTGGCCGCTGGGGCCCCGAGCCATTCCTCAGGCTCCTCGCGTGCGTGCAAGCGTTGCGTGCCCACGCTTCCGTAAGGTCGGCTCGTGTGCGGCCTATGTGTCCAACTGGAGCAGCATCATTGCCGTCGCGGCGCAAAGGGCTCTCGCCAGCACCGTCGCCTCTGGTGCCGGCGAGCCGGCTGCGCATGAGGCCTTGCAAGACGATCGCTGGCTGCACTCCCTTGCCCCGAGCCGACTCCCGCAGTGCAGGCACGACGTAGATTCCAAGTGCACTGGGTCCGGTTGTAAGAAGGGTGCGCAAAGCCGCTTCCTCGCAGCGTTACTTACGCCCTGCTGGAGGGCGGCGTGTTGGCTTCACGAGTTGTAGGAGCTAAAAAATAGGACTGGGGCGCCCTGACCGTCCGCGGGCAGAAAAAAGTGTCAGACAAAAAAAAATAGAAACCTGTGCTGCTAGCTTGCGTGCGAAAGTACCAGCGGGCCGAGCAGATCGTCCACCTCGTCGTCCAGCGCGCGGAAGTGCTCGTCTGTGCCTTTGAGAAAAACTGGCCAGCGGGGAAGCGCATGGGTCATCGGGCCGGTGGCCGACAATTTCGGGTGGCAGTGGGCCGTCAGGGTCGGGTTTGACGATTGCTGGGATCGCAGGAGTGGCACCAGAGCCGGGTAATGAGAAGATATAAATAGGGCTCAAAATTATGTAAGGCCATGAGATGCATAGCACGGACGTGAAACAGAACGATGACACTTAGGTAAAACGGTCGTTCTTGACATGAACCCGAGTTGGCTCCAACATTTGTTTTGGATGGCTTTCAGCAATCAGCGGGAAATGGCTGGAGATAAGACAGCATCCAATCCACGGCTGTCCGAGCAAATCATTCAGGTGGTATGCAAACCTAGAAGCCCGCTTTCTTGCATTTACAGCTTGCTAATGTGATCTAATGTGGTACCAAACCGGGAAGGCAAGAAGGGAGTAGCACGACGTAGGAAAATTCCCGTCGCTGGCGCCCTGCCTGGCGCGCAGCACCCGCCGCTCGAGGACGTACTGCACGATGCAATCCCTCCCAGCCCCAGCCGCCTCGGCCCGTAGCGCGCAGGTTGCACGGGGACTTGGACTTGCGAGTTAGGTAAAAAGGAAATAACTACCGTGTCGGAATAAATTGATCGAAACACTAACGTTGCGGCGTCTCTCTCTCTCTCTCTCTCTCTCTCTCTCTCTCTCTCTCTCTCTCTCTCTCTCTCTCTGTGCCGTGCCATCATCAAGAGTCTCGCAATGCAAGGGCACGAAAAACGCAGGCCAGAATGTCAGGAAGCTTAGCGCGAACGCTAAACCTCCTTCATCCTTCGGGCCCACTGAACTGGACAAGAACTTGCCCGTTGCGGAGTTGTGCTGCGGAATCATCAATCGCATCCAGAAAAGCAAACTTCACGACCCGTGGGTATGGGTGGGTCTCCGACCTCTTTTTGGCACGATGGTGAGAGCGTGTCCACGTGGACCGGCTTTAAACATGGCGGTTGACTGCATTCTCACATATGTACTGATTTGGTGTACAATGTGCAGTTTGTTGCTACCGTTTGCTAAGCCGCAGAGGCGTGTGAGATGTGATGCATTGTGATGCGGTTGACGTTCGTACATAGTTGCACGATGTGTGGCATCCACACATCCCGTTCTTTGCACAGCTTGTTTCACAGTTCTGACCGTGACCCACGGTCGTTCCTAGGCATTCCTCTGGTGTATGCTTCCCAAATGAACATGTTCGTGGGAGGATGCTTAGGGTTCCCAGCTTTCGTGTTCGTGTTAACAACCCGATTCCGGTTTGATTCGACGTCACTGGTGCCGCTGTCGGCTCCGCAAGAATAGTTGCCTCCGCGACCCACGTCGTAGATCTTCTTGCTATGGGTGCGACGCGTGGACTGTGCTGCTTGACAGCATTCCCATTTCGTCGCCGTTGCTGCAGTGATCAGAATAGTGGAAGATTAAAACTTAGGGGCCGATGAATGTCAGACAAGCTGCTGCAAGCGGATCGTGGACAAGAATACCATACTCTTCCTTCCCTGCAACGAAGGCACATTTATAGATTTGTTGCTGAGTTGGTTTGTACGTTCGCTCCTCGCATGAAGCCATGCATCATCGCGAATTGTTTTATCCTGTACATAAGATTGGGCAAGTGGCGGCTGTGCGATTTGTTCAGACATCTTAGACACAGCACAGCACAGAACGGAAGAATGCAGGATTGATAACGGAATGTGGTGAGCACAACTAATGGCGGAACCAACTTGTGGGTGTGAGCTGCCACAACAGGCAAGGCGATGGTGATCGTCCGCTGCATCGACCGTCTCCGCTTTGATGCGCCGGCCGATGCCAACCGGGAGCCTCGATTAGGTTGAGATTTTCGACCGCGGTGGGTTGCATGCGAGCATGGCAGATCATGGCAGTTGTTCTTACGTTGAACCTTTGTATTTGGTGCAGCTTTGTTTTGCTACGCAGGCGATGGCAGTCCATGAGTCGTAATTTAGGCTATTGATGTCAGTGCGGTGCACTGTTTTTTCCTATTGTGGTGTCCATCAGGTCTGTACAACACAGTTATGTGGCACTCCGCTTGGAAGCCCAGTAGCTCCTCAGGTCATGCTTGTGATTCCGGATTGCATCCAGCACAAGACCAAGATTCTCCAGCGGCACTGTGCGGGCAAACTGCATGTCTCTCGACTTACAGACACCGATGGTTCCACACAACAGACCACGAAGCTATGCTTGGGACGGCTCACTGGTCACTATTGGGTCCTTGGCCTCAAACTTCTGCAACGGCTGTGCGAACCTGAGGTGGCGCAGCTGGGGAAGTTGGAGAAGAGCTGGTCGAAGGAGAAATGGGACGAGTGCATGGAACCCCCGGCAGCGATAAGCAGGATATCCGCACCCTGTTTTTGCCGTTGTTTACTAATGGTTGTCACTGGTAACACTATGGGCGGCGGGCACTGCGGCTCCAGCTGTAGTGCAGTGGACGAAGATAGGGTTTTTGTACACTCCAGACTGCATACGGGAACACCAGCAATTGAAGGTTGGGAACTGGATGAATTCTTGAGTCGTGCAGTAATCGCACTCCGGCGCAGCCCCGTGCGCATTTTGGTGTGTTGTCGGATGGAGAAAGGCGCAGTTTCTTCGTGTCCGGTTTGGCTCAAAGTGACATATTTGTCCCCTCGCGCTTGGTGTTGTCTGGAACCATGTTTTCGTTCATTTATGGTTTAGGAGTTCTTCACGAAAGTCAACACCGCTCTCCATTGCAATGTCGTGCAAAATGTGGGATATCATCTTCCGGTTACAGTTCCGCGCGTGTCCGCTGGTCGAAATTTGCCACAGCCTCGTTTGCAAAATGTAGTGGTCAGCTGTGTCTGCAGCCAAACCAAGTCGGCTACGTGTTCCGTCAGCGTATACACTGCACACCACTGGGGTCTAGGCTGATGACTCTCAGTTTCTGCCGTGGTGATAATATAATGGCCCACGGGGAGATCAGTGGATGTTTGTTTTTGAAGTGGGATTCATCCTATCGTGGCGCAGTGCCTGTTGCGCTCTAGCTGAGGAATCGAACCACATACTGGTCGGGACGCCTGATATCTTTTACCACGCGCTCACCAACGCGTCGCTAGTCTGTTTGTTACGACTTGGAGTGAAAGTATGACTGAGGAGTGTGGTGACCTTACCTTGATGGCCGGAGCTATCCTTTTCGGGGACATGACAGGTTTCTCAGCCTGAAGAGCTTCTGCTTCCTGGTCTTCGATGACTGTGACCGTGCAGTTCGAGGCGATGCGACTCTTAGTTGGAATAGCTTCGAGCTTTTGCGGCTTTTTGCACCTTTTTCACGTACCGACCGCAAGGATGGCAGGCATCTGTCACGATGTACTTCACCCTTTCTGCAGCGAGACCTCGGCCTCGATCCGCATTGCCGGGTTTACGACAAAGCCTTCCAAGGAGGGGGCAAGGGACACTGGGAGCGCTTCTTCGTTCGCAGCTTTCTTGCACAGTTCTCGAAGCTTCGAGGAGAGCTTGGGGCGTGGAGAGCTCGAGATGCATGCATGCATGTTCCTCGTCCGTGGTGGCTTACGTGATTGTCGTTACTTTGTATTAGAACGGCTTCATCGCACTTTGACGCGCGCCAGTGGAGACTGCATAGTTACAGTACGGCATAGTTTTGGTACTGGACAAGATATCTGGCAGATTCGAGGCAGCAGCTCCAGCGACTATTTCGCGCCAGTCTCTATATTCCTGATGCCTCGGACGAGTATCATGGCAATTGCTCCGAAGACGATGCCTTTACGCAGGTCCATTGTTGCCAAGAGGTGATGGTGATAGGAAACACCAGAGATGGAACCGCTGACGACAAGCATGCTGATGATGGTCGTCGTGGTTGTGGCTGCTGCTGCTGCTATCGCTGCTGGCACTTGGTGGTATTGATTGCCGGGCTAGATAAATCATTCATACTCTTCATATTTGAGACATGCACAGTCTAGTCGCCAGCGGCATGCATGCTCGAGTCTCCTAGAGTCTCGGGTGGCGCAGGTGGATGTTGCACCAGAAGGAGAGGAACATGGCAAGTGTGTCAAGTTTCTCCATGCTTGGGTGCTGCTACTTGATGAGATTGGCATGCTCACATGACACCTTGCATGCTTGGCTCGCCGCTCCGGGTCCTGGGTTTTGCTTCGCGCCCAAAGCAGTCGACCCACTGTTTCTTTCCAAGGGGCCTGGTACGGAAATGCACCGAAAGGCCGGCCCGGCGGCTTGTCGTTACAACCCGAGCGCAACGCTTTCAGAAGCCCCCGGCTGCCTCGAAGACTGTCCTGCAGGTTGGGTACGGTCGCCAGCATCAAGGACATCCCGCGCATCCTTTGCCAGCTCCCCAAGGTTTTTGAGCAACTTGGCAGGGCATCTCGCCGGAGATCTTGGTCGAGGGTGAATCGGGTTAAAACTTCAGTTGTTTCGCAGAGTTTGGAGGTTCTTGGCTCTTCGCATACAGGGGTGGCAGAGCTCAAAGTATTTCGCCTGTTTGCGACGTAGTCGGATGCCCAAAGATGGAAAGATGGGACTTCAAAAGAAAGCCGAACTCCAAGATCGAAGGATGCGTTCTTGTTCGCCATCACGAAGGGAGCCAGGGCGCAGCTGCAGGGCAAGATTTCCACGCTCAGACAGCACACGCAAGATTGTCCAGAACGCAGCAGCTGTGCCGAATTGTAAAAACTTCAGGCTCGCATTCAGGCCACAGGTGCCGGTCATAGCGGTCATGACGATGCTATATTGCCTTAGCAAGCCTTTTGCTCCCAGGACAGGAGGCAGAGGCTTTGGAGCGAACACTTCCGGCGCTGCAAGAGTTGCTACTGGAAGCAGTGCCCCGTGGACACAAGGAAAGCTTCAGAAGATGAACCTACTAGTAGTAATGATAGCAACAGTAATGTAGTAACGTAGTAGTACCTGTAGCAGCGACAAAGTTAAAGATTTCACAACACGCTGACCCACCAGAGTAAGACTGACCGTCAAATCCCAGCCTTCCAGTCGTCACCATCGTTGTCATCACGCCACAACAACGAAATCCTATTCCTCGCCAGGAAACTGCCCCACAATCGCTGTTTTGATTCCTACTTGGTGCTGCTCCTTTCCTTCTATATGTGCATCACGTACATAGCTTTCTGGGATGAACCTAGCTGTGGCAGTCGGCAGCACCGCATTCTTGCCCGCCTCCGGCCTGATGCAGAAGTCGATATTGCAGAGTTAAGCATACTGGCTGTTAACAGTTCAGTGCTTATTGTATTAAGTTTCACAGTGCCAGGTATGTTACTAGTTACCACAACATTTTCAATCCTTTTTAGACCCGGGACGGGCAAAGCTCGCTGGTTGGGCTTGAGCCTTTGCTACACAACTGAAGCAGTGTCCGCATGAGGACCTTTAGTACAAACAGCTCTTTGGACGATGAACAAACACTGTCTACAACAAAACAACGGTCACCAGATGTCTTACTAGAACCGTTGTTGCATGAATCACGATAATTTTCTCGTAAGGCCGACTTTGGAGCTCTATGCACAAGAGCAGAGTCTGGACTGGTTTTCAATTCCCAAGTATTCCGCCAAAGCTGAGAAGCTCATGGAAATCGTGACTGAGGACTGCAGGGGACCTTAGGCGCAGCTTTGTTTGTTGTCTTTTGGGAGCTTTGCTGGAGAGTGGTTTCGCGCAGCCTCCAGGACTTGACAGAGAGGAAGCGGTGCCTCGTCCTGGTCAAGGATGGGGCCATCTCCGGCCCTCTGGCACACATCTTGTCCGAATGGCTTACAGCACCGACAGGGTATATTTGTGGAAACATGACCAAAGAGCAGCGGAACGACACCTTGTCCCGATTCCGATCGGGTGACCTAGCTGTTTTGGTGTCGACGAATGTTGCCAACCTGCCGGAGTGCAAGCTGGTGGTTCACTTTGATGAGTATCGCACACCGCCACCTTGGCATTTCATAGCAAGGCTTGTCTGAGAATCCTTCGCGGTATGGCACCATTTTTTTCATTATTACCGACCAGAGTCCCAGACCTTAAGTCCCAAGGCAGGCGCACCCTCAGACGGCTGCACGTGGGCGGAGTCCCGGTCTGAAGGCTGGCGGTCTATGAACTCAGTGGGTTTGTCCTAAGACCGTATGGCTGTGTCATAAAGCTGTTCTGTTCGCTGCGATGTTGAAAAGCTTAAGTTGCCCACCATCAGGCAATTCCATGCAAATCCAGGTAGATTCTTCAAGTTGCCACTTTTCAGTGACCTCACCTAGGTAATACTCAACCGTCCTAGCGAAAAGTTCCCCACTATATGAGGAGCCTTGCAGGATACCCCTACCAATATCCTGAGACCAGTCATGGTCTGCCATACTAAGGAGTACTGTCGAATCGGAAATGATGAGTAGCAGGACTTCAGCTTCTCGATGAGGGCCGATGAGTCGAAGGAATTTGCTGACTGCAAGGTGGTCTAGGTGGTCAAACGCGCTAGCTATATCCAGTTTGGCTACAACAAGCGGGAGTCCGTATTCATTAGATAACCTAACACACTGTTGGAGACGCATGAGCCCTCAAGAGTTTGGGCCCCTGGAATACAGCTGAACTGACCTGCCCTCATAGGCGGAAATGTGCCCTCACACGATAGAGGAGAAGTTTGGTGAAAATTTTGCCCGGAACAGAAGATAAAATAAAACTATTGGCCGAAGATCTTTAGGGGTAGAGGGAGCAACCAGTTTAGGTATAAAGGTGAGCCTAGAGATAATCCAGTCACGAGGAACTTGAGTAGACCCCAACAGAATACAATTAAAATAGTCCACAACATGGTCTCTTAGGTCAGTTTGCATTGCAATCTGCAAGAACTCATAACTGATTCCGTCGGCCCCACTAGATATTCCTCGTTTGCAAGTCGCGAGTACTCCATCTACCTCTTCCGGGGTAAGCAGCCTGGGAGCCATAGCTGGACCAAGCAACCATGCAGGTGTATTGCTTCAAGAATGATCCCCAGCTGGCGTTGACGGCTGAAAGAAGAATGATGCCCAGCTTCAAGATGCTGATGTCAAGATTGCAGATTCAACCCATGTCCTGGGACATAGTGCAGTTCCTTGTCTCATGCTAGGCCTGTGGCAGGCATGTGAACAAGCGCCAGCTGTTACTGTTGTCTTCCCGGGATCTGGACCTGCCAGGCGCTGACCGTGTGCACGATCGGCCCAGCGCAAAAAGTAATCTAAATCCCACATTTCGGAATTCAGATTTTGTACTGACATGGCAACATCCAATCATCCCAAAGGTCCCAGCGCTTGCAGATTGATCCTCGGATTCGGAGCCACCGATAGCCGATAGCCGTACAGCAGCCCAAGATCGCGAAGGACAGCTTTGGCGAAACGGCCCGAGACCGAGCTGCGTGAGGAGGATCTCGAGCTGCCGGGCTCTGCAAAGTTCTTGGCAAGGCAATGCATCGGGAAGTGTGACCTCGCGATGCCCCGAAAGGCCAAAACCAACACCTTATCCGGTCATCCCCAGTGGGATACACTGTGACGTTGCGTTTTGTGGAAGAGAGGTCCAGGAAGTCGTTTGAGTCGCCACATCTGACTTGCCCGAAGAGCCCAAGCGCACAGCGCTGAAGCAAGGTTCGAGGCAGAGAGCCGCGCGAAGCGGCCACGATTGGGGCCAGGGCTCCTTGAAGTGGAGGGTGACAGCGGCCTGATTAATGTGCAGCCTGGCAGCTTGAGCATAAGGGTTTTATGCTTTGGGTTAGGGATTTTCCCGTGACTGCGACGACGAGATAATTCGGAACGGTCCGAGGTGGTGTTGCCGGTCTAGGAATCCATTCGCAGCCGTTTTCACTCCCACACTGGGTCTGAAGAGCATCCGGTGCCGCGATGATATCTAAGGCACAACTGTCGCGAGCTGGTCAACCGATACTGCGCAGAGGCCGAGTTTTGAAATACTCACTCGAAAGAGGCTCCAATCTTACAGGCATCTATTCGTTCCCAACCTTGCCTGAGCCTCAGAAGCCATTGGTCCGAAGACTTCAGTCGTCGAATGTCCACAGGTGCTTGCAGACAGCTTCGTCGTTGACGACATGTTTTGCCGCGACGAGTCGGGGATCTTGAATGTCAGATACCCAACACCACGAGGCCCCCCGACATTCGATTAAGGCTGTCTTGCAAACGGCTGAAGCCATTACTGCCACTGTTGCGCTTCCTACTTCGAATTTGTTCTTAGTGCTGCTGCGATTGGTACTGGTGCTCCACAAGTCACAGCTGCTGCGGTTGATGTTGCTGCTGCGAATTAGCGGTCGTACTCATTGTCGTTCCTGTTTGCTTTCTTTTCCTGTCATACCTGAACTGACGTCACCCTTAGTAGTATTTCAAGTTACTAGTTCTTTTTATGACTGTTGTAGTTTGGTGCATTGTGTTTACCTGTGTCACCGTTACCCCTGTTGCCAGCGGTTGGTTCGCTTCAACATGCTTGCACTAAGATATTGATAGTGATAGCCATGATGACCTTTGTGTTTGGTTGTGCTTCCATGGTTGTGCGCCCCATGCGCCCCTTTTCACGACTTACAGTTCATTGACATGGCATGGTAGTTTTGCTACGGATGATTGTTACCTGAGGGGCCTAAATAATTACCGATACTCTTTTGTGGGTTCCTTATCATAATTATTTTGTAACGGGCCCCAAAACCTTATTCCCTATTCTAATTATTACGGCCCCTATATTACCTCCGCGCATCTTGATGCCATCTCCTTCGTTTTGTGGCGCTTGAGGCTGGGAGACGGTAAGCCGCCAAGATGTGGACTCTTACTGGGCTGGAGACTCTCAGCACGAACCGGAGCAGCTTGGGAGTTCCCGAAACTAGAGGACTCGAATATAGCACTTTGAATAGTAGGATCCTTGCTATAAGAACTCCAAAATAAGGTGCCTCTAATTTGCGAAAACTCCCACCTGAGTTGAGATGAGCGTGTAAATCGCAAGTTGGCACCAAACCAAAGGATGATCACCGCCCAGGAGACTTGACAGGCGTGTCTGAGTATCGGCCGGCTTGTGATCCCGGCGCAACCCGATCCTGAACCCCAAAGCCCTCAATCTTCACAGCCCGAGAGCATAAGTGAGCTGACGACCGCCGGTTGGAGCAAGGACTCCGAGGAGGTTTTCGACCCGAGCCGCAAGCGGCACCTTGGCAGGTCCTCGCCCGTTTGTGGCTTTGAGTCTCAGGTGTTGCGGGGGCTGAGTGCTTGCGGGGGTTTCTGACCTTTCGAGGTGGACCAAGGTGGGAGTTTCCGAGAATACGGGACGCTAATAAATCTAGAGAGAGACCCTAAATAGTAGGATCCTCTTTTCGGGACCCAAAGCAAGGTACTCTTATTTTTTCGGAAACTCCCAGGTTTCGACAAGACTTGATGGCACTCTGGTCTAACACGAGTCTACGCCCTGCTTTCCAGGGCGAGTCAACAGCCTTCTTAGGTTCCGAGTCCATGGCTGAGGTGAGCAGCTCCCACTTGAAAGCTCGAGCATAGCGAGCTCGACGTTCCATCTCCTGGGTTTTAGCGAAAGACTCAGGTACACCACGAGAGAGAAGGACGAGCTTCGTTTCCTGTTGCTCGGCTCTGCGAATTGGGGCCTCTGGCGGCAGAATGAAGCAGCACTGTCCGATGAGCTCTTCAACCTTAGAAGCCATGTCACACACGTGCAAGCGCTTCCGTGAACGACAGCCTAAGACCCACAATCCGAAAAGCTTTCTCTCACCTTGTCGATATCCACACAAGGAAGCTTCACGAACACCTGGTGCTTGCGACTCCCCTCCCATGTGTTGAAGTGCCGGCACTATGTCTTGATCGCAATTGTGGGAGTTGCAGTTGATGTCCTGCCCCAAGCTTCAGAGCTCTAGTCTAGACTCTAGATTCAATCTCCACCCACAACCCAGAACCTGCAGCAAGTGGTTGAGTGTGAGGTTCCTAGTCGCCCTACGCCTTCGCCAGACTGCGGCTTGGTGATTCTTTGAGTTTTGTGGCAAGGCGTTCCGCAGGTCAAACCTGCAGTGCCGTTAGCTGATGTGTGGTTCTCGTGGGCAGTATCTGTCGGGTCTTGCGTGCTGACAGCAATATCTTGCCAGGATTGCTTGGACAACCACAACCAGCCGACCACGGAAGCAACGCAGCTGGCGCGGGCGAAATTGGTCCCACAATTCAGCCAGTTGTCGGATCATGTTCTGTCCAACACGCCCCTTCAGTAGAATGAGCTGCGCTTCCGACCTGAAGCCCTGCAAGGAAGTGTCCCGCAGCCCCGGGTCGAACAGAAGCAGCTGCCAAGCGTATTTCGAGCGTGTCGACTGGTCCGCCCAAGTCCCGGCTCTGCGACGCTTGGACAAAGTCTGAGAGGCCCTTGGCCGTGGCAGTCGCCATACTTCCATAGTCACTCGTATCGTGACTTGATGAGTCTGAAAGACCGTTCAGGAGTGCAGCCGGATCCAGACAAAATTCCTTTCGGCTCGAGGTTCTTTGCAGGGAAAGGCATTTGGTCAGGTCGTTTCAAGTCAAGGGCAGGTTCAGCTCAATGAGAGACTACTGTTTAGGGAGGGGTCTTCACCAAGCAGAAGGGGTTTACGCTGGTGCCCCTCCAGAACAAAAGAAGGCTCGCTCCATTCGATGCCCAGGATTGGGCCCAAAAGACCTACCGTCAAAGCTGCGACAAGACGCTCGAGCTGCCCACTTGCACTCAAGCCCTTCGAGGTTCATGAGCGGTCATCCAAGAAGCAGTAACAAAATTGAAAGTTTCATCCGGTCGTCATGCGGCTCTGGAGCTGGGGTCCAAAAAATATACCTCGTGGTTTTGCCACTGTTTGGCCATTCTTGCATCGCAAGAACGTGCAACCATGGGTTTTTTCGAGGCGTTATGCTTCTTGCATGCATGGCAAAATGAAAGACATCATCATTGAACAAACTGCCGTTTGGCCGACGGTCCAGGGTTGGTGGTGTATTCAGCAGCATGCAAGAAACGGCAGCAGAAGAGCACGCCAAGCGTCTTCTTGCAGCTGAGGTGGGAGTACAAAAGCATGCCGGGAGGAGGCTTCTGCGCTTTCCTTCACATCAAGCCGCTGCAGCTTCGCTTCGAAGGCAAGGTCAGTAGCAGTACTGAAGCCGTTGTCGTCATCGTCGTTGTGTAAGTGACGTACCGGGACATACCAGGGCTGAGACAGGCTCGCAGGGACGCTGCTTCGGACTCAGGGTTCCCTGTGAGACGGTCTCGGGTGCAGCTGAGCTCTGCGTCAGGAGAAGCATGCTCATCGAAGAAGCAGGCGCTTCGTTCACCGTCGCTTTGAATTTAGGCTGAACAGTCTGCAGCACTGCGATTCAGAAGGTTTCCCGGGGCTCTCTGTGCCCGTCCAAAATGCTGATCGACGCCATGTGTGACATATTGATCACCAAGGGTGAGTCAGGGACACATGCAACAGTCGGTGCCACACGGAGCTCGTAAATTTGAATCTCTGGCTCCCGGCACAGGCAGGCCATGACGTGGCTCTGAGAGCTCTCCAGCATCCACAGGTATCTGGACAGTGTCTCAGCGGTCAGCCCGAAGTGCTCGTGCACAAGGATGTAATGGAGGTTGATGGCTGAGTAAATGCAGATCGACGCGGTGTAGCGTCACGAAGTCTGTTGCTGCTGTGTATAGAACTTCGAAAGCAGCGCCGCCTCACGTGGCCATGTGGTCCTCAGCATCTCACGGGTGGCCAGACGGTTGGACCCCGAAATCGTGTAGGCAGCATTGGCCTCAAAGAAGAGAGCTTTCATTTATGGGCCGGCTCTGTGTACGATGCGAGGCAGTAGCTATCTGAGAGTTTCCGAAAAATTAGGGGCCCCTTATTTCGGGGTCCTTATAATAAGGATGCTAGGGTACTATATTGCGGTCCCCCATTTTCGGAAACTCCCATGGAGGTCATTGCATGGAATTTTGTAAGTTGAACAGCGGCTCCTGCTCGGGTGCTCCAGTGCCTGTGCAGAGCTTCTCGGATGCCCCCCAAGGGGCGACTCGCTGTCTTGATGCGATTTGGTTCGTCCAGAAATCAGAACGCCAAACAGCATGAGGACATCGCGGAGTTGTCGGCGCATGCGGCAGAGAAAGCAGCAGAAGACCACGTGCCACGGGCTTCTTTCCATTGAGCCTTCGAAGCCTTCGCAGCTCCAAGCCAAGCAAGTTTCTCGATCTTCGGAGTGCCGTGATTGCTCCAGGACTCCAGGCTCTGGGGCCAGGCCCCCGGGGCTTTCTGTGTAGCCATGGCCCAAGGGCCATCCAACGGCCACGAGCGGCCGTTGCTGGATGGAAACCTGCACCAGTCCTCTGTGGCCAGCAGCGTCAGTCTTGTGTCTGTGTGCCGGAGCCGCAAAATATGCAACGTGGGAGAGCTTTCCTTACGAGCCTTGCAGCCAGTTTCTAAGAAGCGGCACAAGTGCCTGATTTATAGCCGGAGTTTCTTCAGAAGCCTACCCCAGATCTTGGTTTTAGAATTGGTTTCAAGAGGCCCTTGCGTTTCATGGTCTCAGACTGGGTTCGAACGGAGCTAAAGCAGCTTCATTGCATCGCCGCTGAAGCTTTCGCCATTACTGCAGCCGTTGCGTCTTGTGAAATAGAGGCCGTCGGAAAAGAGAGTTTGGAGCCCAGGGCATCCCGGCAAGTCCTCACCCGCCAGGCCCAGATGCGGGAGGAACACGTGTAAACTTTCGGAAACCCGCTCTCTTGAGTTGAGGCTCTCGGTGATGCTTTGCGTGGACCTGGGCTGCATCGGCCTCTGCTCTCTGGGGCCGCAAGAACTGAGCTGGGCCGTTGCGAGCATGTGCCAGGCGTACCCCCTGGGCCTCGAAGGCTTGAACCGGCGGAAATCCCGAACGGAGCGACTTTACGGCATGGCTGCGACTCTTTGGGTGCAGTTGTGGGGCAGCTGTGTTGCCTTGCCCTTGCTGTGGCTGAACTTCAAGTTGCCAGCTGTTCTCTGCTGTGGCCCAGCCGTGGCAAAGCTCACTTTTCTGTCGATCCTGAACCGTACAACTCCTGACACGATCTGGCCAGGTGGCCGGCTTCTGCTTAAATGTTTCTGGGATGCGCCGCTGCTATTGATTAGCTATGCAGCTGATACGGCATTTTCATCGATTCTGCCTTGGCCTTTCTTCTTCAACGGCAAGAATGGAGAGCTGGTTTCTGACATCAACACGGAACTGTGCATGGGTGGGCGTCCACTGGCTCGTCATGTGACCCGTGGCAAGTATTGCAAGCATATGCGAACCCTTTGAATTAATTCTTCTCTTCCGCCCTTTGGGTCAGTGTTCTTATACGATTGAGCCGTAAATCTTTATGCCCCGAACCCACTAGCGGCGAGAGTCTGCATCCTCAAACCTAGGATTGCCCAAGCTGTGAGAGTCGAACCCTAAACTTCAAAGCCGCTTCAGAGAAAATAGCCGCTTGATGTAAACTCCCTTCGTCCTCAGAGCCTCTTCCAGGTGCCGATTCTGTTGGAGCATGAAGTACATTCCGTGGTGAACATGACGGAGGAGTGGCCTGGGCCAGTCGAGGCAGGTTCTGGGTCTACATCTAGGGCAGTCATTTGTAAACCCAATCTCCCCCTTAATAACTTTAGAGTGCTTTTTTTGGGCATGGCGCTGGGATTTCGGGAAGAGAGAGGTCTACAAACAACATGGGATTGAACAGCTGCAGCTGCCAACTCTGGACACCACACCGCCGAGCCTGGAGCATCTTCGGGATGGCGTGGCATTCGTCCGGGCTCGCCTCAAGGCCACCGGTGGGCGTGGACGCGTCTACATCCACTGCAAGGGCGGCCGCGGCCGTGCCTCGTGTGAGGGGCTCAGAGGGCGAGCTTGTTGTAGCGGGAAAGGCCTGGTCAACCAGTCTCATGTCCCCTCCCCTGTTCTCTCCATTGCAGGTATGGCAGCTGCCTGTCTGATGGCGAACCAAGGCATGGATCTGGAGTCTGCGCTGCGCATGCTCAAAGCAACGCGTCCAGTCGTCGAGCTTGGCGTTGTAAACTATCCCAGTCTGCAGGCATTTGCTGCCGAATGCCGGCAGCAAGCCCCAGTCTAGCAAGGATGACTCCACGCGGCATTTCGCCTTTGACCAACACGAGTTTCTTGAACAGCTCGCGGCACGTTGCAAATGGCATGTGTGTTGAAGTAAGAAGCGAGCGAGATGGGAAAAAGCTGTGACACGTGGGTTGACTCCACACGGACGTACTGGAAGACATGCGTCCCTTTTTGGGTGCACTTCGTCCGGTTACTTTGCCGACTTAGTCCCATTGAGTTGTAGGGCCGGCCATTTATTCGGTCCGAATTCTGTGGGAGTGTTCACTTCCTGCCCGCATCATCACACAATCGCCACCACCATCACATGCGATCACCATATCGTCATGGCCATCGCCATCGCAATCATCCTCGTCATCATCGTCATCACGTTGTGGTCGTCGTCGTCATGATGAGCACTTTCATCTTTCTCAATTCTCCCCTGCCCTGCAGAATCTGACATACGGCTTGCTATTCCCGTGAATGATAACGTGGCGGTACTGACGCACGGAGCACTGTCCACTCCCGTCGGCAGCAGCTCATGAGGTCGTCAGTGCGTGCGACGTGGTGCCTGAACGCTGGGTCGCGCGCACACGGCTCCGTCCAGGAGTGTCGGCTGATAATTGGCGGTAGCTTGCGGGGAAGGCTTCCTTAGTTTTAGTTATAGGGTGTTGCCATGATGGCGAAGCGATGATCAATCACTCGACGACACAGCAGTTGCCATTAGACTGCTGGTCCGCAAGCTCACGGCCAAGCACCAAAGGATGCCGACATGCAAACCCGTGCCGGAAGTGGAAAGCAACGAGCCCTTACTCATCGGAACGCCTTGAAGCCTGTGCAGTAGGTGCTAGAGCTCGTCAGAGCTTCTAGCTTCTGGTTTACGGTTTATCCTTGGGGCTGCGTTTGGATGAACAGCTGCATGGTATGTCAGGTTGGTTTCCTAATCTGGGTTTTGTGTCCCGTGCGAGCGGACCACCCAATTTGCAGCTGTTCAGCCCAACTTTCAAAGAGAGTGTGCAGCACAAGGCTTGGCCAGATTTTCGAAGTCTCAACCCTAACTTGACATCCCAGCCCGAAACAATATCTGCAGCGGTAGCGCAACAGATCATGCATTTCTGGAAAAAGTGCACTTTCGGCTCGAGTCCCCTTGGCAAGCTTTCTGGTTCGGCTTTGTTTGTATGGGCTCTATATAGGGTGCTTGAAGGCAGCGCAGTTGCCCATGTGGCCGTCCAGCTTCCCAACTTCAGTTGCATGTGCAAGTTCTGGTACGTCTCGAAACGCGTTGGAGGAGGAGGCTCAATTCCAGCGTGACAAAAGTCTTGCTGATGCGCTGAACAAGCGCTTCCAAAATGGAGTCATCGTAAAACTCTTAGCCACAAGGCCAGGAGGTATTCACAAGACTGGTTTCGATAAGAAAGTTTCGCAAGTCTTGGGTCTCCGGCATGGGCAGCAGCCGGAACAGGAAGGCTATCTGAGCTTGGGCTGGAATTTGGAAGAGTGGCCAAGGTGCAAAAACCACAGCTCCGGCCATGGAATCGCAGGGAATTGGTTTACGTCGGCCTCATTTGTGAATGAAGAACTTGCAAGTCCGTACCGAGCTGGTGAAACGGACAACGAGTTGCGTGAAGCAGGGACATCTCTGTACGGCTGCAACCGCTATGCCTGTGGGAGGACCCCGGAATCGCATAAGATCCTTGCGGTGTTCCAGCCCAACCCCATCGTGGGTTGTGCCTTCATCGAGGATGCTGGCACGAATCAGGCCAGTGGGGGCGGAACACCTAACACACCGAATCATATTGTGAAACTCTGCAGCTTTCCTTGAGCGCCCAAAGCAAGCCAGGCAGGAGAGTTCACTGGTTGCGCGGAAGATTGGCGAGGCTCGGCCGGCTTGGAAGTATCCAGGTGCTTGAATTCGCCGGATGACTGCACTTTCAAAATGCCTGGTTCTGCATCTTGCTCGCACGAAGTGATCATCTTGTGTCAGGTGTGGGAACCAGGACGCTTGTTCCTTTTACTCGCCCGAACAAAGGCTGAAGTTCGTTTATTCAGACCCAGGGCTTTCATAGGCTTTCCCTCCATTGCCGGAGCGGGGAGTGCGAATTCTTGGGAACCCCGAGCGGCGAGCCCAAGCACTTTGACCTCAAAACCCTGCCAGAAAGAAGTAACAAGTACTGGTAGCCTCTCGTAAGGATCTTCGAGGAGGCCATGGTTCTTGGCGCGTGGACCGCAAGTTTCTGCCCCCGAAGCTCGACTTTAGTGGCCGCTTTGACCCAGATGCGCCGGGCTTGAAGAGGCGCATCGCGCAAAGCGGTGCTGTGGTAGTGACTCTCTATGGGATCTCGGGTTTTGAGTTTGGAGCTCGATGGGCGAAATTGGTGTCTGAGCGCGGGGGAGGGTTCGCCTGAAAGAGAAAGATGGTTTGGGCTTGGGCCTCCCTCGCAGTTGAGGGGCGGCTTCGACACTTTGCGAAATACGCATGGCTGCCTTGTTTCTTTCCAAGGGACGGAACTGAGTTTCGATGTCCAGGTTTGTTGCAGATCAGAAGCGCTTCAACCCGAAGCCGTCTGCCAGCCAAGTGGCAGCTGGAGTGAGACATCACAACCTCGGGTACAACGAGGTGGGCATGTCTCATAGTCTTTCTGCCTGTTTCTTTTCGATTGCGTTCTGTTCGATTCCGCTTGCTCCGGTCGGGTGTCCGCCCTAGCTGCCCTAGCTCTCTGCGATCTGCTTCGAAGGGCGAAGTAATCGAGAAAGTTGAAACCCTAAGCTCACGGAAGATATACGGTGGCGTGAATTCGGACCGCGCCGCTCCTGCAGGTTATGGTGCAAGTGGGCACTCCGGCAATGCTCTTTGAAGAGATGCAGAAGCAAGGCATCCAAAGCAGGTTCAACATGAATCAGCTGCGGCTCTGGCAGTGCAGAACAAACGGCCTAGCTGCTTTTGCACGTGTGCAGCCTCCGGCTCCGCTGGACGAGCATGGCCGCCAGGCGTGAGGTTGTTGAAACACTGACCCTGGCCTTTCATAGACGGTCCTCCTTGAAGTGCAGAGCTCACGCCAGTTCATGTCATCGAATTCGCAAGTCTCGGTCTTGTGCAAGCCTTCAGGTAGAGAGTTGTCGCCACGAAGTCTTTCGGAAGATGCGAGACAGTTACGACAAGGCTTGCGGTCGAGCCGAGTCCACACCCATCCTGTTTTTCGATTTGGAGGCAGGCACACGTTCCATCCCCTGACCCGAAGACAGGATCCTAAAACTGGACGTGGTAACTTCTATATTTTATAAAATTTTGTTACACTACTACATGATATTCTAGTGTATGAAAAAAGCCTGTCTCGGCAGTTCCTGGGAGGCAGACTCGGAGCCTTTCTCCGCGCGCAGAATGGTGGAGCTCTTCCCCAGCCAGGGGATTTGCGACCACGGCGCGGCACAGCCACGAAAATGGCAGCACCTTACGGATGGTTGCAGGAAATTTCTGGATTTTTTCGGCAGTAGTTGGGAGGAATCTTTTTTGAATGCAACAAGAGTTGTTTGATAGTTTTATCTGGTTGCTGATTGCACTCTTCAGGGCTTTGCGGCAGGACTCAGGGTCTCGGAACGGGACCAAAGCGATTCTTGTATTGACGTTGACAGGGTCCTGCAGTACCACGGCAGAACTGCAAGAGATGCCGAAGGTGGTTACGAGCTGAGATCGTTCAGATGGCTTTAAGATATCCTAGTGTTACAGCTGATACTGGCAGGGACCTACGAAAGGTAAATTGTTTGCACGGTATCATGTGGCCTTCTCTGGCGCAGACTTCGGCTCAGATCCGTAGAGTCTGTCGAGGCCTCGGCATGGGCAGCGGTGCCAGCAAGGCACCTGAGACAAAGAGTCCCAGAGTCAAAGCATCAGTTGATGAAGCTGACGCCAAGCGAATAGAAGGGGCCAAGCATGGGCACCGGTCTGATGAAGACTGGTTCTTTGACAAGCTGAATGGCTTGGCCGCCGAAGGGGATGCAAATGAAGTGAAGGAGTTGATTGACAAGTGGCCAAAGTGCATCGGCAAGTCGGGTGCCAGAGAAGCAACAGTGACTGCGGCCCTCGCCGGCAATGCAGAAACTCTAGAGACACTCCTGTCTCTGGGCGTTCGGCCTTACATCGGCCGAGATGATCCAGAGGTGAATCCACTGATGGCAGCAATCAAGATGCGGCATTGGAACTGCATTGTTCTGCTTGTTGAAAGGGCGTTGAAGTACGACTTTTCGACAGGCTTGCTGCAGGATGGCATGCAGGAGTTCGTCCTTTCCGGTGACACCGACATGATCGATACATTGGTTACCAAATACAACATCCCGGGAGCCTTGGAAGGAATGTAAAAAGGAAGCCTAGCGGCCTAGCGTGCTTGTTTAGTTTGGGCCATTCTTTTCCGAAGTCAGGTAATGCGAAGCTCTTGACCACCGCCTTGATGAAGGTGAAAGACCCTGAGAAGGCAGCAGCGATGTTTGAGAGATTGGCGGAAGGCGCTAAGAGCTTTAACACCGTGTCAACCGTTGCAGAAGAAGAAGGAAGTCTTGGCGGCGAGTTCGCCCCTATCCATGCCGCATGCGTGGCGAAGAAGGATTCATTGCACAGGTTCATCCCGTTTCTCGTAGACAAGGGGGTTGACCTGTCACTGTGGGGTAAGATGCTGAGTTTGAAAACTTCGTATGCCAAGCGCCTACCACTGCACTATGCGGCTGAGAACAAGAGCATGAAGACTGAGACAGTCGTGATGGTTGCAAAGGCATATCCGCAAGCATTGTTCGAGCCGGTGAACAATGTTCCCGGCCGGGCCCTGCCGTGCCAATGCTCCAAGCACAACCCGGAAACCCAGAAGGCATTGGAGACGTTCATGTACGAATACATCTGCGAAGCATGTGACGCTGTGAAGCCCGAGAATATGGCGGACCTCTTCCGCTTGATGAGACTCGCCATCGAATTCGAAGGCGTCCGAACAATTCCGACAGAAGAGCTTCCAAGAGGGAAGGTGACGGCTCTGGTTTCTCCGCTGGTCAGGGAAGGCCTGCATGGATCGGAGGCACGCCACTTTGTACAGGAAGCTGCTGCCTTTGCGGCTGCCAACCCTAGAGTGAACCTCGGGCGCGAGGGGGAGACCAAAGTTCAGGTCAAGAGCATCAGCTCCATTGGGAAGGCGGGATGTAGCACATCGTGGCGGATGCCTGCAGTTGTGTTCTTCTGCTTGATTCCTCCTTGCCTATGTCCTGCGTTTTAGCCGGAATCATTGTTTTCGTTCCCCGTCGTCGCGGTAGACATCGTTACCTCGCCATCATCTCATTCTTCAGTATCCTGTCGAGCCGAGTCGGCGACCTCCCAGCGCAGGCGATGCAGAAGCGAAGCAGTACACTGCACTTGTAACTGCTAGAAACTAGACGCTAGACGAGCAGTTGCATGACGCCACGTGTTCGGCAGATTTACGGGGCAGAATGGGAAGCTGTCTACCTCCAGGCTCCACGTTATCGCTGACGACTGTATGAAAAACAGTTTATCTTCCCATTCGTAATTGTTGTCCTGCAGACTTCACCGTGAGTACCAACCAATCTCTGACACATCGCGGATCATCGCGGCATTGTAGGTTGCGGGAGGTTTCAATAATCAGTCCGTGCCCCCTCTCTTCAAGCATGTTGGTGCTGAGATGAAACTGTCAGAATCACATGCCAAGCGATCCATGGAGGTCGTAATCGTCGTGGTTGTCCTGACCATCAGCATTGAATCACCATCGTAATCCGTTCCATCATCGTGTGCATCGTTCTCCTCGTCCTAGTCGTCGTCGTCATGGTTCCTGATGGCAGCTCGAAGGTTCTGCAGAGCGACTTCTGGGAGCTGCTGCGCTTGGTGAGCCGTGCGGGCAAAGGTAAAGCCGACTGCAGCGAGTTGCTCAGCCCGACGGAGCCGGGATTTTTGGGTTCGGGAGTTGGGGGGATTTCGAGGCTACGGCTAGTCGGGGCTTCAGTACCTCAGGGCCTATTGAGTCTTGATGCTTGGAACCATTGCAGTAACGAAGATGACGGTAGCGAGAAGGCTTGTCCGGAATTCCCGCTCTCGGTGCTTGTGGTCCGGACGAGCATGCGTCAGAAGGCTAGGTCGTGCTCTGTGGAGGGTGCATGAGACTCGCAGCAGGCAAACCAAGCTTCAATCTTCTCAGCTTCCCAATGAACGATACATTCGTCTTGCTGGTGCTTGTGTCGACAGGACAACTATCCGTAAAACTATGAAATCCTTGAAGCCAAACCCAGCCGAGTGGCGATTCATCCCAAAGCACATGGAAGGAGCTGGAGAACCTGCTTTCACAGGAAATTTCGGCCAGGCTGCAGTGGGCCGCGGAGGCTTGTGCTTCTGGACGCCTGGTTTTGGTGGAGTGTGGTGTGATCATCTAGGGTTTTGGGGTTTTCGGATTTATGCATTCCTAGGAGGGGCAGCAGGACAGAAACTCCAGCCAGAAGACAGACCGACAGCCAGCGTCACGACAGCCCTCAGCTCGTAATTAGGCTCAACATCAAGAGACGGTGAGAGATTTCCGCGGCTGTGCAAGGAAAAGAGTCGCTTGCGGACGGCCTCAGCACCTCCGATGCCGTGAGATATGCTCTATTCGTCGTAGCTGGACTGAGTTCTGCCGCTAAGAGCTCGAGTGGAGACGGCGACGACGAGCCAGCTTCAGGCCCGGCGACAATGGCTTCACTGGCGATGGGCATGGTTGGCGAGCACTTGGAGACGTTGGTCAGTTGGTACTGCCAGGAGCTTCAAATTCCGAGCGGTTGGAATCTTCTGGACCTGTTGAAGCAAGGACTTGCAGGTGGTGGTGAAGGTCTCAGTGATGTTGTCTTTTCAGCGGGTGACATAGTCATCAAAAAGGCACTCCCAGCCGATCATCCTCAGTTCCTATGGCTGCAAGGTCTCTTCGAAAAGACTTTCCTAGGGATTTACACTCGAGACCGCAGGGGCGAGAGTGTTCCCAAGTCCTTGGAAGTCCAAGAGGTGGAGCAAGTCTACAACTGCGGGAGCTGGGGGGAATATGCTCGTCGTCGGCAGACAGTGCTGCAAGACATGGCGAAGGGTGGTACTTCCTGGGTTGGCGAGTTGAAGACAGACAAAAGCGCACTTGGCGAGCCGCCTGATTGGCAGACAGGGACAGAGCCAGGTCCCAACGAGCATTGGCTTTTCCACGGCACATCTCTGGCTGGCGAGGCTGGAATAACGGAAGGCGACTTCCGACTGAATATGGCAGGCAGCAATGCCGGAACTTTGTATGGTCCGGAGCTTACCAATAGTTTCCTAGTATCTCCCGTCTTCGCGCGCCAGTTGTTTTTGTATCTGTCTGTGCGGCTTTGACAGGCAATGGTGTGTACTTGGCGGAGGCCCGAGATTTCAGGCTATATAGCATGGACAGTTTCAGAACACCGCCTGCTCAGAAAATCAGAGGATGTGTTGTGTGTGTGTGTGTGCGCATTGCGCACAGAAGCTGAAAAGCGCGTGTGGCGGCCCCATACACGAGTCGTGATTCAGTTGGTTTGATTCATGCCAGCTTCTTATTGAACCCGTGAGGCTGTGTCCAAAAGTGATGAGTATACTACACCGCACCCCAATGGCCTGCGGAGCATGCTGATTTGCTTAAGTGCCCTCGGGCAAGTGCATTTTGGCAGCATTTGGTGTGTTCATGGTTCTGTGGGCGCATGGGCAGCACATGTGAAGGCTAGACCGCTACAGCTATCAGCCAACTGCAGGGTGTTTGCTGTGAGGAATCGCCTGTTTTGGGCTTTGCGAGGTGGTCGGACGATTCAGCTACCAGTCTGGTTTCACTGCCCTAGAACTTTCTGCCCGCAAGAGACCAGATTGGGTGGACTGACTGCTGGCATACTTGTAGCTGCACGCAGTTAACAGGCTACGGGAGGTTTCAGGGGAGAGTGAAGGTCAAAGCTAGAACCAGCTTGGATGTACTCGCCCTTTTCAAGCATGTGACGATCCTTGGAAGCTTTTCGCTGCCCATGAAGCGTTCTTGCCTTCTGTCCTCCGTTACGGTTCTTAGAAACCGGATCTTGAAAGCAGCCGGACATCTTTCGCCCTCTCGCAAGGAATTACAACGATCAGAAGCGGCCCGATGGTGATGAGCTTGCAGCAGCCCGAAGGAAGAAAGCCATTCCCGGAACCTTCTTGCCTCCCATGGCGCCGGGGAGACTTTTGGTTTGATGTGTGGTTTGGGGAGCCCAAAAGGAGGTTTAGGTAAGGGAGGGCTGAGTCCAGCACGTCCCGAGGCATCCTGCAAGGGCGGTGGCTTTCATAGCATCCTCGGTGACCGGGAGACTCGGCCGCTCAAAGCTTAGGGCTCCGCAAAGACTCCGCAAACTCAGCACAGCATGCTCTGCAGTGGCGTCGGGTAGAGTTGCGATGGGTTGAAAGCAAGCCTGGGAAGAGAGAGGAAGTACCTTTGCAGACTGCCGAGCATGAAGTTATCAAGCATGCGCTCTGCAATTCGCACTTCGTGCTGTGGTTTCGAGCCTGTCCTCTCTTGGTTACATGTGTTGTGTTCTGAATTCCTTTCTATTCGCACGGTGCGACAACATGCTCGAAGCGTCGCTCACCACGCACCAGACATCATGCAAGATGTCTCACATGTCCCTGCGCAAGAACATGAGCACCAACAGGCACACCAATATCTACGTTGGGACGCACGTGTACGTACAAACTGCTCACGTGCACTCGCACAGACACACACACATACAGGTATACCTGTTCATACCTGCATACAAGCATAGGTGGAGACTATGAGAATCTGCACAAGCTTCGTCCCTCATAGCGTGTCGGGCTACATCTCTATTGCTACGTCTATGTGCCAGGGCAACCCTTGAAAGAGTGTGAGGAAAACTGAAAACATAAGTCTGACGGCGGCAGGAAAAGATCCGGGGCACGCAGCTCGCCTCTGGAATCATTCTGAACTGTGGGAGAGGGCTCTGACTTCAGGTTTCCGGTTGCTTCTTTGGGTTCACGAAGTGGCATAAAGCGTAGGCGCTCCGGTAAACTATCTGGCTGCGGCACGGCAAGCCATCCTGTGTGATGTGCTGGGACGTTTCTCTCAGGGCGAATGAAAGCTTGTTTTTGCCAGACCACTTGCACCGACCAGGTTATCATTGCAAGTAGCATCTTGCAGGCATGACCCCTTTCTCGCCAGAGTCCTGCCCAAACTGTCCGCATGCACTCGTGCATGAGGTACCGTGAGATTGTCGTCTTTGACGAAGATCAGGTTTACCCGGCGTACGTCTGTCGGTACAATCGTGTGACTTGAAGTTCTGATTGGCTGCATGAGAACCGCTCAGAGCCCGGCAGGTGGGCAATTGAGAATCAATGCTTGTTTGACAACCGGCCAAAGGTATCACAGCATCTCTGAAGGAGAGAGCTGTCACAATGCAGGTGCCAAATGATCAGGAAAAGATGCCTGCAACGTCTTGTGACCTTGTGCAGATCTCCGCACCAGCTAGTCGGCTCTTGATCCAAGGCTTGCGATATACGACATATCCGCCAGCTGTCTCGAGCCAAAGACAGTGCTACGGGAGACTTTTTTAGTTGCGTTTGAAGTATTGAAACGATGGAGCCTGTTCCACGACGGTCTGCGGTGGCCGGGCCTCTTAGCGTCGCCATCAGCGGACCATCTGGACTTTTGTGCACAGTGCATGCCTGCAAGTCGTGGTCCCTTCGAGAGCTCAAGCATGCCATCCAGGCAGGTTCCGCAGTCAAGTTTTCGACCGCAGTACATTTTGTGAAGTAGATCTGAGACGACATGATGCGAAGAGAAACCCTCGCGAAGATATTGGAACCTGCAAGGATGATCAAGGAATTTCCTGGCGCCAACAGCGATTGATTTACGGCTTGCGCAATCTGGCTTGAACAGCTTGGATATGCATGCAGACTTTCCTTTTTAACGTTGAGCCCGTGCCATGAATGTATGGAATCCATGCCAGCTAAACGAAGATTCTTCCCCAAGTGTACAACGGCAAAGGTGAGTTAAGCGATGCCGATCTCCTCGAGGAACTGTGCGCAGACGAGCCCCCAGACGATCCTCTGGATCTGACGCTAGTTCGCCGCTCTTTAGAGCAGGTGGAGTGGCTCCGCCTCGCAGAGGAGGAGATAAGAGTGAACATCGAAGGGAGGGCTGGAGGGAGGGGGATTTTGTGGAGGCTTCCTTCTTTTTCCCCTTTAGGACTGGAGCGAGCTGCTGAACCAGCCTGGGGAAGTTTGGTCCGATCGTGAGGTGGTGCTGCAGGCCGTGACCAGCTCGGGCTGGGCCTTGCAACATGCCTCGGAGGAGCTTCGTGCGGATCGGGCTGTGGTTGAGAAAGCGGTGAAGCAGAATGGCTTAGCTCTGAAGTTTGCTGTGGCTGAGCTGACGGCCGATGTGGAAGTCGCCTTGGCGGCAGTCTCCCAGTGTGGCCGCGCTTTCCAGTATTGTTCGGATCTCCTCCAGGCAGACCGCGATTTCGTCTTATCTGCAGTGGGAGCCAACGGACACTCGCTGAAGTATGTCTCTGAGCAGCTGCAAGATGAGGAGATCGTGCGAACAGCCGTGGATCAGTGTGGAAACACACTCGGGAGCATCCTCGACAACTCGGCATCTGGACCATCTGTAAAGCGTAGGATCCGGCACGTGCTTCAGAACAAGGGTGTCCTCGGCTTCGAGGAAGATACCACGGCCGCCATAGACCAGATGCGCCCGATGACGATCTCTAGCAAAGGCTTTGATCAGGCCTGCTTCTTCGGTCGTGGTGGTTCCGATGGGCACCTGGGGTTAGTGAAGGTTCTGGGCTGGCAGGCGGCCCAGCTTTGCGAGTTAGCGAATTTGGGGCTTCCCGTGCCTCCGGGCTTCTGCTTGAAGGCTGGTCCGGAGCCCTGGGAGCTGTGGCCCTGTGCCAAGACAGCTTTAAATCAGGTGGAGGCAGCAATGCAACAAGAGTTTGGGAATCCCAATGCTCCGCTGCTGCTGTCGGTACGGAATGCCCAGCAGGAGGTTTCCAGCATTGGGCTCAGCGATGAAATCGCTCAGCACCTTGCAGCTCGTCAGAACCCGAACTGCGTCTGGGATTCCTATCGCCGGCTCATCGTGTCCTATGCCCAGGTGGTCCATAACCTCGACAGCACTCCTTTCGAGCTAGAGTTGGATAAAGTCACCGAAGCCTTGAATGCGAGGGATTGGCTGGGACGGAAGCACGACGTCTGGCAAATTCCAACCAACGATTTGCAGCAGTTGGTTGAGACCTACAAGGACATCTACCAACAGCAGACAGGGGACGTGTTTCCGCAAGATCCGACTGTGCAGCTACAGAAGGCCATGGAGGCCGTTCACAGCAAATCAATTTCGGATTCGGGGGCTGCGATCGTACAAGCGATGGTGTTTGGGAATTACGACTTCCACTCAGGAGCTGGCAAGCTCATGCTGCAAAACACAGATGGCACGCCCTGCGATTTTTCGGGCACTTGGCTGCCGAAAGCACAAAGAGAGGACATCTCAGCCCAGAAGCGGCCTGATCAGCAGTTGACTTTGCAGGCATCGCAGAAGTGGGCTGAGGCAGAGGGCATTGCCGAGGGCACTCGCTCGTCTGAGTTCCCCTCTTTGGAAGAAACCTTGCTGCCGGTTTGCGCTGGCTTGGCTCACTGCCAGGATGTCCTGGCCCGTGCAGGCCACAAGGACATCCAGGCCGTGGAGTTCGTGGTCCAGCAGGGGAGGCTCTGGCTCCTCCAGCCTTCCGCAAACAGCGCCAAGGTGCCAAGCGCACCGCCGTTGGCGGGCTTGGAGGGCTTTGAGCCGTTGCCGGGAGGTCTGCAGGGTTCCGGCTTATAGTGGTTTTCGAGAGGATGGGATGTTTCGGGGGCGTATCTGCTTCGATGAGTCGCGGGTAGGCTCTGCCAGCTTCCTGCCACGTGAGGACACGTGCAGGAGCCAGAGATGAACACATGCACCACTTCGGACGAGGCTCGGCGGTCTTCGTGAGCATTAGCAAAGCCTAAAGCCCGTCCTGCGCGGTGCGCACAAGCTGCCAAACAGCCTCGACTGCGGAAGGCTGAAATCTCTGGCCCGTCGCCAGAACTGAGTGCTGCCGTGGAGCCGGCTGTGGAGCCTCAACTCGACTTCTGGGGCTTTCCCACCGAAGTGCCAGGAGCACGAAGTTTAAGAACAGGGTGGAAGCCCAGACTTGTACAGAAGGGCGTGCCCACCAATCAGCCACATCAGCCTGCCGGCAGACCTCTGCCAGAGATGCAGCAGAGTCAGCCGAGTAAGGAAAGGACTGAAGGCCTGACATTCGGCTTGGCCCTGCCGCTCTGGCAGACAGCTGTCGCCGGAGGCTTCGCCTGCGTGGCTCATCGCACAGTGGCCGCATCCGTGGCCGACCTCATGGGCTGCCCGACGCGCAAGCCTGCAATCCAAGAGCTGGCCAGGCAAGTGGCGCCGACAGTTGCCAGGAATGCCGTGAAGTTCTCCGCCGACTTTCCCTTCGGCGCCATCTGCTGTTCGCTGTATGTCCTGTCCTTGGCCGTAGACGAGCCAGCAGAAGTCTTGAAAGTGAAGTGACTTCCCGAGCCGAGGTCAACCTTTTGCATTTCTCCGCAACAAGCTCAGGGAAGGAGACCGCGGACAATCTGGATCCAATGAGTAGCTTTCAAGAATTGGGATTCTTTCTGCCGGTTTTCGTGTGCCCACGTGATGGCCTCTTTCCCGAAGCCGAAGCCATGCAATCCTGGTCCTGCCTGGAGTCCGAGCCCTCAAACTGGTTCTCTTGTCGGAGTGTCGAGTATTCCGCAGGCAGGTTCAGCTGCGCCTCTGCTGCCGCCACTTGGCATGACGCCCAACGAGTCTTCGGAACCTGTGTCTGCTTCTAGGACCGGGACCTTGCCGATGAGGAATTACAGGAACCTGTTCTTGCGCCAGAGCATGTGGAAACTGATGCCGGATCTGAACCGGGTCGATGTTCGAATCATCTTGCGAAGGGTCCTTCGACCCCAGCGGTGGAGTTTAAGATGCCAGTTGCTCTGGCAGATGACTCGATGCACTCAGGTGACCCTGGCCACTGTTGCAACATACCCGCTCGCGCTGCCCACCTTCAGCAACGACAAGAGCCTAGCCATCCGCTTCTCGACAGCCTCGTCGGAGTAAGTTCCTCACCGTGACGTGATTGAGAGAAAGGGGTCGAGAGAGGAAGAGGGACACAAAGAGACATATCGGACATTGAGTGGGTGAGTCAGTGAGAGAGATCTGCATGATGTGTAGATCGACAAGCCGGCCCACCTACGGAGTGACAGAGGCTCGGATGGAGAGAGACAGAAAGGCAGACAGACTGACTGACCGGACCGACAGAAGGTACGTGAAGCTTGAGAAGAAGAGAAGGCAGGTGATGCAAATCCATAGACAGATGACAGATGTGTAGATACCAGCATACAAAGTTCTAAGAAGCTGTTTCAAGCAAATGGCTGTAATGAGCTTTCATCAATATCATGATGGGGTGCCGAGCTCCCTGCCCGGGGTGCTGTGTACTTAGACTCTAAGTCCATGAAAGTTGCACGCTGCGAACCACAGCCCAGGTTCAGCGGCGAAGGCCTTACGTGCCCATGGCTACCGCGCGGTGGCATCAGCCAACCCCGTGGCAGCGGTTGAGATGTGACTTCTGCACAGCTTATGTCCAGTGTATGGGGTGTAGCAAAAGGTTGGCATGGGAATGAGATGAATGCACGAAGCCGATGCAGAAGGAGTGCTTGGATTCCGAGATGCGTTTTGCTGGCAAAGGGTGTCTTTCTGGCCCAGTCTTAGATCCCGAAACAGCAGACCTCGGACTTTGGCAGCACATCTCCTAGGTAGTATTAGGATGTATTGGGGAAACCCCTTAAAGGGACCCTAATCCTAATCGCTCATCCTATAATCAAAGGTGCGCCATTGACGTTGTCCGAAACGCCGGGAACACTGCAGGCTGGGGCTCGGAATGTGCTGGGCAGGTGATAGGCACCCGATGTGATTGTCGTGTTAAGTACTTACGTTCTCTTCTACGGTAAGTACACAGGCATATATGTATTTGATTGTATTTGTATATTTATATATATATATATATATACACATACATGCATATGTATATGTATTTATATATACATGTGCATAGAGATAGATTTGTGGCTCGTCTTGGTCATGTCCAATGAGCAGAGCAGCGCGTGGCCTTTTGCTGGTCGAAGGCCTCCAGACGAGTGCCGGCTTGCTCTTCGCCTCGGGCTGCGCAGCAGGCGCCGTTTCGGAGCCGTTTCGCCCGGCAGAGCCCTTGAGAGCCCCAATCACGTCTAGAACTTAGCTGAGTTGATTGAGGAGTCCAAATGGTCGTTTCAGCTACTTCCCTCACCCCTGTCATGAGGGCCTACGAAGAACTTGACACTTCTAGCATTTGACAGTCTTGACTCTCAGCATGCTGCAGAGGATGCTTCGCGCAGTCCTTGGTCCACCTCCACGAGACGGCCAGGCGCAAGACTTTCGGAAAGTTCAGAACGGAGCAAGGCCAACGGAGAGGTCAGCATCAGCGGAGAAGATCGGAGTGAGGCCACTACTTTCCTCGCACCTCCGAGTGAACATCGAAACCACCACAACCCCAGCCGACTTCCCCGAGACCTCGAAGCATCGCTGAATAGCAGTGGAACCATGAAGAGCTTGACAGCAGAGCTGCCCCTTTAGCAGTGTGATTACACGCAATGATAGTGCTGACCACCAGTTCTGTTTGGACAATCCCCGAAATCATGATCCCTGAGCGGGGGGAAAACTGACGCGAGGGGTGTTGCAGGCAGCCGCCTCAGAATCCTCCGCCACCGACCCGACGCGAACGCTTCCAGGGACTGTGCAGGCTCTGACAGAAAGGGTCTCCTGCCGATTCTAGAAGGTCCTTTGCTCCAAGACATGGGGGTTTCCGAGAATTAGGGGTACGTACCTGCTTTGGGCTTATTAATCCTTATTATATGATTTATATGGATCCTACTATATAGGGTACCCTTTTAAGGTCACCTATTTTCGGAAACTCCCACATGGGGGCGGAGTCCGAAGGCCCGAGGCCTCCTGCAGTTGCTTCCTGCAGGAGCCTCGGCCCTCAACTTCTGAAGCACGCCCCAGCGGTGGGTGTGAACTCCCTGGTACGCGTGGGGCTGGTCACGCACTTCCTGAGCCAGCAATAGGAGTAGGAGCCCCGTCAGCTCCAGGAAAAGTCGTACTAGGATTCATCCAGCACCCATAGCTTTTCTGGATGGGGACCCTTTGCTGCTGCAGGCTTCTACGTTCCGATATCCTGCCAAAGTGGCGAGATCAGTAATGGTGCAAGCCCTAAAGCCCCCGGAGCTGATGTGTATGATGATTGTGCGGGCTCCATTTCTGGTGCAGCAGCTCGAGCTGCTGATAGAAAATAGCACCCCCAGGCGCGCAGCCACAGGCAGGCAAGGTGAGATCCTGGTCACTAAGAGCTTTAGGAGCATTTAGAACTCCCCTGGGCAGAGCAGCTTCTTGCATTCTTTGGAGAGGTGTCCAAGTCTGTTCTACTTTATGCAAGCATGAAGCCCGATGCGTCGAAGATGACCGGGACCTGACACTCTTGTGGCTGCAGTGTCACAGGCTGTACAGACCCTCTCTTGGACCTTGGCGTCTTCTGCGGTGGGCACACGTTCCGGGTTTCGCCTTGCGACATGGACTTTCAGACTTGGGGTTTTCGGCACTAGCAGGTGACTTTCTATCTGTACATCTACACAGTTGTACTGGCAACTGCGCCTCCCTGGATTTGTTTGCATGCGGTACGGAGACGGACGGGCGGACGGACAGCCAGACGGACACACAGACAGGCAGACGCGACGGACAGAGACAGACCGACGCAAGCAGACAGACGGAGACAGGCATACGCTGGCGGACAGACAGAGACAGACACAGACAGACAGAACGATAGAACTTTGCGACCTGGAGCGGTCGACCACCACTGAAACAATGGACCCCTGAAGCGCGATTGCTTGGTTGAGCAAGTCTTGGCGCAGTGTTTTGTTATATTCAATTCACCGTTGGGGGACCATTGTACGCTATAGCACTGGGACCAAAGTGTGCAATGATAAATCTTGTAGGGGGACTTGACAAATGGCTCTTGTGCATGTTCAGACATCGTGAAATCATCTCGGTTGTAACAGTCTCCCCCACAAATGCATGTGTTCGAAGCATGGTTGACACTCCCGAATCTTCCATAGTCCAATATACCTTATTTGCCTTTCGGGGGACAGTCAACCATAGTATCATGCTCCCTCAAAGCCCCATAACACATTGAAGGCCCATAAGGCCGGAGGCCCTGACAAGCCCTTCAAGCCGTCGCGAAGAAGAAGACAGGAATAGAGAGAGACGGATACAGAGATCGAGAGAGAGAGAGAGAGATAGACAGATAATAGACAGATAGACGGATAGACGGAATGATAGATGGATGGGTAACTGCACCTGTTCTACACATGTAATTTGTTCATCGCATGCCTTTGCATTTTTGCATCCTCGGACGCCGCATGCATGCATCATGCGTGAGCAATGTCCAGTAGCCAGTAACTCACTGCAGCGGGCTGCCTCGAATTCGCTGCTTTTTTGAACCAAGCAAGCGGCGGGTGCAGACAAGGAAACAGCACTTTGCAGTCTCTGCAGAGCCTGGGCCAATCACCGAAGTCGGTGGAAAAAGGGCAGTTCCAAGAGTTTGAAGCTTCGAGCCCGAGCCCGACGAAAACGAGCAGTATCTGCAGTCGTGAGGTTGTTGTCGCAGCAGAAGTCACGACAACAACAAGAAGCAAAGCTGACGATGTTCGCGGCCCATTGCTGTTGTCTCTACTTCTTGTAAAGATTATACCGTATACCCATGCATCATTCTCGGCATGTGGGTCTCCATTGTGTAACCGAGTTTCTTGGGCCAGCGCCTTGTTCACAGTCTCCGGTGAAGAGGCAAGTCAGGACTATGTAACACTCAGGTTCGGCTTTCGTGACAGGGCTCAAGCTATCCTGAGTCCGACCGAGGGATCACCGTTCACTTCATCTTTGGCCAACTTTTTGGAACTGCGCTAAGCCATGGCAAAGACAAGGCACACCCTTTCCGTGAACATCCCCGAAATGGATTCTCAGCATGAAGAGCTGTACGATGCGGTGATTGCCTTGAAGCAGTCTTCAAGCTGTGTTGCGGATTTGGGGCATATTATCGAGGCAGTGGACGCCCACTTTAAGGCGGAGGAAGCTCTGTTCGAAGAGTACAAGATACCGAATGTAATCACCCATCGAAGCGAACACAATCGTTTCCTGGCCACACTGCGGAAGAAGCATGCCGAGTTGTCGGCCAGACATGAAGCCAAGGAGGATCTATCAGAAGAAATCCAGGTCTTGGTTGAGACAGGGATCAGGTGGTTAGACATACACACGAAAGCCTATGATGCTCCACAGTACGGGACATTCTTCAAGGAGGGTCAGTACATTGGCAATTGACGAGCCGTGGTGTCAGGATATAAAGCATGTTCTGACTACCGCCGTTGTATAGCTGTACTTGGTAGCCCCTTTTGGCACGAGGTGAGTAAAATAAGTAGCCTGTGCCTGCGGTGTGTGTGGTTTGAGGGTTAACCTAAACCCTTGCATGGTAGCGGAGCCGGACGTCTAAGGGACTCCGTGCTCACCTTCTGCGGGTCGCCCCGCGAAGGTAAGGGACGCGGGCAAGCCCCGCTCCCTGGTGGTTGCGGGTCAGCCCCGCACCACACGTGACCGCGGGAAGTCCCGCGTCACAGGAACCAGCTGCGGGCCGATCCGCGCTGGTGTGGGAGCATAGTCCTCCCGAGTGCTGCTTAGGCAGCAGGTAGACCGCCAAGACGGCGGGTCGAGGTCGCGGCAAAGGAAAGCCGGTGACCAAGAAGAAGAACAAGAGGGGGAAAAGAAGTGAAGCGGCCACCTCTAGGAGGCAGGACCGCGGGCAGGCCAGAAGGCTTGCAGCCGCTGAGGAGCGGCAGGAGCCACCAAGAAGCCACAGGGCAGCCGCTGATCCCTCGGCCCGGGGGTCAGCTGAGGCAAGGGGCCGAGGTCGTACTCCGAGGCGGGTGGTTCTAACTTATAGCCTGGAGGAGGCTCAGGAGCGAGACCGGATCCTCGGGACGACCGCGGCCAAGAGCCAACCAAGGAAGCCCAGGCAGACAGAGGCTGGGTACGAGAAGATCAAGTGGAAGAAGGAGAGGCGACGAAGGAAGGAAAGGAGCCGCCTCGACCTTCGATCGGTTCCTCGGGAGGCTCAGGCAAATCGGGTCCTGAGGTCGGTAGCGCCGACACGAAGCAAGCAGGCTTCGGGGCGCAAGAGGGACTTAGAGGAGTTCCTGACCGAGCAATCCGCTCGCTTTGCGCAGCAGAGGTTCCGAGAGAGAGTGGAGACCCAGGAGGCCATCAGGAAGAGGCTTCCTAAGGGCAGTGTGGGCGAGGTATTGCTTAGGCAGCGGGTCGGCGAAGCTTGCAGCACCTGCAGGACCAGGCGTCGCAAGGCCGCCCCGGCTGTGCGCAACTACGTGCTTAGGAGGTTTTCTCCTAAGGCATTGGCCCAAAGGGTTGCGGAGGCCAATCGGCACCGCACCGAGCCCCGACCAAAGGGGACCGCTCGAAAGAGCAAGGCCAAACCAAAGGCCACATCAGCTCCTCTCCTGACGGAGGACGAGGAGAGCAGTGAGAGCTCGGATGGAGATGGAAGCGGGGTTGATTGGGACCCCCCAAGCTCCCCAGATGGCCCAACAGGCGGGCCAGGTTCCGCTGGAGCAACAGCTCCAGCAGCAGTTGCAGCAAACTAACCTGATGCTGCAGCAAATGAACAACAGGCTGGTGACTCAGGAGGCCCAGCTGTTGCAGCTGCAAGCGTCAGGATTGGCAGCCCGGGGAAGGCAGAGCACCTTCGATACCGACATGCCGGGCCCAAGCCATCCACCGGCCCCAAGGGCCGGCCTGGTAGACACCAGGCAACTCGGGAAGCCCGAGGTTTTCAAAGGGTCCACGGAGGAAAGCTTCAGTGACTGGTCGTTCATCTTTGAGTCTTACCTTAGCTGCATCGACTCAAGGTACATCGACCTGCTGGAGCAAGCGAAGTTTTCCAAGAAGAGCTTCCCAAACAGGGCTCTTTCGGATGTGGACCGGGACCTTTCTTGCCAATTCTACTATATTTTGGTGATGCTCCTGCGCGGTAGGCCGCTTGACATCACTTACAACACGGGCCTCGGAGAAGGTCTTGAATCCTACCGGCGCATCTTTGAGGAGTTCCACCCGAGGGTTGCGTCACGCTATGTGGGCACTCTCACAACGTTGCTTTCAAGCAAGTTTGGTGATGATGTTGAGGGGGACTTAGCGGCTTTCGAAAAGAGCGTTCGGAGGTATGAACAGGAGAGCGGCAAAACACTGGATGAGGAGATGCTTTTGGGCATTGTGGTGAATGGGCTAAAGGACAGCAGCCTGCAAAGCCACATCATCCGGAACTCAAGCCGGCTCAAATCCTTTACGGATGTGAAGGCGGAACTTTTGGAGATTTCGAGGACCAACCGCGTCCTGCAGAATCTCCCGCAGCCAATGGACCTTGGAGCTGCACCGTGGAAAAAGGGCAAAGAGAAGGGCAAGGGCAAAGACAAAGGCAAAGGCAAAGGCGACAAAGGGGGTAAAGGCCAAGGCTCAGACAAGCAAAAGCCCCAAGGCGCAAACCCCAACAAGGACCGTGAGTGTTGGTACTGCCATAAGAAAGGGCATGTAGAAGCCGAGTGTCGCAAGAAACAAGCCGATGCCAAAGCCAAGCCCAAAGCTAAAGCAAAAGGTGGCGGGAAGAACCGCACACCTCATGCGGCTAGCCCCGCTGAGGGCGAGGAGGAACCAGAGCCCATGTCTGCATCGCCTCAGGAGCCGGACCTTTGCTTTGGTGTGGTGGCGGCAACGCCCAGCACCGAGGCCAGTGAGACCGAGGTTCTTGTAGATACGGGGGCAGGGTCTCACCTGTTTCGGAAAGGGTTTGACTCCGGTGCTTTGTTGGGTTCTCGTGTTTCGGGGCCTGGAATGGTTACCGTTACGGGTGAGCCCTTGGCTAGCGACCAGAGGCTTAGGAGCCAGCTCGAAACCAGTGCTGGGACCTTTTCGGTAGAGTACGCCGAGTCTGAAAAGGTTAGGTTTTCGGTGCTTTCTGCTGGCCAAGCGGCCACGAAAGGCACCTGGACGGTGATTGGCCCCGGTGTGCAGTGTATGGTTCTAGATAAGCATGCGTGTAAGCTTAGGAAAGCCCTAGGAGAGACCAAAGACACGATGCAACTCAGAAAGAAGAGAGGGGTATTTTGGCTCCCAGTGAACGTGGTGAAAGAAAGTGAAAGGGTTGAAGACCCAGACGTGTTAGCAGCTACGAGGGCTGCTAAGAAGACGGTGCCAGCAAAGGCGCTGGCAGGTGAAGGCGAGGAGCCTGGTGAAGCGGGTGACTCCGCTCAGCCTGGCCAAAGCTCAAGTGCGGGCGGCCCCGCCGATGCGGGGAGTTCCGCTGCGAACCCTGGTGCGGGTAACTCCGCCGGTGCAGGGAGCTCTACTGACGGCCCTGGCGCGGGTGGCCCCGCCCAGAGGCTTCCGGAGATTGGCGACGTGCCAATGGAAGTGTCTGAGGCCACGCGGCGGCCGAAGACAAAGAAGATCCCGGACACGGTTAGCAAAGCCGAGTTTGACGAGCATATGCTTACGCATCTGCCCATGCGAAGCTGGTGCGATCACTGCATGCACGGCAAGGTGCGTGAGGATGCGCACTCAGCTCGGGAGCCCAGCGGTCGCGCGTCGGAGGTGGCGCGCATCTCCCTAGACTACTGTTTTCTGGGACGGGCCTTGAAGGGCCCAGTGAACTCCGTGGAGGAGGTCAAGGTGCCTCAGGATGAGAAGGATGGTCTCCTTCCCATTCTGGTGATCGTGGACGAAAAGTCCGGTTGTGTTTTCTCTGGTGTGGTGGCTAAGGGCGTTAACCCGTATGCCACTGGATTGGTGACTGAAGCGCTCAAGTTCTGCGGGCGCCAAAAGGTCATCATGATGAGCGATGCTGAGCATAGCATCCGGGCACTTGCTGAAAGTGCCGCCAAGTCCTGGACTGGCAGCGTGCAGCACCAGACTGCACCGAAAGGTTCTCACGCATCTAACGGCGCGGCCGAGCGAGCCATTTTGGAGCTGGCGCGTCAGGTGCGAACTCTTGCGAGCGCGCTGGAGAATCGCTACAAGAAGCCCCTGGAGACTGAGGGGGTTGTCTTTCCGTGGTTGGTGCGGCACGCAGGGTGGCTCATCTCCCGTTTCTTGGTGAAGCAGGACGGGAGAACACCTTACGAAAGGCTTCGAGGCCGGGACTTCCGCGGTGAAGTTGCTGAGTGCTGCGAGGTCGTGCACTACAAGCTTGACAAAGAGAAGACTGGCAAGCTGGACAAGCAAACGTCAGTTGGAGTTTGGCTAGGCAAGTCTCTTGCCTCCGACGAGCACTTCCTGGGCACTGCTCAGGGGATCCGTCGGTGCAGAAGCATCTGGCGAAGGCCAGAAGAGAAGAGGTGGGAGCTGAAACACCTCGAGGGGATGGTTGGGCTTCCCTGGCAACCGCGCGGAGAGCCAACCACCGTGCCTTCAGACAACAAGGCCCCAGCGACTCCAGGTCGCAGGCAGCCCTCGGTGTATATCACCTTGGAGCGTCAGATCAAGCACGGCAAGACACCCGGATGTCCTGGCTGTGAGTGTGACGATGACAACCCAAAGCGGCACAACGACGAGTGCCGTAAGAGGTTCGAGAAGTTGTACCCGAGGCAACCGGTGCCAGGAACGCCTGGTACACCAGTCCCTGGGACGCCTGCGGGACCCATGGAGACTGAAGGAGGTCAGGCCGAGATGCCCCAGGGCACCGGCCAAGACTTGGAGTCGGGAAGCACCGAGCCGAGTCAGCCTTCAAGGCCAAGGGCCATGGAGGGGACCTCTGAGGCTAAGTCAGGCCAGAAGCGAGAGGTTGAGGATGCGGGTGTCCCCGCTCCTTCAAGTGACAGCGGGCAGCGCCGCGTTACTGGAAAGAGCTCACAAGGAGCGAAGAAGCAGAAGACGCCAGAAGCAAGAGGTGAAAAGCGTCCTCTTGAGGACCAGGAGTTGATGGGGGGACTGCCCACGCTCCACGAGAAAGGCGAGTGGGAGCCTTTGTTTGCTTACCCTCTGGACGGCAGAGTGGAGGAGCTTGGTGCCTACGACGAGCGAACAGGCCAGCCCCTTCCCGTTGACAAGGTCAAGACTGCAAGAGGGCGCGAGCTGGACAAGATGGAGGAACACTCTGTCAAGAAGGACATCTCTTGGGAGGAGGCGCGACGGCAGGGGCTAAAGATAGTCCGAAGCCGGTGGGTGGATGGTTGGAAACCATTGCCCAATGATCCAAATGGGGTGCGCAGCCGCTGCGTAGCCCAAGAGATCAACGACCACGAGCGCGACGACGTTTTCAGTGGAACACCGCCGTTGCGGACGCACCGCATGGTACTTTCAGCTGCAGCCACTGCAAAGGCTGGCAGGACCAACCGGCGCAAGCTTATTGCCCGGTATGATGTTTCTGTTGCCTTCTTTCATGCGGTGGCCACGGGCAAAATTGCGGTCGTCCCTCCGAAAGATCTCGATCAATCGAAGCTCTGGTACTTGCTCAAAGCCATGAATGGCACACGTGAGGCTTCGCGACAGTGGTCAAAGCGCGTGTGTGAGGTCATGACGGAGGCAGGTTTCTGGGAGGTTCCAGGAATCCCTGGCCTCTTCTACCACGACGAGTGGTGCGTGACCTTGAGCTGCCACGGCGACGACTTTATCGCTGAGGGCGAAAGCGACGATCTGGATCGACTGGATGCGCTGATGATGCAATCCTTTGAGAGCAAGATATTGCCACGGATTGGCCCTGAGGAGTTCGGAGGCCAGACCACGCATGGCGATCATCTGCACCGCATCATTCGATGGAGCGAGCGCGGGTTCACTTGGGAAGCTGATCCTAAGTACTCGCGGCAGATCGTTGAGGAGCTCGGGCTTACGGACGCTAAGAGCGCAGACGCCCCATGTTCTACGGAATGTGGGAAAGGCCGCAGGGATCTCGAAGATCCTTTGGACGCTGAGGCTGCAGCGAAGTTCCGGAGACTCGCTGGTACTGCGCTTTACCTGTCCCAGGATCGCCCGACGATCCAGTATGCCTTGTCGGAGATCACCTCTGGCATGGCAAAGCCTACGGTTGAACACGAGCTCAAGCTCAAGCACCTAGGCCGTTACCTTCTGAAGTACCCGAAGGAAGTTTGGCACTACGAGTACCAGGAGCAGCCTGAGGAAGCTGTGGTGCTTACGGACTCGGACTGGGGAGCGTGCAAGCGCACGCGCAAGTCTATGTCCAGCTACGCTGAGAGATTTGGGAAGCATCTCATCGATGCTTCGTGTGCCAAGCAATCGGTGATAGCGCTCAGCTCTGGAGAGGCTGAGTTTTACGCGTTGGTGCGAGGAGCTGCCGCCGGACTGCTGACAGCGCAGATCTGGGAACGGATTGGGTTTAAGGGTTTGAAGCTTACCCTGAGAACCGATTCGAGCGCAGCGAAGGGAATCGCGACACGCAAGGGCTCGGGCAAGGTGAAGCACTTGTCCATGAAGGAGCTTTGGATACAGGACTGTGTTCAGAGAAAGCAGCTTACGGTGCAGAAGGAACCTACGAAGAGTAACTGGGCCGACTTGGGCACGAAAGCTCTTTCAGGCTCAAGAGTGACAGAGCTAGTCAAGGGCATGCCTCTCACAAGGGGCTTGGTCATGGCGTGCCTGTTCGCGTCCTTTGGCGTGGCTACGGGGCAGCCGAAGGAGCGCCAGCTCGAGACTGAAGACGTTTCCTTCTTCATCTACATGCTGATCATCCATATCTTGGCGATCCAGACCATTTGGCGATGGATCAAGTTTGCGTTTGTGTGGTGGACCACGCCACGTGTTTCAACGAAGCCGGCCCCTACAGCTGGAGGCCGCGTGGACCGACGAGGTCTAGAGGCGAATGCGGGTAGCCCCGTCTACGTCACCCGTAAGGGCAAGAAGTTTCATAGGAGACACTGTAGACACCTGGGCCAAAACCCGTACACGTTGCAGAGGGCTGAGGCTACGCAAAGAGGCTTTGGTCCTTGTACAGACTGCAACCCGTGAGTAGTGCAGGTCAGCTGTCCAGCTCAAGGATTCAGCTGGCCATGGAGGGGTGTCAGGATATAAAGCATGTTCTGACTACCGCCGTTGTATAGCTGTACTTGGTAGCCCCTTTTGGCACGAGGTGAGTAAAATAAGTAGCCTGTGCCTGCGGTGTGTGTGGTTTGAGGGTTAACCTAAACCCTTGCACGTGGGCGCTTTGGCGTCTGTTCTCCTGAGGTCTGACTGGCCTTGACTTACTCGCCTCGGTAGTTTAGTGACTGTCAGATGTCCGATCGTGTTACAGGCCTCGGATAGAGTACAGAATGCGGCACTCTCCAGAGCTGGTGATTTACCGTTCCCAACCGAGTCACTGGAATCCACTGGAGTCATGCGCAGGTCTCGGAGGTACCAAAAAGATGGACCGGCCAGATGGCCAGCCAGCAACTTCTTTTTCTATGTGAAGCTTCGTGAGAACTTCTCACATACGCACGACATCTCGGTGTTTTTCCCCACCTTCGGTCTGGGGTCGCTAGATGTTGAGGCAGAATTCTCGACCGCCCCCTGTAATCTCGTCGAAACATGCCACAGAGTGACTCTGGAGGCCTATCCCCGCAGTGCCCACCGAGAAGTTTAGAGTTTAGAGTGCTCACCGAAGAATATACGCAGAGGATCCTGTGTCCTGTGAGGTGACCTTCCAGACAGTTATCCCGCACGGTATGCAGAACTTGCTTGTCTCTGAGGCTGAGGATGTTCGAAGTACATGTGGTTTCCTCTGGTCTCTGGTTATGGTGTGAACTTAACGTGTGCGCGTGGGCACAGGTTCTGTCCGTGTTGGGAAGTCGCACGCCTTTTCCTTCACCTCAACGATCAACCCAGATCGCTTGGACGAAAACCCCTCGAAGCCAACTTTCGATCCTCCGATCTCCAAGAAGCCCCTGCAAGCCAGAGTCAAGAGACTCCTGCCATGTCGACAGCTTGGGTTCCAGGAGATGCAACCCGTGGAGGCCGGGGCTTGGGGGTGGGAGGTTTGCTTTCAGGAGAGATTTTGGTTCTGATTGTAGGAAGGGAGGGCCGAATATCTACACCGTATGCTTGTGACGGATTGTGACGGCTCTTGCAGCATTAGTTTCCTGTGCGTTTTTCCTGGGACAGGGTTCTGCGCCTCGAGCTTCCTGCAGTTAGTTTAATTGGGGTGCACGGGGTGGGTGAGCTTCCTGAAGTGTTTGCTCGAATGTCTGTGGGTCAAGAGAGCCCCTCTGAGAGGTGCAGGGCTGGCTTACGACTTCGTGCGCGATTCGAGACATTTCAATTTCGCCGGCCTGACAAGTCATGACCCACTCCAGTCGTAGAGCGCGAGATACATGTCTGACACATTCTGCACTTTGCGGGCATTAGGCAGACCCAAGGGCTCCTCGGTGCTGCAGGCCCCGTGCGACATCCCGCTGCGGGTCTTCCACCGCTTGGGCTCCAATCAGTTTGTGCTGAGCTTGCAGCTTTGGGCAGGTCCGGACCTCAAAGTTTCAGGGAGAGCAGGCTTCGTCTTCTGAAGCCAATTTTCCAGTTCGGCTGAGCAGACTGGGCGTGTCAAGATTCGTTGTGGTCACAGAACGGTACAAGAATCCAAAAGCCTTACGGCAAAAGCCCGAGAGTCGTAGTCTTGGACGCTGAGAGCGACAGGTGATGATGTCCTCATGCGGGTTTTGGAGGTCTTCCAACAGGGCCAGCTTCTGGGCCGCTGAGAGGTTGAAATGTGTCAGTGTCAGGTGAAGTCATACCTGGTGCTGAGTCTTAAAGACCTAACGGTTAAGTCTTTAAGATTTAGAGCCAGGTATAAGCAGATCTGCGGATAGAGCAGCGTTTCCCACCGAGGCTGCCGAGCTGTTTCTTCCATCAGACGCTTGAGTACGCCACCCTGGCAGTTCGAGAAGCCTTGGCAGAGGAGGAAGATGGAAGCCTAGCAAACGACTTGCCCTCTGCCATATCGCTGCCGTCCTCGGAGCCCGCGAACCCTGTGCGCAGTCAGCCGGGGAGCATCAACGAAAGGCTGCGAGCTTTGCAGCTGCGAGGCTTGATACCACCAGACAGCTGTTCCTGGGGCCCGCAACTACGAAGTTGCGGCGGGTCGCAGAGCTGGGACCTGACCTTCTGGTGCGCCTATGACTTCCTGTTGCGGCATCGCCCCACGTTCTTCCGCACCATTGGCACCTTGGAGGAGTCCTACCTTAAGGGCATTCGCGAGCTACGAGCGGGCCGTGCGGTTGCAATCTCCGAGCTGCAGCGCGCGGCTCTCAGACCTCAGACTCAGCAGCAACACGCGCCACGCCCCTCTCGAGCCCATGCCGCATATTCAATCATGGTAAATGTCCAAGGTTGTCAGAGCATGGAGATGGAGAAGGTCCGTCAGGAGAAAGAGGAGGACGGCAATGCTCCAGTGGACATTCACGTTCTGGTCGGTCAGCATGTGAGTGAGATTGATGCGCTAGAGTTGCACTGGCAAAGTGAGATCGAGCAGCTAAAGGGAAAGCAGAAAGCATCCTACAGGGAGCTGGTGGTCGACTTCTTCCAGCGGGAGATGGAGATGGCAAAGCTTGAAGAAACCGGCGTGGCTCCGGAGGATGAAGTACACTCCGAGCCGAACTTGCTCAGGCAGCTCGCACGCCCGTTGCGACCCGAACCACTGGCACCTGAGGAGACCAACCCCATCAGTGAGGAGGAGCCGCAAGTAGCCCTGCCAGAAGGGAGCCGCCTCACACAAATCTGTGAGGTGCGCACAGTCTTCGGACGTCAGGCCTTCTTCGTTCTGCGCCTGTGGATCGGCGATGTCATGGACTTTGCCGGAGGTGCCGCGGAGACGGAAGTCCCCACGGCAGATGACGGTGACGGTGCTGGCCCACAGCTACCAAAAACTTTCCTGGGCATAGACAGCTACGGGCGGCAGGATTCATTTGTTGCAGGCAGCGCTTTCGCCAGCCACGAGCCGGGGGGTTTGCCAAGGATCCAGGCAGCGTGGACAAAAACTCGTGCTCTGCCCAACCATGTCGTTCGCGGACAGTTCGGAGGTATTCCTTTCTTTCGCTCGGCATCGCTGCGGTTTTGGGAGGCACCAAGATTGCCACCGCCGGTGACGTTGTCCCCAAACGCCTACTCAGATAAGCTACGCGGGATTGTGATCCCGACGCTGGAACACCTGAAATTCGAGACTTCTCAGGCATCGATGCTGCGAGAGTTTGCCATGCGCTGTGCTCGGGTGAGCGATTTCCACTTCAGCCCTCTGAGTGAGCAGCTTCAGGCCATCAAGGAACAGGAACTTTCGAGTTCTGGGCCTTTGCGTGCTGGCGACTACTTCTGCACCCGACACTCGAACCTCGGGGGTCAGGTGCAGGCTGCTTTTCACCTCTTGGTGGCCGCACCGCTGGCAACCGCTCCGGCCGACGAAGTAGCAGCTCCAGTTCATCGGGCCTTGAAGCGCATGCTTTGGGATTGCCATCGCTGTCGTGTGTCTGAGTTGACAATTCCTCTCCTTCTCCTTGACATTGGGACCTTTGAGACATCCTTGCCTTATGCTGTTGCACAGCGACGGGCCGAGAATTCTCTTCGAGCACTGAAAGGGGCATTGACAGCCTTGACAGATGACCTGTCGCCCTCGGAGATGCCAGGCTTGGAGTTGATCAATCTGGTGCTGCCGCTTTCGTGCTCGCAGAGCATCAGTAGCAACATGCCCTCCGTGGCCAGCACGACTCAGACTTTCTTGAGGCACTCGTTCCAGTGCGTGTAAAAGGTAAACTCTTCGACAAGGAGAGCACTGCTTGTGGTTGAACGTCTCATCTGCGGGGCCCCGGATCCACGTGAGCTTGCCAGAGACTTGCCCGACACCAGACACCAGGACCACCTCATCCTCGCGGATGATATGCCTTCCAGGACGTGACGCTGCGAAGAAGATCAGCACCAAGAGCCGACGTCGGTGGACTCTGCTCCATGGCAACGCGGTCTTGAGGCTGATGTCTTGGCAAAATGCAGATGGGGCCCGGGCTTGCCCGCGTAGTTGGGCCCAGTGGTATTGCAACCTGGCTGTCAGCATCGGACTTGGCTGTCTTCGGCGCTGGCTCCAGATTCATTAAAACGATAGAGTCACCTAGAGACTGCAACTCAAGCATTATTCCATGTTAATCGTATCGCTCTCTCAGGAATCTCACTGACCGGGAGTGGCAGCTTGGGATGTTTTTACTTTACCTTCTATCTCCGAAGACGCATCAGCTGCCTAGGGTTCAGTTTAGCTTCCTCGTGAGGGTTTACGTTCTAAACCAGTGTCGAGGATGTAGACATCTTTCAAGGTTTAGGAATCATTTCTCGTCAAATCATGGATCGGCGCGGCCTTGCAGCTGCGAGTCTGCTTCTTGTGGCCGCTACTGCCGTGGTGCGTCGTGTGCAGCAGGCACTAAATGTCAGGTGTAGTCGACAAAACGTCATCGGAACAGTCGTGGTCACGATGGTCCTCATACTTCGCGGCACCTGGGAGCACCCGCAGTACCGTACTGGCCGCCTTCATCTGTCAAGAGAACTAGTAAACTCTTTAGTAAGCTCTGTAAGCCTTCACATGAGTCGAACCAGCCACGTGGCAGGGTCGACGACGGCAGAAGAAGACGCGGGTCGCGTTGGTGGACAACGGGTCTTTGAAGCCTGAGGCTGCACAGTGTGAGCTGGCCTATAAGCATGGCTGCTGCTCGTCCCGGTCTCGCCTCCCGCGATTGCAAATCACAGCTTCTGACCCTGCACCCTACACCCCCCAAGCCCAGTGTTCCCTGCAGTGCGGCTCAGTTAGGCGGGTGGCATAAAAGCCAAACGCTCAATCCCATAGGCCACCAAATCCCTTCGACGCCTCGCAGCGGCGCTGCAGCGACGCAGAAGCTGGACCGTTGAGGCTTTCCTGTAGCTTAGGGTCTGATGTGGCAACTTTAGGACCTTTGTTTTGTTTGAGGCTTTTTGTGTTGAATTTTTGACGAGCGTCCTAGGTTCCGGCACTGTTTGGATTTCGACTGGGGCCACAGGGTCCTTCAGAACAATGGGTTGCAGCAGTTTGGGGTTGGTTGAGGGCTTTCTGGCTTTCCGCTGGCTTGCTCCGGGTTCCGGGTGTTGGGCATCGGTTGGGTGTTTGATTTGATTGGGATTTGATTCTTTTTGTTCGGGCTGTTGGCTGACGCAAACTTCGGTACGTCACTGTCGATTCCAAGGGCTTGCTCAGCCCGCGGTTGAATCGTTCACGGGCTTTGTGATGCAAGGGTCAAAGCATCTAGTCGGGGGTTACTGCGATGGGCTCCACAATGGATCTGCGAGCAGTTCGTTCAAGTCAGCCATTGGCAGAGCCACGAAGTCTCCCCAGATTTAGACGCACAGTGGGGCTCGCAACTGCAGACACTGCGTGAAGATGGCTTTGATCTAGCCGTTGCTCCGCAGCTCAAATTTCACACTTGCGGCCCTTTGTGCAACACCATTCTTCTGGTCATGTCATGTCATCCCGAGTCATTCCGATCCTGCCTTTTTTTGCGAGCTCACCTGTAGAAGCAGAAGAGGGCACCGGGAAGGCCCTGGAGAGGGGCGCAGTGGCCGAAGTGGGTGCACTTGGAGGTTCATGGGGAGTTATATGTAAGTGGGTTATAAGTTATAAGTAGGATAACTATACTATTGTAATCCTACTTATAACTAGATTTACTAGAATTACAACACGTAGTGGGGGGATTTATAACCCCACTCTTGAACTAGCCACACGAGCCTCCAAGTAAGCGATGAAGCCAAGCCAGGCCGTGTCGGCGCGCTTCGCGGCCCCTCGACAGCGAAGTTCGCAGATGTAATGGCTCGTATATATATATATATATATACACAATATAATGTATTCATGGCAAGGCTGTTTGCATGGCATACTGGCCTCTTGTGCAAACCTGCCCCACGATGTAGCTTTCTAGAAACCTTGTAGATTCGGTTGAGCGGGTTGTTGCAAACCGGATGCTCGTCTCGGATTTTTCTTGCTTTCTTAGGAAAATGTGATACTTGTGTCAGCCATTAGATGTTTTACATGCGCATGTGCAAGTGGGCTAGTACAGCCAGCCAAGCAGAATTTCGTTCATGGCAGACTTTTTTCTTGTGATACTCAAAGGCAGAATGTCTATCGCTGTAAGTGACGGTGGCAGTCGATGCGGCGTCTGTTTTCAACACTCCACCTTCACCACTCTTCAGCCGCAAATGTCCGAAAGGCATGTGTTCCGAGTTCCGAGCCCGAAGCTTGCAAGGACAAAATCTCGAAGGACAAGTTGGATGGCAAGCCTGGTGAGGCAAGACGTCTGGATTCTAGCAGGTCTGACTTGTGTTGTGGCAAAGACATCAATAGCAATTGCCAAGATTTGGTGCAGCTTGCGAAAGTCCCAATGATAGCAAGAACAGCGCGGCGATGCAGTTTTCCCCACACCCGCACACCACATCCGCTCATCGCTGGGGGAAGCAACGGTGATTGATCGTGATAAGTTGAATGCCGCAGCATCAGTCGTCATACACCTCGTCATCGGACGCAGCTGGCCTGGCAACATCAGCAACAGCAGCAAAGGCGGAAACAACAGCAGCAGCTGCAATGCAGCCAGAGTATGCTAAGGTCTGCAGTTCTGTGCCATGAGCGTATCGGCACAGGTCTTGGGCCCATGGTTGAAGCGCGTGGCTGAGGAGGAAGGCAGTGATGCCAAGGCGCATTCTTTTCCTGTAGGCTTTTTGTTTCTGGTGCTCTTGCGATAGACGCATTCCTTCCGTAGGGTCGACGAAGTTCATCGCGTGCGTGGCTTCTGCAACTGCCCAGTCTCCACATGAGTGCTAATTAAATCGTTCTCAGGGCCGTTGCTTTGGGACAGCTTCAAGAACATGCTCACATTGTCCAGCTGTCCTGTGTGCCAGCCCCTACAACGATTCTTGCGTGGGGGCACCAGTCAGACAAATGGGTGCGAACCCGTCATCAAGGATGGACCTGTAATCCACGGCGGGAGAAGCAGTACGGTTGGCCCGGCCTGTTGCAGTTACAAGGGCAGAACAAACAGGAAGCCCCCACAACAGAAGAGCGACGCGACACTTCTGGCCGAGGGGCTGGCATCATCTAATGATGGAGGAACCGAACCGGAATGCCCTCACCACAGTCTTTGGCGGTTCAGTTTGGACGACACTGAAGGTTGCGACCTCGGCATATTGACGTAGAGACCAAGTCCTTCCCCGATACGGATTCGTCCAACCTTCGGGCCTTACTTCCTCTTTCCAAAAGCCCATATGCATAGATGGAAGGTGCATACAGACATATGCTATATCTATATCTATACCTATATCTATATCTATATCTATATCTATATCTATATCTATATCTATATCTATATCTATATCTATATCTATCTATATATATATATGTTATATGTTATAACTGCATATGATACGCACACACACATATATACATTTCTATATATTTATATATACACACATGCACACTGCATTTAAGTGTATATATACACATGTATATACACATTTCTATAGCCACATGCTCGCACCAAGCCTTGACAATGGAGGTTCTCTTGTTGCCATTGCTCATCGGGCCCAGTGACACCTTGACCAAGACCATGCCAGAGGCTGCGAGTGCGGCCTCCGACCTTGAGGCAACTTGGATAGGGAGATTCGGATTTAGAGATAGATAGATGCGTAAATACAGGTCAGTTTCACAGAAAACAATTAGAGAGTCCAAGCCTTGGATCCTGAAAGCATTTTGCTTGAGCGCGCCTTGCCATCAGAATAATTTGAGCCAGGGCAACGCTTGCGATGTTTTATGTTATGACATGAGGTTAGCCGGAGATATCCCGGAGCCTCGGCAGCTTCGGGACACAGTGATTTCTCCGTAGTCAGGTCACTATAGCGCCCAGCCTGGTCTGCTTGTGCCCGGCCATTTACAAGGACCGGGTTAATTTCGGGGTCGATCGGGTCTTCAGACCGTCCACATATGATGAGATCCTGGTCGCCAGTGACAGTGGCGCAGAAGTGGAGCACTCTGCACATCCTCACTTGGCGGCTAGCCATGTTCAGCCTGTCGAAGCCGTGGAAGAAGGCTTCTGCCCAAGCCCACATAAATCTCGCAAGGTCCGAAGACAAATGCAAAAAATATGTGTATATATATGTATATATATATGTATGTATGTATGTATGCATGTATGTATGTATGTATAAACATGCCCCTACATACATATATATATATATATATATATGTATATATATATATATGTATATATATATAGGTATATATATATATGTATATATATATATATATATATATATATATACATACATACACACACACATAGACGCATGCACATGTGAGTATGGTCGTGTATCCCCAGGCCGAGGCCTGTGGAGCTTCCGAGATGGCCACGATGCTTGCGGACAAGCTGGGCGACTTGACGCCCGATTCTTAGCTGGGGCTCAGGAAAGGTTATGAGATTCAGGGCTTCAGGATGTCTTTCGGGATCTAGCCGCCTGGCCCGCGTTTTCCTGGGATACTATGATACCCGGGAAGTCAAAGAGGCCTGGATACAAGAAATGATTTTAGAGACGTACGCTTTATCGTCGGCTCAGGTGTCCGGGTTCAAGATCCTTACCCTTCCAAGAGAAAGTCGGGCTCCCAAGAATAAGAATGTGAGCTGACGGTGGCAAGGGGCAAAAGCATGCGTGCTATGTGCTAAAAAAAACCTTGCCACCAAGAGTCAAGCCCGAATCAAGTTCCAAACACATCCAAAAATCTGTTGAGTCTATGCCTTCCGAGAATCCGAGAACCGGAAGCCAGGCCCACTTCTGGCGTTACCCACATCCTCGTCTGTGATCATGGCTCTCCGGCAGCCAAAGTGACGGCAGCGCGGGAAGCAGTGCGGTCCGAGCTGGAGGTGTGGAGTGTGTGATTGTGTGCTAAGCCGTGATAGGCATCAGCTGTTCGATTGCTTGGACCGGCCGCGCTTTAAGGACGGCCCCGGCTCTAATGGCTGACACCTCGAAGCTATCCGGGCTAACCGACTTCACACGGAGGTGAAGCCATCGGGGTCTCAGGTTTCATTCAGACTCAAACTTGGAGGTGAAACTGGGTCGCAGCGTGACTGCCTGCTGCATGGAACGACGCGAAGGCGGGCATGGGTTCTTTCCATCCTTTTGCAACAGTCTTTCTGACAGCATAGGGGGCACTTGTATTTCTGGGTCATGACTTCGGGTACTTGGCTGAACATCAGTGCACCACAAGCAACGGCGCTCCTCAGAAAGGCCTAAAGCGTGTTTGCGAGTTTGTACAAGCCTTCTGAGTTTCAGAAGGTGCCCAGTACGACTTCAACGGACCCTTGCTGGAGGAGGCTCTCAAGGTCGATACGTCCTTCGCGCACAAGTCGTGGGGTTTCTGTTCTGGGGGTTTCCAATGCCATGACAAGTTGTCGGAAAGCCCGGCAGACCGTTCCGAGGCACGAGACGTAATGAAACAAATTACTCAGGGCATGCCAGATTCTGATGTAACACCAGAGAGACAGAGAGAGAGCACAAGCCAAGCTTGATGTTGGGGAAAGAGCCGTGCCAGTCCGAGTGTCCAGATCCTATGTCGGACACGAACACAGGCTTAGCGCTGTGCCCTGGGGATCTGGGAGGGTTGTTTGTCAGGCCCCACGCCCCGCAAGCAAGTAAGCAAGAGAGCACAAGTGCGCGGCGCAGGGCAACAACCCTCCACCATAGCCTTGGTGAAAGAGAGAGGGCGAGAGAGAGAGAGAGAGGGCACGCCCTCAAGCCTGGGGAAAGAAAGAGAGAGAGAGAGAGAGCAGTAGTGCGCGGTGTGAAGGCAGGGCTCAGGCAGGTGGAGCTGCTATAAATGGTGCACTGGAAGCGACTGACGAGATACGCGAGGGACCCCTGTTCCTGCCGCTCTCGTAAGAGCTGCTTGTACATAGGCAGGAGCTGCTTGGCAGCCTCGCAAGGCGAGGCTCGTCGAGCCAACATTTCGTTGGCTTGATCGCGTATGGCGCCGAGAAGCGGCACGAATGTGCCCTCCTGTAAGCTTAGTAAGCCTCGTCTGACTTGTCGAGCACGAGTGACAAAAAAAAGCTTAGTAAGCTAGCAACGACAGAACGCAAGAGTCGATACAAGAGAGGGCGCTTATACTGCACCTGCCCCACTACACCGCCTAAGGCCATGAGTGTGAGCCTGGGCTCATAGCGCAATAGGAAGCCTAAGCGATTCGCCGGCGCACCGTAAAACCACGAGCCGGGTTGGGGCAGCCTAGAGATCCTAAATACGCCTTCAAAATGCTTCGACTGAAGCCATGCGCGGTGTCCCAAGACAAACTTAGCATTAGCAGCCAAGATGCGCTCCTGGGTAAGGGCAACTGGCGGTATTACCTGTTGTGTGTAGTGCAAGCAGCTAGACAGGGGCCCGGCAGCATAGTGAGCGCTCCGGGAGCGATTGTCTGAGGGGCTCAAAAAGCCGTCTTTTGCGAGTAATGCTCGAAAGAGCTTTACTGCCCGTGAGTTGCCGCTGCTGGATTGGGAGCACGGGCGCCGCTATCTCTTCCCCTACGGCCATCGGTGCCCCCGACAGAGAGAAGCCAAGCACAGTGGCGCGGTCCGTGCACAATTTGGGTCCCCACGGTGTATGATCCAACTTGATCAATTGCTCCTTGGAAGGCAAAACGCAGAACATGAGCGATGACTTGCACTTGCATCTGCACGGGCCGGACAAGAGTGAGGCGGGAATCACGTCGTCGTCCTCAAAATGCCCTCCCGCGTACGAGTCAAGAATGTGTCGGGGCACCCGCAACTGATCCCGACGTACAATTGTACCATTCAACCACGGGACCTTGCTGGGCTCGATACAGCCTTTGTATTTGCCTGCACCATTGAGAGAAGCTAGAGGCTTGAATGTCGCTACAATAGTCCTCGTCCCAGACGATTTGCGCAGCTTCGACTTCACTCAGGAGCAGGATGCCTGCCGCAGCGTTGACGCGTTCGCATGGCATGTCCAGCGACCGAAGCTTCCCACCTCGAAAGCATGTGTGCTGCAGGACATGAAACCCTGCGTTTTTGAGGGCAATGAATGTATTCTGCGCTTGTGCCACCCACTCGACACTGCTACCCTCTGTGGAATTATCATCCATATAAGCCCGAAGGAGCCGAACACGGGGAATGCGGTGGAGCCGGCAGATCAAAAGGTCCATAGCAATGCAGATTTTTTGGACTTGTGTCAAACCAGTAATTACAGAGGGCAACAGCCCAACAGGAGAGGGCACCAGCCCCAGCGAGTGACCAAGGTGCCCAGGGAATTCTTCGTGGATACACAGTTTCATTGTCGTGGGGGGCACAGGTTTTCGAACATGGGCACCAAACACTTGTACAGTCACAGTACAGTCAAGCCCATCCAGTCAAAATGACGGGATGGGGAAGCTCCCCAGAGCGGGGGGCAGGGACTGCCTGCCTCCCAAGCCCCTGAGCAAGGCAACAAAGAGCGAGAGCGAGAGAGAGAGAGAGAGAGAGAGATGCCAGGTGAAAGCAATGCGTTTACAAGGTTGATAAGTAATTAGGGGACTTTGGTTGCGAGAGCTTCACGAGTGCTTCACGTTTAGCTATCAGGACCTGCCTCCAGGGGCATTCGCGAAGGTGGCGCTTTTGTTCCTGCAGGACCCAGTGAACCTCGCATGTCCTGTTGTAGAAGGTCTGCTAGCTTCTGAGCATGAGCCTGTGACGGAGCACTCCGTTCCATGTGCCCCCAGCCCCACACTTTCTACATAGGTTGATTGAGCGGCCGAATTCCAAAATCAGCCGTTTTCGTGATCGCTGAATGCATGGCCGGTCCACTTACCATTTTATGTTGAAAACGTCGCATCAGCCTCAAGGCCTCTGCGCAGCATAGGCTATTGGCATGATGCATTTTGTGGACATTGTGGACTTGGGCATGGGCCCGGTTGGTTTCAACCAACGGTCGAGGACTCGGATACATCGAGGTCGGGCTCCAGAAGATTAAAACCCTTCGGCTCGCAAATGGCCGAAGTCGCACTGTGATTGTTTAGCTCTCTTGCAACACGTCTCCTATCGGAAGATCGCTCGAATCTAGGAAGGGCTCACTCGTCCTGCTTTGCCGCAGGAAGGGCGCCATGCAGGTCCTGGAGGGGACATCGCCAAGATCGTGGAAGGAGCTCCATCAGGGCCTACAGGTCGTTCTGGTCGAATGTTCTTGGTGATCCGCTGAGCCTTCCAGGAGTGTTGGCCGAGCGAAAAGACCTGAAGATTGAAACCACCGGGGTCTTGGCAGGCCCGCTTCTTTGCGCATTTCGGGGCTTAAGAGCTTGGTGTGCTACAAGTCGCGAGGATTGACAAATTTATACCCTCGATTTATCCAGGGTCCGGAAGGGTGGCCCTGGGTACCCTTGGGAACAGGGTCCGAAAGGGTCGCCCGACCCATTCGGACCCTACCTCAGATATTAGAAAAGCAAGCCAGTTAAAACCAGATTTAACTTGCCTGCAGTAGTCCTGCGGTATCACCGCACCGAAAGAATGCCTTTTGGGGGGTGGCTGACGGGGGGGGGCACTAGGCATTGAAATACCTTGTAGACCCCCGGAGTGCCTTGTATGGGGGTCATAGAATATGAGAGAATAGGTGTGCTTGCGAGTGGTACAAAACATTTACCCTGAAAACCTAAACCCTGAAACCTATACACCAAAATCCAGAGACATCCAAAAACCTCAAAATCCAGAATCCTTGGAAGAGCCCCTGAACCCACAAACCCCTAAACCCAGAAATTCTTAACCCTTATGTCGCTTATGTCCCGCAGTAACCCAAAACCCCAAGCGCAGAAACCCTAAACCCAGAAAGCCCTTGAACCCAGATACCCACCAAGCCCCCAAACGCAGAAGCATTGTACCCAAGCGCCTGAACTCAGAAACTGAAAACCCAAAACCACTGAACAGAGGAACCGCTGAACCCAGAAACCCTAAACCCAGAATCCCAGAAACCCTGAGCCCATATCCCAGAAACCCTAAACCCAGATCCCAGAAACCCTGAGCCCATGAACCCTGGCATGAACAGCCTGGCTTCAAGTGAAATCGGCTTGAAGTTGATCCTGTATGTTCGTCCTTAATCGCTACAGACCTCGCCAGGCTTGCCCGAGTGTGAGTGTCAAAACCCAGAAACCCAAAACCTTGTACTCCAAACCCTTGAACTCAGAAGCTAACAACCCAGAACACCTAAACCCAGAAGTTCTGAACCCCCAAATCTGCGAGTAAGCCCAGAAACCCTGCACGCAGAAACCCTAAACCCAGAAAACTCCTGAAGCCAGAAATGCAGAACCCAGAAACCGCAAACCCCGGAAGCCGCAGACATCATAACCTGAAACCCAAAATCACCGAACCGAGAACCGCTGAACCCAGAAACCGCAAACACCCAAACACAGAAACCCTGTAGAACCCAGAATCCCTAAGCCCTTAAACCAAAACCTTAAACCCCTGGACGCTGCACCGAAGCACAATAGCGGCTTGAAGCAAGTCACATGTCGTGCTCGAATCGAGTGGCCGACATGCCGACGCCACAGGGGCGACGCCGGGCGTCGCAACAGGAATCCACCGAGCGGCGCCCGGCGTCACCCCGCTCCCACAGGTGTGGGCGACGCCGGGCGCCGCTCGGTGGATTCCTGTTGCGACGCCCGGCGTCGCCCCTGTGGCGTCGGCATGTCGGCCACTCGATTCGAGCACGACATGTGACTTGCTTCAAGCCGCTATTGTGCTTCGGTGCAGCGTCCAGGGGTTTAAGGTTTTGGTTTAAGGGCTTAGGGATTCTGGGTTCTACAGGGTTTCTGTGTTTGGGTGTTTGCGGTTTCTGGGTTCAGCGGTTCTCGGTTCGGTGATTTTGGGTTTCAGGTTATGATGTCTGCGGCTTCCGGGGTTTGCGGTTTCTGGGTTCTGCATTTCTGGCTTCAGGAGTTTTCTGGGTTTAGGGTTTCTGCGTGCAGGGTTTCTGGGCTTACTCGCAGATTTGGGGGTTCAGAACTTCTGGGTTTAGGTGTTCTTGGTTGTTAGCTTCTGAGTTCAAGGGTTTGGAGCACAAGGTTTTGGGTTTCTGGGTTTAGGGTTTCTGGGCTATGGGCTCAGGGTTTCTGGGATTCTGGGTTTAGGGTTTCTGGGATATGGGCTCAGGGTTTCTGGGATTCTGGGTGTAGGGTTTCTGCGTTCACCGGTTCCTCTGTTCAGTGGTTTTGGGTTTTCAGTTTCTGAGTTCAGGCGCTTGTGTACAATGCTTCTGCGTTTGGGGGCTTGGTGGGTATCTGGGTTCAAGGGCTTTCTGGGTTTAGGGTTTCTGCGTTTGGGGTTTTGGGTTACTGCGGGACATAAGCGACATAAGGGTTAATAATTTCTGGGTTTCGGGGTTTATGGGTTCAGGGGCTCTTCCAAGGATTCTGGATTTTGAGTTTCTGGATGCTTTTGCGCAGGCCCCGCGAACTTAGGTAGGAACCCGAGCAAACAACCACGGCCTGGGAAGCTTGAGTGTGCGCCTTGTCCCGAGGCCCGCTGCCTGCTACTTCTGTGAACTTCTGCGTGGGTGCTGGAAAAATATATGCGGAAACCATGCTGAATATCATGAAAACTATGTTGAGCCATACCCAAATTCAAGCCGAGCCCGACGCAGACTCAATGACTACCAGCAGGGTCCGAATGGGTGGGTCCGAAAGGGTCCGGCCAGATCTACGGGAGACCCTGGGAACCACCCTTTCGGACCCACCAAACAGGGTTCGAAAGGGTGTCCCCCGGCCGACCCTGCGTATCTCGATCCTATACAAATTTTGCATGAGATGTACTCGGGCCCTGAGAAACCGAAACATGGACACCTTGACGGCCTGAGCCCAAAAACCTCGAGGACATGTAGGAAGCTGACAGGTCATGCCCTGTTGGAGGAGCTCCTGCTGAAACGTGCACAGAAGGCAATCCCTTACCACCTGTTCACCTGAAATTGTGCGAGTCCGAGCGCAGCGGGTCATTTCGAGTGCTTTCCGCTCGGTCACACAGTTGCAGACGTTGCACTGCATCCCAGAGGATGGTTTTCCATGCCCGCTGTCGGTGCGGGGCAATCATAGTGTGCCAAAGTCTCTAGTTAAGAAGTTACCGAGCCAGGCACATGGGCTTGTATCATGTTGCATCATATCAGCCGCTCGTCCCCAATATGGTGCAAAGTTGCCATTGCCCCGCAGTCCGCGCACGAGCAGTTTTCTGCCGCCATCTGTCGAGCACCACCCGTGAGAAAAGGTATTGAAGGCACAGAGTCTCGAGCTGTCCGCCACTGGCTGCCCTGCGATGGAGCCACTCACTGCAGCTGTCCGGCAGATCATCCGTGTCCGTTGGAAGGGCAACGACACGGGTGGAATGGTCAAACTCTTCAAAAGGAGGGAATGCGGTAGTCGCACGGCATGTGGCTAAACATATTGTAAAGTTCAAAAGAGATATACAAGACATGGCTCTGCATGGGATTGTATCTTGCGATTTGGGCATGCAATTTTCGGAACCAATCCAGGACAGGCAGATCGGCAGGAGGAGAGGCGAGTGTCACTGCAAGGCAACAGAAAGAGACAATGCATTCAGGGTCGGCTTGGAGAAGCCTGGCATGACCGTCGCTGCTGCCCGGCTTGTACCTGGAAGGCCACCCCCGACCCGCATGATCATCTAGAGCCCTGAGAACACTACCCACCTCGGACAATGTAGCACACGGACCAACTCTTGAGCGCGAACTCACCCAGTCTCACCGCGACCCAGCACCTCCTAAGAAGCTGAGCCCTCAACCTTGCAACCCACTAGTCCTGTATCGCTGCGAAGTCTGAACTTCCCCTTCCGACTCTGACGCCTCGGTGTGTCTCTGGCCCATGGGCGGCTGTTCCCATGGTCTCGCTCCTGGCTCAAACCCTGGAGCAGCAGCCGCGGGCTCATCAGGGCCAAGGGGTGGTGGAGATACACGGCAATCAGGGGTATGGGGGTTTCGGATCTGCTTGTGGTTGTGGATTGTACTTTCCGGTCCGGTTTGGAGGTTGAACTTTCGAGAGGTCGAAGTCTGCTACAGACAGCCGGTGTGTCCGCGGAGTGGTGTAGCACTGATTCACCTGAGTTTTCTTCCATCCTTTTCCACTGCAGCTCTCCGCTGAGGAATGGTACCTTGAAGCTAAACCTCCAAGTGGGAAGTGCATGCTGAAGAAAGCTTCTGTCATCATGAGAAGAAGTTCACACTCACAACGGTTCTAACATCAGCGTTAAGAACGCAGGCTCCGCGGCATTCCTGTGCTGGCCGTGGGTCTTGGACCAAGCAGAGAGAACAATCTTTCAGTCTTTGGGGTTCAGCGTTCTGAAACTCCTTGGGGCTCAGAGATTTCCTTCTATGCCGTCGGAGTCCTGAACCCTCGTCTGACTTGGCCGAGAGTGAGTGCGGAAGCCTCTGTGAGCCCTCTGAAGACGGTTTCGTCGACGTGTCTACTTCGGGGTGGTGGTGAGAAGAGACATGTTGAGCACAGCAAGGATTCGGCACATAGCTTAACAGAACCAAGAGTCCAGGATTCTAATAAAATCGCGGTTTCATGCACGGAGGTACAACTTGCCCCGGCGGCTTCACGGTCGTGTGAGCCTTAGCTGTGGTGGTTCCCCGTTTATATATGATGCAGGGCTGCCACACCCCCCCTCCCCCCCCCATCCCATGGTATCCTCCCCCCTTCCCCCCCGCCCCCCCTGTGGTGTGGGGCCTGTGGTGGTACTCTTTTTGCCGCGACGTTCTTATGTGTTACTCCTTGTCTCCCTCTTGCTGTGGCACCGGTGATACTGCTCAAGATGTTGTGCTGCTCTAGACCGGGACATGAGTCGACAATCAGACCATGCTCAACATCACCCTTGTCGTCGTCACCTTCATCATTCACACCTTCAAAAGAATATCTGCCACCATCACCATCGCCATACAAGCCTCATAATTCAGCATTGCAATTCATGTCAGATGCTGGAAACTACTGAGCCGATTGCCGCTATCCGCACACGGCAGGGCATAGTGCGACACTCCCGATCCGCGCACAAGGTCAAGGGGCGGGCAAGGTGCGGGCCGGGGGGGCGAGCCGGGGTGCAGGGTGGGTGGGCGTGCAGCAGCGGGGGGGTGGGGGGGATACCATGGGGGGCCGGGGGGGGGGGGGGGGTGGCGGCCCGGGACCCGAGAGCATATATACATATGTGTGTGTGTATATAGATATATATATATATATATATATATATATATATGTATATGTATCGATAGATAGATGGAGAGACATACCATACATGTACGCACGCGGAGAGAGGGAGGGAGAGGGAGAAAGAGAGCCAGTTCCCTTGTCCCTAGACATGGCGAAAGACTAAAGAAAGATGAAACAATCGAGAAAGAAATGCACATATAGATGGAAACGTAAAAATATAAATAGATACATATATAGATGTAAATTTAGATCTAGCGCAAATATAGAGGCTTAGACGTAGATAGATAGAAAGATGGATATATATATATATATGTATACATGTGCAAACTGTAGAGATAAAGGTACACCGCATCCCCCACCGGCTTCATTCAACATGTCTCTGGTACAAAGGATCAGCCTTGATATCAGCCTCACAAGCACGCGTCTTGAGCCCAAGGTGGGCTATGTGGAGAGCAAAAAACCCTTCTTCAGCGGCAGAATCTTGATGTATGGCTATTCTTCTTGGATGGGATGCTACAGAAAACACCCAAATCGAATGTAACCGTAGGTCTTCATGCGTCAGCATCAGCCCAGATTGAATCGATCTTGCACTGGCTGGCCAACGGTGCAATGGCCTCGGGGGTCTTGTGGTCCTGAAGCCGGCGGTAAGATCTTGATTACCATCTCTGTGCAACGGGATAGCCAGCTGATATTGCCGGTGGCGTGAGGATAGCAGCACTCATGACGTCGATGTCGCATGAGGGTACATTGTGAGAAGTGCGTTGTGTTCTCGACGACAGCGGGTCAGCCTTCTGGGACGTCGTGTTCTTTGCCCTGTCAGGTTCGCCAGCCGGTTTGCATCTTCAATTCCGGCAACGCTGCAGCTTTTATCGGAAAAGATGGCAGGTGCTTCCATCCGTTTCGACATAAGTTGAAGTAAGCATCCAGATGCGGAGGTTAACTGGCAGCATAAGCCAGCTGCTTCACGCATGACTTTTCCGTGTATCCGGACGTGTTTCTGTAGGGAGTTGGAAAGTAGAAATTGGCTGGGAAACTATAGCCGCTTCCTCTGTTCAACCAAAGTACCCTGCAATGTGGGCCTCGTCCTTGCTAAGTAAGAGGGAAAAAGATCCCTGTCATGAGCCGTCCTATAATCTATAAGCTGTAGTAAGTTCTGAGGTGCTCAGGCTTTGGGCATTTGTTGGGGCATAAAAGCTTGGCTGAGCTCATGCCGTGGACTTGTGTCATGTCCGGCGACGGGTGCACATCAGCTTGTTTGGAAGTTTGGATGCCTCAGACTTTTAGTGTCATGTTGAATGCCCATAGTTCTGTAATGGTGGTTGCACTGTGAGAAGCAGGAGATCGTGAGAGAAGCCAGTTCCCGAAGCCGGTGCCGCTCCCGGCAGGCTCTACACACTTCGAACTGTCTTGAACGAGGCAACCCCAGCATGCTCCTACTGGGGGGATTTGTCGGCAGCACTGACATCTTGTGGCTTCACGATTGCGATGGAATGACTTTTTCTGGTTGCATGTCGTTTCGTACGGAAAAACCGACTGCTAGCTTTCCATCTACGACTAGAATCGCCATGAAGCTCTGCATTTGACACTGCTCCTGCTTTCCCTAGGAGGCAAGCCGCGACTGCCCCCGTCCCTGTCCTAAAGACTCTCAAAAAGAAGAGGTTTCCTTCTCCTGTGCTTTTGAAAACGCCGATGAAGGATGGGCTCTCGGAGCTGCGTCTGGATGCCGCAAAGAGCGACAGCCAGTCGGGCCACCCAGATCTGAGCTGCTAAATCGGCTCCCCACACAACGCCAATGTGCACATGATACTGCTGCACTACCGCTGTCGCCATCCCTCGTAGGTGCAGCAGCAGGAGAGATGGTCGTCGCTGTAGCACGGGTGACGCTAGTAATACCCCGGTTATCGCCGTAGTAGCATCACTAGTGCCACCAGAAATGCCTGCAGACGCGATGCGATCGCTATTCAAGTGAAATCAAGTGTCAGACCATCAAAGACGCTCGTTCTCGATCCGGCAGCTGGAAGACAAGAGTGCCGATATGTGCCGATGCAGTCCGTAGTTCAGTCGCCCTGCACGAGCGTGAACAAATAGTAAAACGAGCTGCAAGTCCTGGTTCAGACCGGAAACGAGAACGTCCGCTGAACATGAAACCCGTAAATTTAGGTTCCGCCAGCCAGCAGTAAAAGCGAAATGTGCTGAGGGAGTGGCAGCTCACTGACACTCCGGACGTGGCGGCTGTGACCGTGGCTGGAGCCTCGGTTCTCTTGTGGTGAAGGATGTCTCAGTCTAAGTAGTGTAGGAGCTTTAACAACTCGGAGCATCATGCTCTTGTTAAGGCCTTTGTTTTTTGACGGGTCCCATCGCAGCGAAGAATTGTGTGTACGTATTCATGTATGTCGGTATTTGCAAAACATTGGTATGAAGATCATGATGCAGTGTGTATGCATGTGTGTATGATACATAAATACATGCATACGTATGTATGTTCGTACCTTGGCATTTGCGTGTGTTTTTTGCGCGTATGCATAGATGTACGTGTGAACGTACATGCACGGGTAAATGTTAATGTCATGCACGTATGAAGTTGCTTTCATGCACGCACAAGCATGCGCACACACAATAATACGTATATGTACCTGCGTCCGTACGTACATACATACATACCTTTACGTCTGTGTATGCATGTATGTGTAAATGTTTCTGCATCAAAGCACCAGGCGTTCCAAACCATTCGTATGTCGTTAGATGCATATCGCACAAACTTAACTGACGTCCAGCAGGTAAGTTCAGAATCGGATTAAGGCTATGGTGTCTAGATGTGAGAAACAACGTGCCCTTTCAGTAGTACTTGGCTGAAGCCTGAAGCAGTTTTAGTGCAGTCTCGACCTTTTCGGTGCTGGTCTGGCTTCAAGCCCGTTTTGGAATGGGCTTTGGTGCGTGTTTCAATCCTTATATGAGGTCTGAACAGAGTTTGCGCCCAAGAGCCCTTCAAGCTTTCCGAAGCTTCCCTTACTTCTGCAGATCAGCTCTTTTCCAAGTGAAACACAGCCCGGCAAAAAGCAAGTCTCGAGGCTCGGAACTGACACGGTTGAGGATGCTTGCTACTCAGGCGCACACTGAACGCTGCATCTTGGCACGGGCGCCCGGTGCTTTCAGTGCGGCATTCATGGGCATTTCTTATTCGCACAAACTCGTCGATCAGACGGTTCGGGGCAGAAGTGTGTGGAGCCAAATGATCTTCAGATCTAGGCTTGTTCCGTGTCGTTTAACCGGTAGTGACGACAGTGCATGACACTCGTAGACACGCTCCGTTTGACTCGACTATCGCGACGGACAGCAGTCCAGCTCTCGGAACCAAATAATTCGTGACCGCTGCCGACCATTTGCGACTTGATGTAGCTGCATCTGGCTTAAAGGATTGTATGATTACTATGCCGAGAGTCTTGAGACGTCTTGAGCCTCACACTTGAAATCTGCAGGCTAACATCGAGCTCCCCACTCGTCCAAACCCTCTCGCCGGCAGTGTCTGCCATCCAAAGCACCAGCAAAATCTTTCGCAATGTTTAAATTGCCTGGCTATGACCTGTAACTAGGTCCTCGATTCCAAGATGGAGCTCCACGTCCGACAGGACGACGGCACGGTCCAGGACGCGCGCGTGGACGCGAGGAGGTTAGGGAATGCTGTGGGTAGCACGAGGTAGCATGGGACAATAACTTCAGGTTGTGCTGTCGTTGGCTGGAGGCACTTAAGAGACTCAGTGCTCTTACACACGTGTGCTGATACATGTTGATAACAGTCCTGCGCGAGTGTCGTGTGCATTCTGCGTTGAGGATTCGTGTCTGACGGAGGAGGCCGTTGTCCTCCTTGAGTGAGAGTGTGTGAGAGTTTGCAAAAGATGTCTGGGTAGATAATCTCTCTGCCCCATGAGCCTGACCTCGGACACGATTTGCAGATGTGCTCGTCACATCTTGTAGCATGAGGTGTTGGAATGTCGAGGTTTTGGTTTTTTACTGCACCGGTCCCTACAGATCTGTTTCGGGCCACTCTCTTTGGCAGAGGTTCATCTAGATTTCAAATCAGGGGGATGAAGAGGGCTCGTGCCAAGGCAGAAACTCGAAAACCTCCCACAGTCCGAAGCCTAGCAACTACGCCTCAGGTGGTCAATGCCGTCAGTGGACAGACGGCATTGGTGGAGGCTTTGCCGGGAAGAGAGTATTCGGCCTAGTCCACCTGTGTGTTGCCAGACCTCTGAGATATTTTTGACGTATCTTTCTGTATGCCCGATTCGAGTTCCTGTCGGGTGCTGGTATCAGAGAGAACTGCAAGATTCCCGACTTCGAAGAAAGGCGGCGTTGCCCCGACCACTGGGCGGCCGATGCGTGGCGCAAGTTGCCGAAACCTCAGCCCTGCGCCGGCCTAGAGCTTGTGTCCATCCTGGGCGTTTTCATCCACCTGTTTCAGTTGTCTTTCGAGTTTGGGTATTAGTTTTCGTCGAAATACTCCAGCCAGAACAGCCCAACCCGACTGAAACATGAGCGTCCATGACCGGACCCCAGACCAGGCGTGTAGTGACAAACACTACCTTGCGCTGACGTCTGACGGTGTGGTTCACAGCTGCGGAAGCCATGGCCTCAGAATCAGGGTTGCATGCCAGCCGCTAGCTGGCCACTGGCCAACTGGAAATCGCGCTAGTTGGAGACTTTGGCGGCCAAGCTGGCTTGGAAGCCTAGACCTATCGTGAGGTCGGCTTCCACTACTGTTTCTGCGAAATAGCAACCAGCAGCCCGAAGCCATGAGTCACCAGTGAGACGCCAGCAGTCTTTGCACAGCGCGTGCAGTGAGTTCAGCATGCATACGCGCATACTCAATCAAGGCACCGGTGGCAAAAGTCTCTTGGGCATTGCCAGGGACAGACAAAAAGACTTCTTGTGGTAGCCGATGTTGGATTCGTGCATCTTGGAGCGAGTAAGGGCCACGGTTACGTGCGTTTTTCCAATTTAGGACTTGTCTCGACTGTTGAAGTGCGGGGTCCCAGGCTGGTCCAGCTGCGAGGGGCGGAACCGTAATCTCCATGTAAACCCATTGGTGGTCTCAGACGTATTGAAACGTATTGTAGCCTGTTTTTTTGATAGCCCGCCATTCTACTGCACGAGCCCGGACTGCGCCCATCCCAAGTTCAAGCCCTCCTTCAGCGCACGAGGTAACACTAGCGGACAGCTCGGGCTCGCACCCTACGCTGCTGTGCATTTCTTGATGGTTCCATCCTCCATGCTTTGCGAGTTTGTGCTGTCGTCCCTCAATGTCTTGCCACGGTCCGAGTAAAACATGGGACGTAAAACCAACCGGGGCTCTCGCGTCCGTTGCAAGATCAGGCTCGGTCATACAGACTTTATCCTCAAGCTGTCGCCGATTTCCTTGGACAAGAACGGAATGAACCGCCCGCACCTCGGGGGCCCGACACAGGTTCCCGACACTGCGATGTATGCGGTCCTCGACCTCCTGTGCGATAGCAGACGGCAGTGCACATTGATTCAACGGTGATGACTGCTTTTCTGTACAGGCTGTGTCTGCTTCGTCCCACCTCTTCGAATCGTGACCTGCAGCTTCCTGGTTTCCGACAGCATTGCTTGTGAGAGTTGCGTCCAGAGGCTTTGCAATCTTCGTCGCCTGCGGCTCGGAGCACTCGGCCGCGCCCTCGAAATCTTGACCGCGTTGTACCGCGTTGTGGGCAGCCGCTTGAGCCAAACTCGGGGAGAGCGATGACAGGCCGTTCTATGCGAGCAGGGCACAGTCACGGCCCTGGCCGGAAGAAAGGCTAGCGAGGGCTAGTGACTAGTGACTCGCGGCGTCTTGCAGTCTTTTGCTGTTGCGTTGTGGTGACTTCCGATGGGAGCTTTTTGAGGCGATTACTTTTGGAAGCAGCCATGATTTTCGACTTGGAAGAAGGCCGTGGCTTTTGCCGCTGGTCGCACAACGTGCATTGTATGATTTGTCAGCGTCTCTTGCCATGCAGTGGTGGGCAGGCTATGAAAGTCGTACCAACACAATGCAGCGTCGCTTAGTTGGGGTCGCTTGCGCACCTCTGAGCTGTTGCCCGTAGCCGTTTTGATCGGGCAGTCTAGAATTCTGGATTAGAGACCGCGCCAAAGCCTGGGTCCTAGCTCCCGTGCGTGCAGTCCAGCAGGCTTGGGACAGCAGCGCGAGGTCAGAGCGGTGGTTTTGCTCTGATCGGTTTGGAACCGAGGCCGCGATGCAGATAAGATCGACAGTCCTTTTGGTCTTCGGCTTTGCCTGCCGACTCTTGGCACAAACGTTGTGCTGCTGACCAGAGTCATTCTATCATACAGTGTCTTGCGCACAGCAGGGCCAGTTTTTTTTATTGTTGGCCATAGCCCGAACACATCGCCCTACCATGGCTGACGAAAAGGGTCCGTGCAGCATCAACACCAACACTCACTCGGAGTCACCAGGGATAGTTGCAGAACCGTCCATGCTCATGCATCGAAACCAGGTAAGCTCTGTCACTGTCAAGTGTGGAAGCCGAGTTAAGGTCGCAAACATAAAGCAACTTTCTGACGAGCATCTTAGATTCTTAGCCAAACCCTGAGCGCGGAAACCTTGCAAAAAACACCTTAAACCCTACGTAACAATGTCGAACTGCAGACATTGTTACGTAGTTGTTGCTCTAAACACTGCGTTAACTTAAGCCTTGTGGGATTCGCGCGCCACCGCACCAGGGAATGTATGTATTGCCAAATACAGCGCCGTGGCTTGTGAGTTTGCTTGGCCGAGTAACTTCCGGTGGAAAGAGCGATGCTGACGACAGTTCAAACAAAATTCAATTTTTAGCTTTGTGGATTGTTCAGTGTTCTCTGTGCTGTGGAACCGGACGTCAGCAACCTTCACCAGACCAGTCAAAGTACTTCGCCAGAGACCTCGTCAGGCTTGTCCGAGTTGCGAGAGCGTAAACCTTAAACCCTAAACCCTCAACATGCTGAACCTGGATTACTTCAGACGTCATCCACTTATGTGTTTTCTTTCCCTTATCATGGCAGTGATCTGTCTTCGTGGACCCCCAGGGCCCTACTGGTTACACTTGTGCTTAATCGCTTCGTAGGACCCTGGGTAGGAAGCAGTCTGAGGAGGTACAGTCGCTCAGTCACTTTTCTATGTGTTGACTACTTTCTGTGTTGCTTTATCATTTGACGACTTCCTTTAGTGCCGTTTCACTTGCCAGACTCCAAACCATATGCCTCGCCTGGATTGTCCGAGTGCGAGCGCTAAACCCGTAGCCATTTGGCTCAAGAGACATGATGGCCCAACCAGCAATGCAATTTCTGCGACAGTTCAACCTGTTGCTGGATAGTTTCATCCGATGTGTCTTCCTTTATGGACATGCACTTGATGCCGATCACAGACGGCAGGTCAGGCGAGAACGATGTTACCCTAAGGAATTCGACTCCTCTGCGCGGCTACCACCCGGCACTGACTCTAGAGATGCAAATGCGCTAGCTGCCCTCCGAGCAGATCCTTAGTTGGATCAGGAAGTTGTCGAGTTCATTCACGGGATCTACACCCGCTCAGGTTGGTCATTGACAGCCGAAAGGCATTCCTAGATGCAGAACAACATGCGGTAGAACCATTATGGCACCACCACCCTGCATCCAGAATATATATTCAGAGGTGATCGAGGAGACGATTTTCGAATTCAAGTTCGACACGATGTCTTTTACAGCCTCTTGAACCTGACGAATGCAAGTACGCCAGGACATCATTTTCTGGCTGGGGCTACTTCTGGTACGGACCCAAGGCGGAAAACCATTCCGATGCGGTTGGTAAGTGGCAAAATTGGATGATACATCTGCTGCACAGCGGATTTCAACCACGGGAGCAGACACGACATGTCATGCTTTCACGCTGCCAAATCGCTCTAAAGAGTGCCGGCGAGGTCAGACCCGTGTGGGCTAGCGCGTTCCATGTCCTCCTCCACCAACTTATGTGGCCGAAAAAACCCTACGCCTTTATGAAAAACTCGGCCTTTTCTTCAATCTTCGGATTACCAATTCCTGGTCAATCGCGTGCTGTTGAACAGCTACTTTATGATGACCAGGTTGACGACCCGATATTATTGCAAACCGACTTCAGCCAGTTCGACTGCGGTGGCACAGGCTCCGTTCTTACTCCAGAAGGAGAACAGGAGCAATTAGAGGCGTCCAACCCTGGGAGGTTATAGTTGCACTTAATGTCATGCTTTATCCTTACCTTAGTTGGCTGAGTATCCACAAATCAGGCTTGAAAGCCTGCTCATTCGTCGCCCTCAGGCTTATGGGTTTTGACATTCCATGGAACTGCATAGGCCTGGTTGCCTCGGCTGATGGGAGTACATATCTCCTAGACACCCTAGTTCAGGCGATGCGCTGACGGTTATTCTCGAAGCTACAATCACAGATCCGAATAACGCCGTCTATATTAGGCGGAGGCGACGGGTTGCACCGTCTCGCCCACTCCATTTCCGACTATTACCAAAATGTATACCTGGTGATGCTCAAGATATTTGGCACGGCGCCGCTCCCTCCGTCCAAAAATGCTTTCTACACCGCGGACTCCGACTTCGGAACCTCCTTCCACGGCAGGTACCACAGAGCCCACAGCATTTACAGACCAATCGTTGACATGCTGGCCCATTTCTTGGCCCGCGAAAGGAGTGCGTTACATTCACGTCATTCAGACGTTTGAACTTCCGAGATCTTCTCATAGAGCAAGAGCGCTCCTAACAGACCCAGGAGTGTTTTACCATGGTTTGTTGCGGGCAGCTGAAGCGATACAAGCTAGAATACCTGGCTTGGATCGTTTGCCCGAGTTCAGTCCTGACGTCGGGGCGGATGTCCCTGATGTTATCCCGGTGAGTAAGGTTTAAATTCAGTAGATTTGCAAGATAAAACTCGTGAAGGCAAGCTCGAAGTTTGTTTAGCGTCATTCTAATTCTGGCAGCGTCTGCATGCGAACACGTCACACACGAGGTGATGACATGGAGTTCACATGCATGTCCATTAGTTGAGCGCGCTGGTCTGCACTAAATCTGAATATTTGGAATACTTGAGCAACTTGGTTTGATAAGTCCAGTTGGGTGGGTTAAGTTTGGGCGTATTCGCTTTCACCTTCAGATACAACCCGCGAACCGTCGTAAAGAAGTTCGCAACAGATCGCAATAAACCTCAGTCGTCCCGGCTGCAACTTTCTACTGGTTCAGTGTAGTGGCTTCTAACTCCCGAGTCCTCAAAGCGATCTGCAGAGCTGGCCACAAGATACCGTATGATGCATAGTTCAACGCCGGAGATCCTGAGAAGGGGTAGAATACTTTCAGGAGCACAGTTAATTTTCTTTGTTGTAGCCATACGGATAAAAGTTGTTGTAGCTCAATGATCCCTTCGGTTCGTTTCACTCAGCAGACTCCGAACCATATGCTTCGCCTGGATTGTCCGACTGTGAGCGCCGACACCCTAAACCCCTAAACCGTGGCTGTGTTGAACCCCGGGGGGCCAAAAAGGGAACCCTGTGATCGATGTAAGGTGCTGTGCTGGCAGATGAGGAGCCTTTTTTGCATGAATTTTGGAAGATCATATAGGGGCCCCAAAACCACATAGTAGAAGCAGGGAGGCCAATACCAGCGCTGGTCTCCGGCAGCAAATTCGCAGAAGGAATTGCTCTGTGCTTCATCGGTTCTGGGCATGCCTTAATCCTTCCTGGATGTAAACGGCATGAAACGAATTCTCATGGAACCTGTTGTGTTGGTTGATGATTCGGATGTCTCCGACACAGCGATGCCAAAGCCGCCCGAGGCCTGTGAAGACGTGAATCAAGCCTTTGCAGTGGAGGAAGACAAGGGCAGCTGTGGCAGCATTGGCTTAGGCTGCCTTAGGGTTTGGCTCACCTACGTTTTTTTCTTTGTTGCCATGCCTGGAAGCTCGGTAGGCAGGTCGCAAGTCTTCAGGGCTTGGGGTACTTATCGAGATTATGTCAGGGAGTGAAGCAGCTTTGTCCGTAACTCCGGCAGAGTGCTTGTTGTGCCAAGCCCTGCTCGTGCAAGCCGAGGTGTCGAACTCCTTCAGAGCAACTTTGACGGATTGTTTTCCCGCTTGCAGCGCAAGCGACAAGCGGATGTTCTACGGATCTTAAGGGTGCGTTTAGAACTTCGTCGGTTGGAGGTTTCTCCACACCTTGCGCCAAGGTGCCGAGACTGATCCTACTCTGAGTGATCGTACTCTGAGTGGTGAAGCCGATGGTACCCTAAACCCTATGCAAGTGAGATCGTTGCTGTATTTCAGTTCTCTCTGACTGAACCCTGCTTGTCCGAGCAACTGTCGGTGGGAGGGAGAAACAGCGCAAAACCCAAAACCCTCGCTTTAGGACTGGGAATCCTCGCCAAGGCTTGTCCGAGAGTGAGTGCTGAAAGCCTAAAGCTCAAACCCTAAACCCCAAAATTTCAAAAACGTTCTACAACCAGGAGTAGGTGGCTTCGTCTGAGTGCTGAGAAGGATTTGGTCCCTTGAGCTGAGGCCGAGGCGAGTTGAAGGCACTGGGGGAGGAGACTATACGGCTTCCTTTAAAGGGTTTAGGTACTATGACGGTTCCTTTAAAGGGTTACTATACGGGTACTATAAGGGTTCGTTTAAAGGGTTACTATAAGGGTTCCTTTAGAGGGCTCTCAAAGGGTTTAGGAGTTTCCGAAAATGAGGGGCGTCTTCTTTTGGGGTCTTTATCATAAGGATCCGTCTACTTAGGGTACTGTTTTAGGGTCCCCTACTTTCGGAAACTCCCACATAGAATGTTTCGAATGTATAGAATGTAGAATATGCAGAATATACGGATAATATAATACAGAATAATGACGTATCGTAGTATGCTACGACTACATATAGATAAAGATACAACCAATGAATTCCAATTCATTGCGTGTGCTGTATTGTATTGTATTGTATGGCCACTTCAGGTTGAGATCTTTGGCAAGTTTCGAGAAGCCGCCAAGCTAGGGCCGAGATGCAGACACAGCCCACTGCACCAGACAATCGCCGCCTGTTGTTGAAGGCATCTTCCAAGAGTGCCATAGGCTTCACTTTTGTTTCGCTTGATCGTGATAAGCTGATTGGGAGCCGGTTTCTCATACATGCACAAGAAGGCACTGCGGCAGGCAGGGGGTGATTGTACATAAACCGAAAGCACCGCAAAGCTGCTTTGAGGGCTTCTCTAAACTCACAGTCAGAGCTTCTTCGGCGAACTGGAACAGGCCCATCAACCCTAAACCCGCAACCCTAAACCCCCTTACATCTGCAATGTGGGCTTCGTCCTTGCTAGGTAGGAGGGAAAAAACCCCCTTACATCTTTAGCTTCGTCTGCAGGCTCAGGCTCGCCTGGCCACAGCCGACCCGAGTTGCTCTGCTGCCCCGGACCTTGGGCTGAGACACGCGGGGTTTCCCATGTAATTTATAACGTATAGGGTTTAGGACATGAGTTAGTTTCAAGTTTGCTGATATCTCATGAAAACCTTGAGAGCCCAGCTTGCCGGCATACAACCAAAGCCCGTGCTAAAAAGGGTTTAGGGTTTAGGGTTATATCAGTGTCCAGTAGCATCAGTAGCAACAGGGTTATATCAGTGAGTCTCGCATCCCCGCTCGTCAGACTTGCCGATTGTTTCATTAGTAAGAGATGCCACCCGAAACTCAACAAAAAACCCTAGAAGCAAACTGCCAAATGCTGCCCTCACAGTGCACAGCTTTCGGAATGCTTTGCTTTGCTAGCCCTCGTGGCGGCAGCACTCCAAGCATGGTCCGAGCCAACGAGAAGCATTACTTCTGGTAGTTTTGCAGCAGTTGGCACTTGCCGTTTGCACCATGGGCTGCTGTATGACGAATCAGGGTCCACCCCCATGCGTGGCAGACAACAGATGCCTACGGCGGTGGATGTTCATAGACCGCATCGTCGAGCCGCTAGATTTCCTTGCGACGTCGATGTTTTGCTTGGAATCGTACAGGAGCATGTTGGACAGCGTTGGCACGTCTGAGCGTGCAGCACGAGAAGAACTGTGGGTATTCTCCGTGCTCGTCCTGGTAGCTTCCTGGTTCTGCATGATGATGTTTCACTTTCACAACTGTCAGAAAAAGGTCAATATTTGTCACGCCTGCGCCTTCCTTCTCTGCTTCGCGGTGCCTCTCATTGTCCTTCTGGTGGTCGGGCTTACGGGCCTCTCTGCAGAGGCGCATTTTGCCCTCGAGATATTCAGCATAGTTTGGTGGTCCCTTGGAACTTTCGCTCTCTGCATGATGTACACATGCGAGCCCTACCGCGCGTTCACTACTTCTGCGGGCCTCGAGGTGCCAGGAATAGGATTTGGCATCGTCTGCTGCATGGTTGAGAGGAAGCTGAAAGAGGCCATAGAGTTTCGTGGTGAAAGGGCGTATGGCGACATGTTGCGAATAGCGCAAGACGTCCCAAGCATCATCGTCAGTTCTATGTACATCAACCAGCTGGATGTTAGCTGGTTTGCTGTGCTGAATCTCAGCACGAGCTTCTGCGCATTGTTGCTCTACCTATACTTGCTTGTCGAGAAATGTGTGCCACCTCCGCCTGGAAGCAAGCCGGTGGTCATCTTTGGAGCTGTCTTGCCGTCCTGAGCTGGGTAGTTAGTGTCGTGGATGACTGAATTGTTTCAGAGGTGTCTGTGCTGCTCAGGCTGAAGGTGTTTTACTTGCTTCGGTCTAGCCCATGGACCCTGAGCATACCACTTCGGCAGGGCCTGACGTAATGTGACTGTATCTGCCTCACAAGTCGGACAGCTCAGTGCAGTGCAGCGTTTACGTTCGGCAGTCATTGATGTTAGCGAGCATCATCGCTTCTTGCTTGTGTGACTGGTCACTGTTCAATCATGAAGTAGAACAAGCAACCACAGCACAATGCCCGTGTGAGCTGACCGCCGTAAAGAGTGGAGCAAACAGCTATCTCCTTGAAGGAGGAGGCTGTTCGGCGCGAGCATGTGTCTCACTCTCTTGAAGTCATGACCCTGTAACTAGCATGTTTTGAGTTCCGAATGTTGCCAATGGAATCTGCCCATCAGCGGATGCGGTCATGCGATGCAGGAGGAAAAAATCCCACGGTGAGTTCTGATGACATCGATGAACTGATGGAAAGTCGATCTGCATGTTCGAAGATTTTACTGCGACAGGGATTTTGCATGAAGTGGCAATCAGCCTGGAGCTGTGGCATCAATCATGTGACTGCATTTGCGTAGCACCACGAAGAAGCTGTGATAGCCGAGCCTTCTTGCATCGGGCAGGGTGCGAGGGAATTTGTGTGTGTGTGTGTGTGCCTCGCGGTTCTGCGAAAGTCGGAGGAGTGTGAGGGTCCACCCACCGCTCACTGAAGAGTCGGAGTGTGAGTGCCGAGACCCTACGTTCAAAGTCTCTCCCCAAGCCCAGGAGTGCGCCAAGTTGAAGTTGCAGGGGCTTCCTGGATGCAAGATTACGTTCCCATTCAGGATGCCTATAACCTGATCGCAACCTATGAAACCTGTGAGCTAACGCAAAGTCCCCTACGTACAGTTGCCTAGGTTTATACGCCAATAAGCCGGGTCGTATCAGAACTTGCGCAGAATGTGACGGCAAAGTCACGGCAACCATACGATCCTAGTGCACAACCTTGAAACCAACCGACGGTAAACTTCAATGATGGGGATTTCTTTTGATCAGCGCTCGATACTTGGATCTAGGGTGTGGGTGGTCAATGACGTGTTGCAGAGATGAAAGCTCACTCCCTGATTTCGGATGCCGGTGGTCGGCGGCAGACTTCGACGATCAACGGTTGGCAGGTGGATCTCGAGCGGATCGGGTGTGAGGTCAAATCTTGCGGTTGATTGGAATATTTACAGAAGCCGCTTTCGCTGTGTGAGTGGGCTGGCGATGCACCTCGGGAACGGGCAAAAGCAACGATGTTGCGGCGACCTCCTCGTTGCTCCCGTGTAGGCAGGGGATGGCATTTGTCCGGTGTCTCTGGTGAGCTTGTTCCGCACTTGCGCAAATCGCAGGTTGCAACAGGTCGAAAGGTGCAAGCACGTGGTGGCACATAAGCCGTACCACTTCAACATCCTGAAGCCTCCCTTGTGCTCCTTATTTGAACCTTTGGAGTCGCATGGCATCTCGTAGCGATCTCCCATCTCTTTCAGGAACTGCTGCCCTAACGATGCCGGCATTAGCCTCGGCTGCTGCCCCGGAGGCGTGGAGATCGCTGCTTACCTGTACATGATAGCATTTGATCAGCCTTGATGCGGATTTGCTTGATCTTGCTGGGCCGTGCCTATCTGTCCATCTATCTGTTCGTCTGTCAGCTAGATTGCGAGCCGTTTGTCTATCTATTTATCTCTCTAGCTAGCTATCTAGCTGCCTATCTAGCGGTTGATTTACCTTTCTGTCGGTCTACTGTACATCACGGAATAAGCAAACAAATGCGGACTTAATTCAGCAACTAAACGAACAGCTAAGTATACAAAGGGTGCAGCAAGCGGATGAATCCACAGATGTGTATGTATGTACACCTTAGAAAAAGATGGATCTCTGCACGCATCTCCCTGTGTATTCATCAGTGTCTGACTTTTTCCTTCTTTAGGACTTAGGACTTTAGGGACTTGACCATGCTCACGCATTTGTTGTTGAAGACTTGCACCAGCTTGAATCCTGCTGAGGATGCCCTTCGGTGCAAGAGGGGAGTCTTCTTAGCCGGTTTTTTCAGAATGCATGGGGAGCATCAAGCCTTGAAGCGTAGGTGGCACCTCTCTTCCCGCCGCGCCCGTCCTCGGTGTCTCACCGGACTCGCCCCGGCTGCCTGGCGCGGCGATTTAGGTGCAGAGTTTAGCAGCTTGGGGCTTAGGGATGGCTTCCGAGGGCCCCACACATGGCATGCTCGACTCGGGATTGGTAACGGGAGTCCTTGAAGTTCTGGATTCTACGGCTTCGGGCCCGGCAGCCCAGAACGGCCCTCCGCTCACTTAAATCTTGGGGTCGTCCCGGTCGAGTCTTGTTGGGGAGGGGAGGTGCAGCCGGAACTGTGCCGGTGTTGTGTTTGTGCCCGCAGCAGCCCGCCTGCCATCAAGGATGTGCGAGAACAACGGTCTTTGCAAGGAGCTTGTTGTTGGCTATAGCCACTCTGTACACCCAGAGACAGTATGCTTTGTGTGGGCAGGTCCATCAGAGATTTCCCTCGGAATGGTGGTACTCTAGACGGGCAATGAGAATGATGCCCACTGCGACTTGCAGGAAAACGGCTTGAAGGGCCTTTGCTGCCCAAACCCTGCTGGCCAAAACCTAGGCGAGCGGCATCGACTGGGGTCTTGGGGTTCCAGGCTTGGTGTTTCAGGATCTGCTTGTAAGGCTAAGGCCTTCTGAGGCCAGATTTGGAATTTCATTGCCCGCCTGGTGTCCTTGTGCTGCTTGGTCGTTTGGGATATATATTGACCTGGGCTTTACTCTCGGAAGAACGGCAAGGGCCATAGGTCGAATGATGTTTAATGTACGTGGCAGTTGCACGAACTGGCCGCGGATCTTGAGGCGTTCTCATGTGCAACTGAGAGAGGCAGGTGACAAGGTCCTCAGGCTCCCGAACAAACTCACTTAACCACCCTGGGGATTCGACGAACCTGGCGAAGTGTAGTTTGAACAAGATCAGACCAAATCCTAAAGGCAAAGGGGGAAGCCCACGTCTTTGTAGCACCCTCGTGCCTCTGCTGTGAGGCTGCTGCGACTCTGAAGTTGCCGCTTGTCTTTCACAGCAATGTAGTGAAGCGTTTCTAGCACGGCTGGTAGCTATTGGTGATCTTAAGACTTGGAGGCATGGAAGAAAACCCATCTCGATGGAATTAGATCCTGGAAACATCTTGGGTCACATAGGTTCTTGACTGTCACGGGCCTTCATATGCCAGTTCAATGTTTGATCATCTCTCAGAACATTCGGTTCTCGTGCGAGTACGTGTGGTTTTTCAACTCCAGAGCTGCTAGACCAAGCCCAGACATCAATGATTCAATACGGAACCACGTCGGCCCAAGGCCCAAAGCTCCGCTTGACAATTTGATGTTGGTCCAGAGGATAGTGGATCAAACAACGATTGCGTGCCTTCGTAGGTCCATGCTGTTCTTGCCAATCCCAAACATGCAGAAGCCTGCCGTGCGCTTTTCGGCCTTGAGGGGCCACTTTTGACTATTTCGAAACAGAGGCAAATGACCCTACCCGCGATGGCGGTTGGGAGCGCTTTTGGCCTAGTTTAGGGTTCAGTGTCCTAGATTGTCAGCTCGACTCCTCTCCTTGCTTTGAAGAAGCGGGGGAAAGGGGGCTCTTGCTGTAACCGGGCTGCTGGACAACGAGGCCTGCTGCAAAAGGGTCCTAGATTGGTTGTGGACCATTGGGTTCTCCTAGGCTTGAAATCCCTGTTGTGCCTTGTTAAGCTCTGTGGAGGATTGTGCGGAGCCTTGCAAGCCGTGCAGTAATCAGAGCCCTCCCAGGAGAAGCAGGACATGCTGGGCGCGGGGCCTGCGCCGGAGCTGCTGCCGCCGGCTACAACACCAGGTCCAAGTACCGGTTTGGGTTCGTGAAGCTTGTTTCTGGGTTCCGCGGTCCAATTCGGAGCATTTGAAGGGTGTTACGCTTCTTGGAGCATGGGGCAATGATGGACAAATCTCCGTGCGTGTGTGTGTGTGTGTGTGTGTGTGTGTGTGTGTGTGTGTGTGTGCGTGTGCGTGTAGGGTGCTGAATGTAACGGTGATGCATGGTGATGCTCTCTGAAGTTTCTCGTGCCACTTCTCGCTGTAGGTAAGACAGGATGAGCTTAAAATGATGCTGGAGAGGTTTCACAAACAAGGTGAAGGCTTTCTCTGCCAGTACCGTCATGATGAGTTCTTATTGGGCTTCTGTTATGATGCTGATCATTGGCACTTGTGCTGCAGTAGTTGGTGCCACGAGCTGCTACACCGATTGTCTTTTCGCATGCGCATGAGCATGTGGTTGTGGTTCAAGGCAAGCTGATGACCTTCTACCTTTACCGTGTGGACAACGACCAGAGGTGTGCAGCCTCACCGATTGCGAGTCTCAGGGACTAAGTCATTGATACTTGTTGATGCAGTTCCTGTGTTCATTATGCTGTCATGGTGTCATGCTTTGTGTTGCTTTTGTTGTGGTTGGATGAGGTTCGGTTCACTGTCATACTCATCGAGGTTGTTTGCACTGAGTTCTTTGGGACCTTCAAAAGCTGAGAGCATGCTGGGGTCGAAATGGCCACAGTGTTACGCCATTGCCCACGATGTGTTAACCTGGTTACCGTCAGAGATCTGGACGGAAGAGCTGCACTCACATCGTAGCTGCCACATGGCGAGCATTCCCCCCCCCTGTGTTTGTGCACATAAACGCACATACATACATACATACGCACACAGTCATCACGCATACACGTGTACCCACAAATACATACATACATACATACATACATACATACCTGCATACATACATACATACATACATACATAGGTACATGTACATAGATATGTAATATATGTAGACAGGCATAGAGACAGCAAGAGACATTGATTGGTAGATAGACGGATATACAGCTCGATAGACAGACAGATAGACCGAGAGACTTATGGATAGGTGGTTGGATAAACAGGTCGGTTCTCCTATTAACGGTTGGGTTGGTTTGGAAAAGGAGGGTCACACCGCTGCACGAAAGCAGCATGCTCTGTTTTTGATCAAGCACGGTGAAGGATCTGTCTTTTTGTCCCACCCAACCCACCCTGTTATGATGCGGGATGATGCGGTGGGATTGGTCGGGTTTTGGACGACGGGAATTCGTTCGAGACTGTTGCGGGTGTTCGGTTTCTGGGGAAGGGTTTATTTTTCGCCTGTTCGAGCGACTTCGACGTGACGACTCCGTCCGAGGGGAGGTCGTTCGTCTCGGGGTGGGCAGTTCTTCGTTCCGATGCTCGATGTTTTGCGGATCTCAGCACCCGCTCGTCCCCATGCCGGAGCGGAACAAACAGCTCGTTGGTGCGCTCTGCTTTGCATGCTGTTCAGCGAACGTGTAAGCGTTCGTGCGGGTAGTGTGCCACCTTCATGGTCAGACAGACCGATAAATAGACAAGTCGAGTCAAGGGTTTGGCGTGGACTCTGGTGTGTTTTGGATTCTGGATTGTTTAGTCTTTGCGCGGTGCAGGAAGGCCTCCGAATCCAGAGTATTGGGGCACATGTGAGTACGCCGCACAGACTGTCGCACAAGATCCCTCGTTTTCCAGCAGATGTAGAGGTACAAGTTGAACGGTGTCAACATGGCCAACCTTCTGGGCGACATTTGGCAACTTGGGCCAAGCCCTTCACCTTGAAACCTGAAGGGCCATTTTCCCCGAAACTTGCAGGCTGCAGTGGCGGGCGGTCATGACCAGCGCTAGAGCAGCACTCTGCGTGCTTCTAGTGTGACCGCTTGGGCCTGCACATTGCCGCTTCTTCGATGGTTTCAGCGTGCCCAGGTATCTTCACAACGAAGTGGTGTTCAATTGCCCCAGGACTGACATTGACATGTGATGTATGAGCCCTAGAATCCTAGAAAACCCAAAGGTTTGAAACCGCCCCCCGGAGCTTCCGCCGACGTGACGTGACATGGCCTCTGAATGGGCTTTTCATCATCAACTGCTAAGCCATGGATCCTGCTTTGCCATTCTGGCACCTCTGCGGGCAAACCAAAGGGTCCAATGTGGCACTTTGGAGTTTTGGGAGATTGCTGACCTTGTAGTTTCTTGCCAGGATGGAGGGTTTTCCTGTCCTTGAGCTTGCCTGCCTGCAGGAAGTTCAACATCTCCCGCTTGACACGCTTCAAGGTCACGTACCGCGCCACCAAGGAGTGGGCAACCCCAACACCGCAGTAACACTAGTGAACTAGGGCTGGCATAGCAGCAGTTATCCTTAGCAGCCACATCGCCATACTAGTCTTCATGGCATGTAATACTGTAATACCAGCTCACTTACAGCTACAAGAAATCTACTACACGCAAATTGTAATCCGCAGCAGCTCAGGTGGGGTGCGCATTGGTGCTCTTTCTTAGCTGCCTTTGCTGTCATCAAGTACTCACAATAGTCGGACTGATGTTGTGTCTGACTGTCTTCTCAGGCCGGGAGAAGTATGATCACTCCTACGAGTAACGCTCAGTGGCTGTACTTGTGGAAGTATGTGGAAGTAGCACTAGCAGCTAGCAGCAGTAACAGTGGCAGCGATAGATAGTGGTAGTGGCAGTCGCAGTGTCATTGGTAGCGGCACTGTGGTCTTCGTGGCCATCGTGCTGTCGTCGTGGTGTAGCAGCAGAATGCACCCATGTTGCGGATGTTTCTGGAGCATCTCTGCAAAGCCGGATAGATCGAGCAAACGACAACAGAAGCTGAGACCTGACAAAAATTCAAGAAGGTAGCCCGGGGACGACGACAGAAGTACTGTAGCAGTAGCCTGCGAAGGGGAAGAGCACTCTTGGCCCTAAGGGGCAGTGTTATCTCTGTTCTAGTTCCAAGGCATGGCGTAGGGGTCGTGGTCGGCTTTCCAAAATTTGTGGAGCTCAAGTGTCAATGCTGGGCGACGTTGTGTTTGGGATTGCCAGACATGATATGGTTTGTACGATTTTGAGGGAAGAGCTGGTGGCAGCACTCAGTGGCAACAGCAGCCATAAGAACACTGAAAGAAGCCAGGAGAGGCAGACTAGGAAATTTGACCAGGAGCTTTGGGGACAGAGCAAGAACTTTGACAACTTCGTGGCTTTCGACAAGGCCAAATGCACAGTGTCGGGACCCCGAGTGATCCTTCCGAAGCCGCACTCTGCGAGCTTCTAGGGAGGCCTGCTGTTTTTTTTTCCCAAGGCCTGGATGCTCCATGCTCCACTGGCTGCCGCTCGGTTACGTCATCGGCTGCACGCAGCTTGGCTCTGAAAGACGGAGCGCGGGCCGGCACCGAAATCAAAAAATTGTTGCCCTCACCGGCTGCCCAGGAAGAATGATGTCGGCAGAGTGGCGTTGCCGGGTGAAGCTGCCTGGTTCTCGCTTCCTGGGACCGCACGGGTCTTTTTAGGTGTCGTAACTGCGGCTAGCATAGGCAGCAAGGGCAATTTCGCCGCCCCAAATGCATACCTGGAAGTGTGCTGGTTCTCGCCAGAACTTGTTGGCCCCAGCAGGTTCCCACATGGCCAGTAGAAGGGCGGCATAACTTTACAGCCCTGCGGCCCAGAGGACCTGCCCCAGCAAGTTCTACTTCCAGAAGTCGGACGAGTGCGTGAAGAGGGAGCCGGGCGGCCAGTGCAAGGGTAGCCAGGCCAGGCCAATCCTCCCTGTGCCGCTTCGGAATCCGGATGAACCAAATCTTTTCTACTACCCTCCACCGCATGGGTAGTTGGAAAATCCTTGAGGGATGACGGTGGCAAGCAAACAGTGTGCACTTTCAACCTCCCATCCGCAAAATTTTCAGTGCGTGGCGGTCTCAGGAGTTGTCTTCTTATTGAGTACCCGAAATAGTAGGATCCTTATTATGAGGCCCCCTAAGAGGGTGCAGTCATCACACCAACTGAGGGCGGTTTCTGCGAAATCGAGCTTGCATTTTCTGCATCGACGATCTTCCGCCTCTGGCTCTTGCTTTCTTAATCATAATAATAATAATAGTAGTAACAAAAAATAGTAATAACATTAATAGTAATAATTATAACAGTAGTAGCAAGAATAATAAGGATAATGATAATAACCCCAATGTAAACATATTTTGGTTGACAGGTATAGTTACGCAGGCACTGGAACAAGCCCCTGCCTGCGAACGCAATGTAATGATGTCGTTGTTTTGCTCGGCCCTGCCAGATGCACTCGGACACCTGTAAAACTGCCGAAAGGAGTGCATGCAGTCAGCTTGACGCAGGTAACCGGTGAGCGCGACTGCGACTCGGATACGAGAAGTGTCTACGTTCTACACGAACCCTGTTGCACCTGAAGAGATGTGTGCAATTTTTCATGCTGGCAGTCGCAAATGGGAATTTCCAAAACTTGGGGGTGCATTAGTTGAGGGTACTTATAATGAGGATCCTACCATTTAGGGTAATTGCTTTATTTGGGTCCCCTATTTTCGGGAACTCCCAAATAAAGAGGGAGCAGTCATGTAGTACATCACATTTTTTTAGTTATATACTATGTTATAATATACAATATAGATTATGTTATGATATAACATCATGTATAATATATCATAATATGTAATATAATAAGGGTTTAGGGCATCAGTTTCTTCTCCTGCCGAGGCACCTATCAGATCGAGGAGGCCGGAGAGATTCCGCTGGATGAGCTCTCAGGCTCGAAGCTCTGGGGATTTGGGGTTGATGACAGGATGAGGGGTTTAGGGGTTTAGGGTTTAGGCCTCAGAGTTTGTGTGAGGCGCTCGCTCTCGCTCGTATGAAGTATCCCGCCTGGGTCATCTCACTCTCCGTAGCTTCGCATGACTGCGACGCCTTTTTGCCTGATCTACAGCTTGCGCATGTGGATCTTTTTCAGTCCTTCGGCAACCTACTTCTTCTGACCGTGTTGAATCATGATGCTTATCTCCGAGTTCAGCAAGTGATCACCTAGCCACGAGAGCTAGTGGGGTCGCATATGTTGAGTGCTGTTTCCTTTGTATCTTCGGTGCAAGTGCGCTGATAACCCGGCAACACCACAGGAGGCCTGGATGCAAAAGGGTTTAGGGGAGTTTAGGGGGGTTTAGGGGGATTTGGGTGACTTTGAAATGCATGGGTCCTGTTGGCAGGGCTTGAGGTGTGGAGTTCCAGAGCTTGCTGCTGAGTTTTGGATTTCAGTTCGGGGCCTAGACTTGTGCCTCAGATAAAAACGTTTGCGGTGTAGTTGCGCGCGGGGTTTGTTGTCAGAGTCCTGCCTTGCTGCCAAAGTTGGTTCGGGCTGTCACAGACCCACCTTCACAGGCTTGAATCAGCCAGTGTTTTTAGTGCTCGGAACAGGTATCAAGAACTACAACGACGTCTGTGAGAGCACTGGCGTGCGGGAGCCGCTTGGCTGGATATGGTGACAAGTGGGCGTCGAAAAGACGACAGTTAATGGTTCAAGTCTTTTACTTCGTGGCTTGCCACCAATATTGCCAGCTTCGATCGCCTTTTGCCGGCTGTTCAGACGCAGATGGGGCTCAATTCTGTTCTTTGGAAGGCTGGCCTAGCCCAGTGCTCCCGGGTCCATGCGATGAGGTACGATGAGACGACAGACAAGGGCACGGGAACCAGCTTCTGGAACGGCCGCTTACCAAGAGTTACGACCGACGATCGGTACTAGTACGATTGTGCTGTTACATACTTTTGCTTTTCGTCTTGCTCTGGCAGCACTTGTCCGCACCCGTGTCCTGTGCTAGTGCTGCTGCAGTTGTTCGACTGTGTCATCGGAGTGTAGAGTTTAGATGAGAAGGCTGGAAGCAATAGAAGCCAGAAAAGTGTGCAGTAATAGTAGTCCAAATGTTGACAGCAATTTCCCTGTTACTGTTCATTTGTTTCTCATTGCCAGTACGCCCCCCTACTTACTGCTACTGCTACTGTTACGGCTACGGCTACGGCTACTGCTATCGCTACCGCTGCCGCCGCCGCTGCCGCTGCCGCTACCGCTACCGCTACCGCTTCTGCTACCGCTTCTGCTACCGCTTCTGCTACTGCTACTGCTACTGCTAATGCTGCTGCTGCTACTGCTAACGCTGCTGCTGCTGCTTCTGCTGCTGCTGCCACTGCTACTGCTATATTGCCACTTCTACTGCTCCTGCTCTTGCCACGGCCACGGCTACTGCTGCCGTGCAAAAACAACAACAACCGCCACCGCCACCCGCCACCTGCCACTCACCATGACCACCATCGCCACCACAGCAACTCTCGACGCCAGTACAGATAGTTAAGAACCTGCGTGTGTCAACAGCTGACAGCTCCAATCGAATTCACCCACGAGAAAGGCAACTACCAGCTGACGCTAGCAATCATAAACAGGAGCATCATCTTCACCAAGCACACAGGGGTAGTCCAGCAGCATTGATAGTGTGGAGTGTTGCTGTTGGTGACGTCCCCAACCCCACGCAAGAGCCACAAGAGCTTGGAAGCTGAGGAAAAGCCGACCCGAAGAAGGGTGCGGAGCGAGTGAAGTTCATCTCGGACCTTTTTGCAAAGCGCTTTCCGCACTTTCCGGCGCACTTGGATGATCCTCCTTGCGATGCATGAATGCCGTCAGCATCTTGCTGTCAGTGAGCGAAGACTCTGAGCTGACAGTCGTCCACAGCTTTGGATCCGGAGTAGCCGGCAAGAGCTTGCAAGAGGACTGATCACAACATGTTCGCAAAGCTTCGAACTCCTCGAACTACGAGTGTGATCTGGTGCCGTAATCCGTAAGGTGTTTCCTCCGACTCAAGTTCTACACCAGGGCTTCAACGAGCTAAAGCTCATGCAAGCTCCATGTGCAAAGTTCTGTTAGGTTGATGACAACATATCTGCCCGGACTGAGTCCCCACTCCCCACGGAGTTCAGAAATTGAGTTGGTTTTCGCCGATGCGCGCAAAATCTTGCTTGCTGCAAGCCAGAAAGCCGAGGGACCACGGCACCTGCCCCGATTGGGACCTTAACCTCCGGGGCCATCCGGGGCCGAGCTGTCAAAGCCAGGTCGGAGACATGGGTGAATCCATGGCCACAAGCCCTGGACATGCCAGGCCCTGGATTTTTCCGGCTCGTGAGAAGGGTTTTCAGACACGGCAAGTTCCAAGATGCGCCTAAAACGAAAGAGGGAAGGAGAGAGGGTGTCACCCCCAGCCCCGCATCAGACCCGGTGCGCAGCAGTGGGTCCCGCATCCGCATGCCGGGAGATAGAGAGAGAGAGAGAGAGAGAGAGGGGCCCACTCTAGTCAGGAAAGACCCCGTTGCCAGCCACTCCATAACACAGGGGGTGAGCTGCGCGGGCCTAAGGCCTGGGGGGCGCGCGCGCGACCCCTACGCCCTGCAGAAAGAAAGAAAGAAAGAAAGAGAGTGGGCCTTTGCGGCCGGGGGGGCTTCCAACCCTTCATGCCGCGAAGAAAGAGAGAGAGAGAGAGAGAGGCCCACTCTAGTCAGGAAAGACCCCGTTGCCAGCCACTCCATAACACAGGGGGTGAGCTGGGCGGGCCTAAGGCCTGGGGGGCGCGCGCGCCCTGCAGAAAGAAAGAAAGAAAGAGAGTGGGCCTTTGCGGCCGTGGGGGCTTCCAACCCTTCATGCCGCGAAGAAGAAGAGAGAGAGAGAGAGAGAGAGCGAGCAAGTCCTGATCGTGTTTGTGTGTGTATTTATAAGATATCGTGTCTTGCTCATGATGTGACTGGGTTGTTTTCTACCCCTCTATTGAATTCTAAGTACTCGCAGCGGTGCCTTCGCAATCGGGCCTGTCACTGATGGGTCCTCGCTGCAGCTAGGCTGCTCAGTCTTTAGCTGGGAAGACTCTTGGATGGCACGGAAGCTGACATAATTTCGTGCCGATTTCCTAGACTATTTTCGGGGCTCCTTATGATAATTATGGTATAACGGGCCGCAAACCTTATTCTAAGTATAAATGCCAGGAAGTGCGCGCTGCGTGCGCCTGGCCTGTGGTGCTAAGCACACGCTCTTCCTCACAGCAACCGGGCAGCTGCCGGAGCCTTATCCGAAGTCACATTTGGAAGCTTCTTTCAAGTCTAGGTTTAGACAGGTGTGGATTCTAGACAATGGCTTTTCGTCCTGTTATCGACTCTTCGCTTCAAGACCGCGGTAGTAGGCTTTCTGACCTTTAAGTCCAATTTCATTGCTCGAAGAATGCTTTGTACCCTTAGTTCTGTGAGCCTTTCACCCATGGCCGAGATACGGCTGCGGACAGAACGCGTCTTCCCTGCATGATTGAGCTGTTTCCCACCAGGCCTTGGTAGCCTTCGCAGGGACAGGGAACTGCAAACTGCCGACGTCTTTTTGCGATCGAATGCAAGACTTTCCCAAGAGCTGCAAGGCAGCGACAGCTCAGCAGTGCTGTGTCTGGCTGCGTGACCACCACGGAGCTTCCTTTCAGCCTGGGCTCTCAGGATGTGTCGGGAGTGTGCCATGGCTTTCGTAAACTCACAAATGAGTGTGTTTAGTTTTCGGCCTGCCAGACTGACTGGCTTGAGAACTTGCTCCCAATAGCCTTGTAACCGCAACCTTCGAAATGGCCCCAAAGCTCAGCCGACACGAAGCCATGCTTGCCCGGTGCGCGCGTGCAAGTCGAAACAGCAGCGTGAGGCCACGAAAACGGCCTGCCGGTCGATATCTTCTGCCACCCCAGTCTGAACGTTTCAGTGGTGCTGACCAAGGAGAACAGGTGCATGCCCCGGGCGGGTTCCCTCTTTTTCTAGATTGAGGGGCCCCTGTGTTTCTCTTCAGGCCTCCAGTTGGGATCTCTGTGATTTCCAGTCCGGTCGGGGCTTGCGGGTTGCCTTTTAGGCTCCTTGTGGTGCATGGGTCAATCTTACTGCCCTGTCAGGTTCTTCATCTGCGGCGAAGCCGGCAGTCTTTTTCACACAGCCGGGCTGATTGAGCATTTCCTGCCATACGACAGGCTTGGCACGGGTTGCAGGTTGCCGAGAGTGCGCAATGTGTCTTGCTGCACTGGTAAGCGCAGTATAGACGCAGGCAGACACACGAACTGTTGCGCAGCCCATGTCGATGGTGCCGCGTGGAGGGATGCGATCATGATCGAGAACCGCATCGTGTGCATGAAGCACAGCACTAGCCAGGCCGCTTTGGATTTTGCGGGTCACTTGCACCGTTGAGCGAGACATGTTCTTCGACGGTTTGGAAGACTCGCTTTGCCTATTGAAGGTGTACATACCGGGGTTCAACGATCCCAAGGCGCGGTGCCTGCGTGACAGAGTAGACTCGGGGAACTCCCGGGAGTCGTGGACTTTGGACTTCTGGAGGGCTCTGGTTTGGAGCTCAAGGCCAATGTAGAAACTTGGGTAAGTCCGCAAAGCCCTTTGCCTATGCTTCTCCGCTTGTAGTGATCCAGCATAATACAAACCTATCTGTTTTTTAAGCACGACAGGGAGAATTCGGGAACATGCTCAATCAACAGAGTTGATCGGAATGCCGCAAATGCGAGCTGAATTTCCGTGTCGGCACGCGGAGGTCGGCACAGTTGAGCTGGTTGCAGCGCAGGAGGCCGCCAAATTCTCGGACCGACTGTCTGTGAATATCGACCCATGGTTTCGCGGCGGGTCTTCAAGGGGCCGTGGTTTTGAGGTCTCAGGGACCCCGTGCGTCCCCAGCCGGCACCACGACAAGCACTGCCAGATACTGCCAAAGAGAGGAGCCACGCCCATAATGGTAACAACGAAAATCAGCAAAGTGCACTTCTAAAAATGGCAGAGATATCCAGATCAGACGTCGAGTACTACTAGTGCTAGCGAAATCCAGTGCAGAGGAGTGCAAACAGGCATGAAGTCAGAAACCAGTGAAGCTGTCCGCCCTCCTCGGGCCCACACCCGACAGGCCGAGGAGCCCGAACCCGATGGAGCAAGAGCCCCAGCTTCCCAGCCCGCTGCGCTCTTCGTCGGTTCAGGATGTGCCGGGCGAAGGTTGGGGCCAGGACGACGAGACTGAAAGCCTAGGGCCCCTAGGCCCTACGCCTGCCAGAGCTCCCCGCACAGACGGATGCACACAAAGATACACGTAGCTTCCACAGCTTCCGTGTGTCCTGTAGGGATCTTGCCATGCAGAGCAGCCAAGGGAGGACTCGGGTTGTCATCGTGTGCTGTGGCAGTAGCTGGAGCTTTCCAAGACTGTGTCAAGACGTCTTTGCGTCGCACTCTCCGCCTGGAGAAAAGGCAGCACTTCAAATCTCAGCTATGTATCGCGGCCATGCTTGCAAGCGCCACATTGTACTTCACCACAACGGTCACACAAAACCTGCTCCCAGAAAGCTGCGATTGTCCCATTCCGTCGAACCGAGGCTTATGCTTGTCGGCTGCTGGAACGGCATTTAGCCGTGGACAGCCTGCGGCGCTTGACTCATCAAGCACTGGAGGCGGCCTCCAGCAAGAGTGCGGCAATAGCGCGGCAGTAGATACTATATAGTCTGACGAGTAGACTCTCAATACCGGCAATGATAGTGATAATCGCAGCTGCGTAACAAACTGTTACTCATGAAGCCGGCTACAGCAGCAGACCGTCAGAAGCACCTTGCGTAACAGGAGGTAGTGAGCTTATGGAACACTTCCGGGGGCTTCCAATGTGGTCAAGCAAGGTAATCTGCAATCTGCCCACTGGACAGACGGTCCACAGCGCAACTGTGAAGAGCCGCCGCACCTCCCCGCCGACTTTGATCTTTGACTTCTATACACTTCCCCCATTCGGACTTCAGTTGTTCAATATCACTCGCTTCGTGCGGCCTTTGCCGGGAGTCGAGATTCTCCTGGCCGAAGGAATCTCCAAACAAGATGTGCTGTAAAATAGATGTAGAGCGAAGCGACAGCTTTGACAACGAAGAAATTGGTAAGTTGCAGAAGCCTCGGATCGACCCGGCTTCAACCCAACTCATGATGGTTCCAGGGGGGCTCTTTGACACCACAAGATGTGATCAAGGAGTACGCCGGCCGGGGTCCCAGAATTCGCAGAGAAGGATTCGAAAAAGCTTCATGCCTGCCACGTAGCCCGGAGTCAGCGCCAGAAAAGTTTGAATACTTCGGACTTGGTTTTGGTCTAGGCTTCGATTTCTCTTTCTTTACAGGCAGCCCTCGTCAGTCGTGTGCCTAAACTATCTCAAACTCCTTGTTTCACAACATGTCTTGTCAGACTTGTGCGCAGGTGGGTCTGCGGGGCCCAGCCCCGGGGTGGTAGACGCAGCCAAGGCTTGTCAAAACTCTGGCTTTTGGGCTTGGAGCTTGAGGGAAGAACCAGCCCTTTCGAGACAAGAAGGGTTGAGGGCTTAGGGGTTTGCATTCGGGTTGTGCTGGCTTCGTTCTCGGAGGTTTGATGCTGGTATGTGAGGCTCGACCGCGCTGGTTTTTGTTTTGTCTCTGTAAATGCATGTTGGCTTCGTTGCTCTCAGTTTTGTGACTCGACCAACACTGTCAGTTTCAATGGCTCAGACCAAAATTCTCAACGCAAAAAGCGTGAGCCCTGCAGCATCATGAACAGAGCTTTCCTTAGGTTCCTTCACGACACCTCTCTGAAGATGTGTCCTAATGTGGAGCTCGAGAGACTGCGTCTCGAGGTTCCGGATATTCATATTGTTGCCAAAAGTGGCCCAACTCGGATGTTGGAAGCTGACATCTCGGGGCCTTGAGGTTTTGGGGGCCCATGTGGCGCAACTTATCATAAGGAATCCCCAAAATAGTATTGGCAATTGTTCGGGCCCCTATACTACTTCCTCACAGTTGGCGTTTCTGGCCACTTCACTTGCGATGGCGGCGCGGCCAGCCGGACCTCCCGAGTCCTACCAATGGGAACCTTGATCGCTTGTGCTTGGGACGGCCGTCGGGTTCCCTAAGTTAGAGGAACTCGAGACCTCAAGAAGCCCTGAGGTACCAAAAAATCCAACAAGCTGCTGCGAACAGCGGTAGTGTGTGTCGATATTTCGGTATCTCGAGATTCAATGCATTTTGTGCCGAAAGTGTTGCTGCTCCGACATCTCTACGGGATTTCACCTGTACCGAATTGCAGGCAGGGAGTGAGGGAGGGAGAGAGAGAGAGAGAGGCTTGCCCTGGTAATCTAGAGTCCAAATATACACCTTCTGCACATAGGGGGACTCACTGTGTTGTCACACCCTTCCACAAGCCCCATAACACATGGGGGGCCTATGAGGCCGGGGGGCTTAACACGCTCCCCAAGCCCTGCGGAAGAAGAGGCTTGTCGCCCACATGAAATTGTCCCGTGAGATGCGGATGACCTGAGTGAGACCTGAGGAGCTCTGGTTCTGCGTTATGGTTTAGGAGGGGTGGGGGCGGGGGTCATGCAGGCTCATTCAGGGGAGCGCACTCACACCCCCGAAGGGGACGGAGCCTCATGGGGCCAGGGATCCTTCCCAGCCTTCCCCATACCCCGAGCAAGAGAGAACTGCCGGAGCCTCACCCTCCAAGGCAAAGCAAAGAGACCTGCAGACAGATACATGGGCATACTGTTGATGATATAAATCCTGCATTACCCACAATAAGGAACATGCCATCATTCCCATAGTTTAGGGTCCTTAAGGTAATGCAGGATTTATCTCATCAACCGTAGATCGTTACATTCGAGAGACGAGCTGAGCAGCTAAGGAAGCTGAGATCGAGGGTGCAGCGACGAGCTTTGCCGCTTGGTTGCAGTGCCGAAGGCCTCGGAAGGCTTCATGTCGGCGATTATGACACTAGCGACGACAACGACAATCGTGACGTTGAGATATAAATGATAGGCATGATCGTCAACATGATGGTGATGATGGGGATGATGATGACGAGGCGGAGGAGGAGGATCATAATTGTCGTCAAAATCCGCAATTGCCCGGTGTCAGATGGCATCCCACGGACCTCAAGTTTCCAGCCGTTCAAGGCTGACTGCTCTTGGGGTTCGCTCGTATGAGACTCTTGTACCGGGCTGCTGAGGTTGAAGGCAGAGAGAGTATTCGTCCCAATCCGAAATGGGCCAAGCCCCTGAAAGCTGAGGTCATTACCGACTATGGCCGGGTTGCCCAGGAGACCAGGCTGTGAGGTGCCGAGGCGAGTTCTCTGGTTCAGGCCGTCGAAATCGGAAGTTTCTCCGTCTTATCCTGGGGCAGCGAAGGGTCATTTTGAAAGAAACAGGTTCCTGCATGCTGGTAAATCCACAAGTCTACACCCCAGGGTGCCAAGCACGAATCCGTTCTCTCCGATCAGCCACATTGTGTTTCTTGTCGATCTCTAGATCTTGAAAGCACGTGCGAGGCTCGGAGCTGTTTTTCTTGATCACGCAGAATGCCAAGATTGGTTCGCTCATTCAGGAGCCCGCTTGCACTTCGTAGTGCTGGGGCTTCGTTGCTTGAATTCGGGGTTCCAGGGCAGAGGTTCAGCAGTTTATTTACTGGCCTGAAGTGACGCAGGGATTAGATGTCAGACCTTTCGCGATTTCAGCATACCTAAGGGCGTCTCATTGGGGTCCACTGGACGCCATGGATTCGTTGCAGGCAACCCTAGCATGACACCAGTCCAAGACGAGGCCCGAATGCATCCCTAAACATCGACAAACAAATCACTCGCAGCGCTAAACTCGTCCCGATATTTCTGCTCAACCCCCTCATGTGGGAAGATAACCCAGGCCGTCATCGAGTTTTGAAACCCACGATTCGGTCTCAGCCACGTAGAAAAAAGAGCACGTGAGCTTGAGCTTTCGAGTGTCGCGAAGGCCACAGCCTCTGCGCCGAACTCCGGCGACACGGCAGACTTAGGAGGCACATCGAGAGACCGCTCACACGGATTTCTGCTGCTTTCTCGGATGCGCTTGCTTTAGGACGGAAGAGCTCTTTGCCGAAATGAGGTAAGGTTTGCCGGCACCGTCGTTTGTAGTTTGGGACTGTTGTGTGAGGCAGTATAACTTGCGACTGATCCCGAAAGTCTGAGCTTGGACCCAGCGACCTGATTTTAGCAGGTCTGGCCAGAGGTGAGCGCACCTATGACGTCCAGGTGCCTAGAATCCCAAAATCGCACTTCACTACATAATACTATAGCTATAAGAAGGAGCCCCTAAAATTTGTTTAGGCCCCCTACATTGCAGTAAGATGGGAGGAGCTTGTGCTCCCGGAGCCCACACCCTCGTGCGGCGAAGATCTTAGTGAAAATTTTGTTTTTAATGTCAAACACGCCCTACAAAGTAGGGATTGCGGTAATAGATACACCTGTTCGCAGACCTGATTGTGAACATTTGGGCGCGGTTCAGGACAAGCCTTAGATAAGTCAAGGCAATTTAGGTGTAAATAATAGCTACGGTAAATATAGAGTTCAGGTTCCATATATGAGGTACTTGTCGCGAGACGGAGACAGAGATCAACACCCGATGCCAGTTAGAACAGCTCACGAAGAACCTGCAAGAAGTCGTTTTGACGAAGTGATTGGCCAGTTCCGCGAGCAGAGGCCCGTTCGCAAGATCTCGTACAGGGCTCCGCAAGCAGCTCGTCCCTTTCGCCGTCTTCTGTTTGGGAATGCATGGGGTGAGGCTGGATCAAGCATGGCCCACAGTGAGGAGGTCAGCGCGGAAGCGAAGTGGAAGAACATGGATGAGCATGTCAGCCAGGGTTCGAATGAAGCAGCGACGACACAAAGAATGCATCGCTTTAAACTCATCCCCGTCAACTGGTAGGCAACCCCACGTACATGGCTCCAAGGTTAACTCGTATCTTGTAGTCTCTGATGAGAGAATCAAGAGTTGAGCAGAGAGTTTGTGTTGATAGTGATTCCAGTGATTCCAGATGCCCAGCTCAATGCTGCAAGGCATAGCAGCAGGGGCAGCAGTCGAGTCCCTGCGGAACAAGGCTTTAATTCTATACAAACGTGCTCAATTCTCAATCTCTCTCTCTCGCTCTCCCTATCCCTCAACAGACAGAGAGACACCCAGACAGAGAGACAGAGCCAGCGGTTGACACCTGGACAGAGAGACAGACAGACAACAGACAGTCGAGTCAGAACCAACTGCAGGTTAGGTCCGGTTCATTGTAGGCATTGTGCTGCGAGGTGATCTTCGGAGATCGGCGGGCAGAGCATTACAGAGCCGCTCCACTCAGAGCTCAGAGGGCTTCGGCTCGAGGGGTTATCCGGAAAGGTTTGTGCAGGGCTCGGGTCTGTGGTTGAAAGATCACGGATACCTTCCACTTCGGAGACCTTTTGAACTTGCTGATTCAAATCTTTCCCGAACTGCAATGGCAGAGTTGAAGTTGCGAATGGTGAGGGGGTGTGGTAGGTAGGGTTTGAAGCAGAGGATATGGAGCGAATCTCCGGGGGGTGGTGGTGCACGTTGCCTGGACACAATTCATTGTTTGCAATCAGATTGTCACCGAAGCCGCTTTCAACTTTATCCCTGCAATGCGGGCATCGTCCTTTCTAGGTAGAAGGCAATATAGCATTCAAAACCTGCGGTTATTTGCAGGGTCCTGGACACTCAATACATCTAAGTACTGAGTAAGATTTCTATTTCAACACCTTGTCTCTCTGAGGGCGGCGCAGAGAGGAAGAAACGGACAAATTCTATGGGCAAACTTTCAACTCTTCTTTGCTGCTTAGGGTTCAGGTTCTGGGCCCTTGCAAACCGACAAAGAGCTCCGGCTATGAATGCACCCGCTCTTCGAATTGGAGCTTCTCGACCGAAGAGCATTCCCCGGAGCTCAGGCAATCGCACGGTCTCTCATCGAAGTGGTGGCGCAGAAATCTTCGAAGCCCATCCTATTAGGCCCCGGGGCGTTTGATCAACAGGTGACATCAGAAGCGACGCTCAATAGCAAGCGGTTTCTTGTCAAAGTTGTGATCTTGCATATGTAGAACTTTGGAAATTCCTGCCGTGACCGGTCTGTCCTTTGTTATCGGCATGGTAGTTTTTTGCTGTTTCCTCATAGCCTGACAGAAGTCATGTCAGGGTGCACGCAGTGTTGCCGATTAGTGCGCAAGATCACCTGCTGCCAATGTGCGTCGCGATCATTGCATGGCTCCACGACCCCAGTTGATGCCGGCCAGGCATCCAACTCAAGGAGCACAACGTCCAAGTCTTTAGGCCTTGGTTCCGGTAATTTTCTGTAAGCTTGCTTGGGCAGTGTGGTTGTGGGCATGTGCGGTGAGCTGCCCCTTGCGTGAGCGGTCGCAGTCGGAACCCGGCTGCAGCCATGTGTCCGGATTGCAGGAGACCAATGCACATGCTATGCTGACCAGGGCGATTCTGCAGCAGCTCCGCGACAAGGTCGGTCCTGTCGTGGCGGTAGAGGAGGCGCGCACAGACTTTTGTGTTGCTGTTGATGGCTGATCGTGCCCGTTCAGGTGTTGCCTGGTGCTGAGAGAAAGCCCCATCCAGACCCTGACCCCTTGTAGTCCTTGTGCGAGGTGGATGAGTTCGCGGATTTTGAGGGGCGGGGCTCGTGACCTCGCTTGATGAAAAAGCGCGTGAAATCCCTCTATTAAGTGCTTGTGCATGCTTGCGGCTGCTCGGCAGGTCAGGTTTGCACAGCCAGACGTTAGCAGAGTCCAGGGCCGTCATAGGCTGATCTTGTCCCCCGGCTCGGAGACTGCCAGAGCTGAACCCGCAACCAAGACCCATAGTGCCAACCATTGCATGCAGGAGAGCCAAAGCCTATGCCATGAACAGAAACCGTCGTCGTTCGTAATGTCTGTTATCGGAGAAGCAAACAGGTCGGCAAACCACTTTGTGTTGTGCCGTGCCATGTTTTTTTGCAGCACGCTCTTGTAGTATCAGTGATATCTGTTCGAGTGTCATGCTATGTCACCTTGTCCTGTGTACATCATGAGTCTTATGTTTTATCACATGTAGAGCATCGCGCTGCTGCCAGGCTAAGAAGTTCGACTCGCCTACCTTCTCTGTGCATGCCGTCGCCTTTTCTGCAGAGCCTGTACTGTCGGGTTTCGGCTGAACCGAAGTGTGGCAGACAGGTGTAGCAGACTGCAGATCTTGGACGCTGGAGCGTAGCAAGCTGCGCTGCAGGTGGGCTTGGATACCATCAAGGTCCGCTCTCAGTACTTGTGGAGGCAGGTCTGCTGAGCTCGGGATCCAGTCGAGTTCATCCCAGAGTGAAGACGGTAGCGAACTCCGTGTCTCATGCGTGGTTTTGAAGCCTTCAGGCTTCTGGAGAGCCCTTGCAAGGGCAACGTCACCCGGCACGAGGACCGGCATTTGAGCTCGTGGTCGGGCATAGGGCATCCCACTCGACTCCTGTTCAGCAACATGTTCGATCTGGCGTGCACCAACATCCTGACCCTGCACGCTGTTGCCTTACAACCTTTCGTGCTGAACAGTCGCACCTGGGGCTTTGCGTGGATGGCTAGCGGAGTTTCGCACACGCAAGAGAGGATGAGTAGGCATGAGCGTGTCAGTGCACATGCTGATAAATTCAAGCAGCAGAACCAGGACCGTGACGCTGCAAGCATGATTTGCTGTCAGGGGTGCTGTCAACTGAACCTCGACATACCAAGCCGCAGGTAATCTTTGTCTTAGGCACGTCATGGAACTGCAGTTAGGGATGCTGGAGCATCGAAGTGTGTTGTTGTAAGGACAACTAACTCAGTTCACACCAAACCTCGCCTGATGCGTCGAGTGCGAGTGCTAAAAAGTGCCTCCCTGGGTTTCTTTGCCCAGCTGTGTCACCTGGGAGGATGGTCGCTACACAGTGCGGATACACAAGTACTCCTATGAGGCAAGCCGACCTGGGAACTGCCGGTTTCGTGTTGAAGCATCGTATAGTACTTGTGCAGCTCTTGAAGTCCATGCATCTCGTCACGTGAAGGAAACTCAGGGCCTGTTTAGGCATCGGAAGTTCTCTGCAGCTTTGTCCTTCGCCAGGCGCTGCTTGCGTATGGCCAATATCTCCACGAGGATCGAGTGGACTGCAGGCGACCTTGCTGCCAAGCTTACTTTCGGAGTCTGTGGGAGTGCTGAATAAGCTGTTGACAGCCGACCCCGTGCCAATTCACGAGACAGAGGCGGATTGGAGGTGGCAGCGACGAAGCAGCTGGCAGGTTTCATTGGAGTATTTGCTGGCCCCTGAACCCCGTATGCGAAGTAGGATGCAAAAATCCAGGAGGCAAAAGCCAAGCTACAAAAGCCGTAGAAACCCAAAATTAAACAAGGATTGTCTGAAGTTGCGAACGCCGACATCCCCTTATGCTCTAACAGACTGTAACATGCTAGAAGAAACTATAGACGAGATTCTGAATTCCGTTGTAATATACTAGAGAGCACAATACGACACCTATACCTATGTTAGGCCTCTACCTCTATCTGTATACCTCCACCTCCTCCTGCAGAGATCTATGACTTAAGTATGAAAGCTTTGGTTGTCATACTGTAACCATAAAATGAAAAGTTGTATATACTAGGGCATACTATGAAGCAGTATTTTATACTATAACATACTATACAGTGCTAGAGCAAGCTATCATATACGATAATAGTTTTTAGTTCAGGAAAGTATAGTATAATGTAGTACAATGTACTATAGTATACTATCGTATACAAGAGTATATGTTATACCCTTATCCAAAAAAGAAGCAGTATTAGTATTAGGTACTTCTGCGCCTGCGATTTGAAGGCCTGAGGTGGCGGTGGAGCTCCTGGAGCTGGCAGAGGACGTATGGGAGCCCGTGCTATGTAGAGTACGGGACCCTTAACGCAGGTTAGGAATGCTAGGGTATTCTTCGTTGTGTCAGGTTGTAATACGTTACGTCCCAACAGCGTGAGCTCTGGGCTCTTCAGAAATTGAAAGGTTTGGCGCAGGTTGGGGCAAGACCCATGGCAGGTTCCGGGGCAGGTTCCGGGCAGCCACCCAAAAACAGCTCGAATCATAATCTTCTGTTCAACGCACGGCCGGGCATGGACAACCCATCTATAGTTCTGTTAGCTTTTCTGGTGCTAATGTGAGCCCAACGAAAGCCATTCTGCTGTTCGGGATTCCAATGGGGTTGTCGTAGACACTATGTTACGGATAATATCGTTCCGTATATTCCAGTATGCTTTTGTATGTGACGTGTATTACAGCATGTCATAGTATGTTATCGTAGGGCAGAGGGAATATTGGAAGACACTCCTCGATGCGGAGCGGAGCATGTGGAGGAGAGCGCTGCAAGATAACTTCCTGGACGTGTATTTGCCTGGTTAAATAGTGCATGGATGGATGGACGGATGGATAGATGCTTGGACGTCTGGGTGTATGCATGTATGCATTTCCTACGTGTTTGGAAACTGTTGGCTGGCTAATTCATGGTGCGGTAAGGTGCAGTGCATTACAAATCCGTCGTTTTGCTGATCACAGGTGGTGTCGTTCCACACTGATACCTCGACCCCCCTGTATTCTCTGACATCGTGATCCCTGGTTGTCGGCATCCTAGCAAAAACCAATGGGCCCACTGTCGAGGAGTATGTCGACTCGACCGGACTGGCCGAGAAATGTGCTCAGCTGGTGAGGCCGGAAGTTCACGTAGAGAGGCCAACTCAATGCTTCCTGTTCGGCTCAATGCTTTTGAGTCGTTTCATCGGTGCTGACTTCGGACGTGCTGTTCGGTTTGATTGGCTGGTATTGTGGGAGGAGTGCTTACAGTAGGAGTTTCGTGTCACTTCGCCCGAAGTCGGCTGTGTTCTGCCAGCTTGCCACCTCCGCGCAAGTTTCGCATGAGGCTCCAATATCTGAAAGAGTGGTTTTCAAGATTTGATGATTTTTTATGCAGCCGCAGCAACAGGCGAAGCTCAGCAGTCAACTGTTTCTTATGCTTTCGGCGTGATTGGCCTTTTTCATGCCATTATGCTTGGTTGACGCACTGCTGCTTCTTTTTCAATTTGCGGCGCCATGGCAGAAAGCCTTGCCAGCACCAGGATCAGCGCCTCAATGGGACCTTCCAGCGGACATGTCATCGAAGACGCTGCGGCCGAAGGCCTCGGCAGGGCCAGGGCCAATTCCATGGACCCCTTCGAAGAGCTGCTCCGACAGCTGCGCATGTTCCACCAGGGTGAAGTGCAGCGACTCCGTGAGGAGGTGCTGAGTTTACAGAGCCAGAGGCTTCAGACAGAGATGCAGGCACCAGCCTTCTTGCAGAAGCAGACAGATGCAGAGGTGATGGAGATGGCGGAGGCAGTGGCGGAGTCACAGGGGATGAACATTCATGAGGAGGATCGAGGGGAGAGCGGGCTGCCAACTTCCCTGAATTCCGCGGCAAGCAACCAAAAGCGGACGAGGTCTTTTGCGGACTCCAACAATCAAGAGAATGAGAAGGGCTGGGAGCTAGGTAAGTCCAAGCACGTGGGCAACATCAGAGCGAAGAAGTCTGCGTCGGTGCTTGACCAAGTGCACAAGAAACACAGCCAGTCTTCCTGGAGGCCGGGTCCAGAGGGATGGTTAAGCAAAAGTGTAGGAGTCTCTGTATCACCGCGAAACCTTGCAAGTGGAGTCAGCATTGCCAGAGTATGAGTGCGGCCCGTAAAGATCTAGCTGAGAGGACTGGTCAGCACAATCGTATAGTTCCACGCGCTTGCTTTGCTTTGCTGGGCAGGTGGGACGGGGACTGTCGGAGCTTCCTGCAGCGTATTCTCCGGCCTCCTGGCATCCATTTAGTTTCTGGCAGCAGCCAGACGTACTCTTGCTTCGCGGGCATACAACGCATGCAGTAGGTGGAGTGGTTTCATGACAAGACTAGAGAAGGGCATTCCGAGTGCAAGTGTGAGGCACCCGGCCATTGACTGCACCATGAGCTTCCTGATCGTCTGCAACGCCATGGTCTTTGCTTTCGAAGCTCAGCATCTCGCCGAGAACGATCTCTCTCTCTCTCTCTCTCGCACACACTCTCTCTCGCTCTCCCTTTGTCAAAGCATACAGCTGTCAAGGGCTTCATCGCCTCAGGGTCCCCCCATTTTTAGTCCCAGATGAGGATATATGCAATTCCGGAGATGCTCGGGAGCTCAGAAACTGCTACAATGGCCAAAAACCATAGGAACATAGTTCGGGTTGATATTGTTCTATTCCTTAGTTGCCCCCTACCTCAACAGCAACGGCATGAGGGCAAGTGTAAAGAAGAGGGTTCTTTCGATTTCAGCCTGTCCCACCGATGTCCTCCGTGCGCTCTGCAGGTATAGGGGCTTCGAGATGGCCGAGGCTGATTAGGGTAGTCGCAACTTTTTGAGCTCGGTCCCTGTGGCGTGCCCGTTATGTCTGTTAGGGAGCTTCAGTTGTGTGACTCCCGAGGCATGACACCATGAGTAGGCTCAACATGCTCGCCCAGACTCAGACGCCACAACCCCGCAACTCGCAGACCTCTTGCGTGGGGTCAAAAAATTGGATCCCAAGATCCTGGTTCCTACAGGCGCCTCTACACGAGTCTTCAAGTTTCGGCTTTGAGAGGCGCTGGGATTCAAACGCGACGAGATCTCTGTGACTGCCCACGAGCTGTGGCCAGGCCTGTTCGAGACTAGCGACTGGTCGCCAGCGTCGCGTCTTGAGATGAGAGTCGTGAGCGTCTTGAGAAGCATTCTGGGTGCGGATGCCATCGGCTGCATAGAAGGTGCTGAAGACGTCTTTCCTGTGATCGAGATGTTCTTCGGCATCATTTTCACGATCGAGGCACCACGCAGAGTCATGGTGCTTCTGAGGTCGGCTGAAAGGCTTCTTCGTCTTAGAACTCGAGGCATGATCATGGCCAGCGCATGCTCAGTCTCGAGTTGGTGGCCACCCTGCCTGAGGTGGTACTGCGGCTCTATGCCGAGCGTCTGCATTTCTTCGCAGAAGGTTGGAACTGGCTCGATGCCACTGTGGTCGTTGTACCTTGGAGCAGTGAGCCTGGGAAAGCGGTTGAACTCACTTTCGAGTCGACGGTCCTCATTCTGGAGACCAAAGCCTTTCGCTTGCGACGGTTTCATGTAACAGACACCGATGCTTGCCAAACCTCATCCATAGTGATGGTAAATGTCCCAGGCCTATGTCGAAGAGGTATCTGGATTCGCACCCTAGCACATCTCCGATAGCCTTGCACCGCAAACTCAGCCACATCCAGCCACCAGTACGAGCAGGGCCTGTCTAGACCACACACAAGCCCGGTAAGCAACATCAACGCGAAAGCTCCAAAGCCTAGTGTGCACAAGACTCAGGTATGGCTGTTTGGGAAGATCTGGAGAACACTTCCGGTGAACAGTGGCTTTTGCTTCCAATTACGTTCTCAATTCAGTCTTCACTTCAGTATGTTTCAGTATGTCTACTTTTTCGGATAGACATATATACATGTAAATATAAACACACGCACACACACACACACACACACACACATATATATATATATATATATATATATATATATATATATATATATATATATATATATATATATATATATCAGGCCAACGGGCCAACGTCGTGCGTCAGCAGGGTTTGGGCACTCGAGAGCCCCCCCGCACTTCACACACGGCCCGAGGATCTAACAGGGAGAGTGGCAACAGAAGCTGCAACGGCACCAGAAATCGCTTCCAACAGGTCAGATATTGCGGCTCGGCCGTCTCTTCCGCCTTCTTCGCATGCTGCGCCTGGTGCGTCGGATGAGCCCTGCTTAAGTAGTGAGGGATTGGGTTTTGAAACTTCGTTCATTGAACGCTGAGCTGCTTCTGGAATCACCATCTACACAGGCATCCCATTTCCCAAATCCAAATGTCCCTCAAGCCAAGCATGCGAGCTGATCCAATTCTTACTCAGCAAGCTGCTTTTCAGCTTTGAGAGGACACGACCCCCCACTCACAGTCTAGACACGGCACTCAGGAAAGAGTTCGATGCTCTTTTCTTGATGACCACCGCCATTCGAAGCAGCTTCATGGTCCTTGGGTGGACGATCGCCCTGCGGCTCGCCCATGCATTCTGCTTTCTCCGGGGGCCATGTCAGGACGCCGGGCCCGTCCGAGTGTTTACTCTTTGGTGGACGTTTGCTTCAGCCTTAAGCGCAATCCCGATCGTGCTCGTACGGTCCCGGTTTGTCCACGGAGAGGTTTGCATGCCCGTCTTGGCTGCATGGAGCATTGCAGGTTGTTCGTCTGCCAGATGCTCTTCGCCTTGATCGTCCAGCAATTCCTGTACGGCCCCTTGGGAATTTAAGGTTCTCAATGCTGCCGGTTTCAGTTGTTGTGCTGGCTTAACGGCCGTTCTCGATGCTCAGTTGGACGTGTGCCAGCTACCAGCTACCAGCGTTCACATATGCTGACATGGTGACCGGCGAGCATGCCGGCCGTTAATCAGTCATTCAATGCAGTGTGACACAGTGTGAGTATGTTTGTTATGGTTATGGTTGTGGCCAGGTTCTGGTTGACCTGAAGATATGCATGAAGATACACTGGTCATAATGGCCATGTACGCCGACAACGACGACGACGCGGACGATTACAGGAGAATGGTGACGGTGATGACGATGATGACGATGAGAATGATGGTTACAATGGTGAAGAAGAAGAGGAACACTATGAACGTGAACACGAAGATGCATAGGGGCTGATGGATTCCACTGTCGGCAGCCTGCCGCGCTTCGACTCGAGCTTTGTGCAGGACCAACACAAGCCCTGAATTCCCACTGTGCTTCTTCGCGACTTCGCACAATACCTACCTTTACCCCAGCTCAAACTTAAGCAGGGACCAACAACAGGCAAAAGTGCACCGAATGTCGCCGCAAGGCTTCTACTTCGACGAGAACGCCGACGCGGCAGGGAAGGAGACACAGTTGCGTGTCTTTGCCCCTCGGTGAGGTACGACAGGCCCTGGGTTCCTTATCATTATAAGAGCATAATGCCCCCATATTAGTCTTCGGGTCCTTTTGAGAAGGAACAGCTGAGCTGTTAACCTGTGTAATTGAAGTCCCTCGTCGAGGGATGGCTCTTCCCGAGCCCCAAAAGAGTGAGGGGCCTCCCCGAAACGTACCCTGAGGAATACAATCGAATAAATGAGCGGATGCCACTCTTGGTCGTCTCCAGATCCGCCGAAAAGCTGAAACCCAGGAATACTTTGGCACCTTCACCCGTGCCTTGCTGTCGCTCTTCGAGACTTGCTTCTCAAGTACTGGGGGCGCCGTGCTTCTTTTGTCTTCATCTTGGGGGCTTAGCGGCTTAGCGGTTCCGAAGCAAAAAACGGGAACCCAGGAGATGACTCTGGCTAACTGGCCTCCCGTTTGTCGCCTGCTGATGGAAGAAGTCAGCGAGTGGTGGATGATCTTCTGCCTCTCGTCTTGCCGTGCGGCTTGAGGAATACAATACAACCATGCCGCTGTTCTTTCTCTGCCCTCAGATGCATATGGTTGCCCGTGGTACTGAGGCTTGTTCCACAAATTGACGATGGGCTTCGCTGTGGTCGGCGTCATAAACGGCGTTCTCATGCAAGAAACATTCAAGGCATCCGGCGAGCAACAGATAGGATGTTTTTGCTTGGCTTGTGCCGTCGACGGCCTGGAGACATGCACGAAGTGTCGCGTCGCGCCAATGACCGAGTGTGGCAAAAGCAGGTGGCCCACATGGATGACACCGTGATGGTCCGCGAGAAGCAGCGGGCCATGCGGACGCATGTTTCAAAGATGTCGGCTTTGTTCCATGATGCTGACACCTCCGGCGACGGACGGCTGGACATCGAAGAGTGCCTTGAAATAACCAGGTTGTAACATTGAGCTTCTCCATCCGCTTCAAATGCGTGCCCTTCGTGAAGGTTCAAGACTGTTTTGCAGCACTACGAAGTGAAGATTTGGCTGGCAGCGATGGATTTGGATGTCAGCGACGTTGAGGCTCAGATTTTCTGTTGTAGGCTAGTGCCTTCAAGTGGATGAAGCTTCTAGCGCAGGAGCTTTTTGACATGCTGGACACTGGTGGTGATGGTCGACTTTCCGCCGAGGTCACTCCAGCTTCTAGAGTTGCGATCATGAGGAAGCCAATCCCAAGCTATGGATAGAGTTCTGCAGTACTGTTAAACTGGCAGCACGCTGCCGGAGCCAACGGTGTGACCATGACATGAGCCAAAAGGGCGCTCTTCAGTTCCCGACGACACCTTTTGCCAGCCCTGTTCAGAGCACCTAGCCAACAGCCCTGCCCACTGGTTTGGCCTGACACATCACATTGTCGACAGCCGGCTTCAGAACGGACCTCATCAGAAGCTATTACCCGCGATGCGTCAGGCCGTAGCATTTCAGGGAAGGAGCGCAGAAAGAGCAGCACATCCAGAAGGGTTATGAAAGCCTGCGAAGGAGCTGGTGAATGGTGTGTCGCGACTTCGGGGGGCTGCCCGGGCGATGGCTGCATGGCCACATGCAGAGTGGGGGGGGGAGGTTCATGGTTACCATGGCGAACACGCTTCATGCGGGGGTTGTGCTTCAGTGCCTAGTGGCTTATTCATCGCAGCGCAGCGGAAGTGCCAGGCTTGTGAAGAGGGGTTTCGAGGTTCGGAGTGGCTGTCTTGGGCCGGAAAGCCTGCCATGGTCTTTCAGTACCAGTCATGTCTCATGCTGGTAGTCGCAGTTACTGTTTATGCTGCTGCTGGTGAAGCAGTTGTGGCCGCGATGGTTCTGATGGCAGTGGTAATGGTAGGATGATAGCGTTGATAGCGATGATGATGATGGTGGTGATGATGATATATGATGATGTTGATGTCGAGACAGTTGGTGATGATGATGATAACGATGATGAGGTTGGTGGTGATGATGCTGGTGATAATCATGGTGCCGAGGAGAATCATGTTGACCTCAATGTTGTTTGTTATGTTCATGCTTTTTTGTCGCTGCTGCTGCTGCTGCTGCTGCCGCTGCCTTTATAGCCAAGGACATGAAGAGGATCGCGCAGGTGAGCTCGAATCTCGAGCAGCTCGCCTCCCGAATCACGTAGGACGAGGTTCGGCGTCTACAGTTCAATAAACTAGGCACCATCGCTGCGAGGGCGTCCCCCCGATCTCACTTTCGGTTTTTGTTGAGTACACGTGCTATGTTCCCTCGTTACAGTCTCAGTGATTCTTAGAGCATTGAGACTGAGCGCAGCTTATCGTTGACGCCCTGTCCTTGTCAACTTGTTCACGACTTCCTTTTCAAGAAGCCTTGCGAAGAGTCTTGCACCAAGCATCTCCAAGGCACGGGCTGCACGACCTGGCAACGATAAAGCCCATGATCCACAAGATCCACCGCAAGCACAGCGTCGAGGACCCCTTGCTCCTTGATAAGGAGTTTCAGGGCTTTTCTCAGCGCTGTGTGAAGCAGGGTGCTCTTGGAACCCTGGGTTCGTGATACTCGCGGAGGCTTCCTGCTACGATTGTACCCAAAGCTGCTTGGGTGGTTACAAGTGTCTTCTTTCGACCAGGATGATGATATCCGGACTGAAGTTGAGGCTCTCATCAGAGACGAAGACAGTACGGCATCTTGGCGCAAGGAAGCACAGCGAACAGTATGCCCGAGGTACTGGGATTACAGTATCAGGATCGGAGCCTACAACAAGATCATGCGAAGATCATTCCCTCAAGTCAAGGGCAATCAAAGCGGCTTGTCATCTGCCGGACTCGTTGCTGCTGTGGTTCCATGCATTTCGCGCACAAGCGGTGAATATTTCCCGGGTAAGGAAACAGTACATCAAATGTGCGTGCAGGATTCAGAGCCACTAATGACAGCATTTGTGGTGCTAGTAGCATGGCTTCGGCTCCAGGGTGCCTTGGCTCAAGACCTGGACATTTTGTCTTTTGGCGCCCCTGTCCACAGCCATGTCTGTGCCGGCCACTACGGAGCAGGAGTTGGAGCACACGGATATCACCAAAGCTGCCTCATCCCTCTCCCAGTGCACCACGCTGGCTGGCGATTCCAGCGCGGAAGAGCTGTGCCCGGAGATATCGGCCATCAAGCCCGATGTCGAGAATGCCTTGGAGCTGCAGCCTGAGTGCCATGAAATCAGCATTTGGACAAAAAAGTCCATGGGTATCGTAATCGGGGGCTTCCTTCTGGCGTTCCTGACTGCGATTTTGGCGGCTGTTCCATACGGATTCTTCCTCGGCTACATGGGGCTGGATTCGTACGTAATCTCTTCGATTACGCAGCTGATGCAGCTTCCGCACGTGTTGCTTCTTCCGTTCGGCTTTCTCACGGATTGTTGCCCGATTCGGGGCAAACACCGGAAGCCTTATTTCGTGGCATCATGGTGCCTTGCCGGTTCTGCTCTTCTTGCCATGGCTTTAAAGCCACTGCCTGCTCCCTTCTACTGCCAAAACGAGGATGGCAGCTACAACTTTATGGTCCCTCCATGTAACCCGAGCATCCGCACCGAGAAGAACTGGTACGTTTTCTGGTTGTTCATCCTGACAGCAGGCATCCAGCTTGGCATCGCGGCCGGTGAGGGTCTCCTGCTTGAGTACTCGCAGCGTGAGCCGGTGGAACGCCGAGGGCACATCAAGGCGGAAATGATGATGGTGTCCACAGCGGGGGCCTTGACCGCCACTGTGGTCGTTGGCGTGCTCATGAACAGCAAGCCCTACCTGGGGACGTTCGACTGGGGGTTCTCCTTCAGCGGTCTCATGGCCTTTTGCTTCGTTCTGGTTGTCTTCATGATCCCGCTCTCCGTCTGTTGCGTGCACGAGCTCCCGAAAGCCAGGCAGTGCGGGGACCGAACCTCCTGCCGCGCCCATGTAAAGTCTTCGTGGGAGCTCGTGCGGAAGAACTCGTTCTCGAACCTCCTTTTCTTTGCGTTCTTGGCGCAGCTGCTTGTTTCAATAACAACCACCGCCGCGCCAATGGTGAAGAGCCGATGGGCTGAGGTCAAAGTCCTACAGCAACAAACGTTTGGCCTTGCTGGGCTGGCTGTCATGATGCTGGCGACCTGGATCTACAAGGTTTGCCTGCTCCAGTCCAGCTGGCGAAAGGCCATCTTCGTCTCAATCGTTGCCATCATTGTCTTCGATGCAATCCCGACATTCCTCACCATTTTCGGCGTCGTCCGCAACCCGTATTTCTACCTCGGTGAAGACGTCCTAGGCAGTATCCCCAAAGCCGCACTCCAGTTAGTGTCCAATTTGATGATCATCGAACTTGCTGAGCCGGGTCGAGAAGGGCTGTGCTTTGGCCTCATCAATACGTTCCAGAGCTCGAGTACACCCTTTGGGGCAGTTGTGAGCAATCAAGTCTTCGGACTTTTCAGCCCGAACCTATCCATGCTTGAGAACTACGTTGCAGACACTAGCACCTTCCGCTCTACAGTTGCCTGGTCCTATGTGCTCAGCTATGGCAGCTCCCTGATTGCTTTGTTTTTGCTGCCCATGATCCCCTGGCAGAAGAAGGATGCTCAGAGGCGAAAGAAAGAATCAGGCTCCAGCTCTGTCAAGGCCACATTGGTCACTGTGATCCCGGCCTTGTGCCTCATGTACGGAATCATGGTTCTGCTTCTGACCAGCCAAGAAGAGACGGCTTGCCTCAAGTGGATCGGTGGCCATGGCTGCGAAAACTAATTCTCACGACTGGCACCCTTCTTCAGTTTTCAGTTCGGACGAATTTCCTGCGGGCCGACTCTGTCAGCTGGGCTGGTGGGAAAAATTACCAGGACTGTGGAGCAGTCTGGAATTTCTGACCAGCCAAGAAGACATGACACAGCTTGCCTGCGGTGGATCGGTGGCCAAGGGTGCGAAAGCTAATTACCAAGACTGTGGAGCAGTCTGGAATTTAATCTCGATCGCACCTTGTGTGCCACAAGAAGTACGCAGCATGCACTTGAATTTATGAGTGCGGCCAAGCCAACCGCCACGCCGCTACGCACTTCGATTCTCGTATGCCTCGAGAGACTCTGATGCTGAAAGAGCACGGTCAAGAAGCTGCGCCAATTCAATTCTGTGCAAGGGTGTACCTGAAGACACAAGGTCTCAGTGCACATAGTTTCGTTTTACTGTTGTTCATATGACTTGGGTCTTGCAAATTGAGCGTCTCGTGTCTGATCTCTGAAATATCGAGTTGGATGCAAGTTAAGTCTTGCATCATTGTTGCTGTGAGCTGTTCGGAGAACGCTCCTCCGTCCGTCACACGCCTCGGCCTCAGGACGGGTTCACAAAAAGCAGTGCGTGGTAGTGCGCAGTAGTTGTCGCCGACGTCGTCATTGTCGTTGTTAGGTGGGAAGGCTGGGCGTGTTGTCATCGTTGTTGTTGTTGGTGGTGGTGGCTGTGGCTGTGGCTGTGGCTGTGGCTGTGGCTGTGGCTGTGGTTGTGGTTGTGGTTGTGGTTGGTTGTTGTTTGTTGTTTGTGGCTTGTTGTTTGTTGTTTGGTGCTGTTGTTGTTGTTGGCCCAGGACGACAAGTGGTCATGGCATTCCCAGGATGTTGAGGCTTAGTTTCAGATTCAGCATTCCGGTTGCGATGCCAATGCAAGGGTTGTCGTCATCACCGTCGCCATCAACTGGGCAAGCACATTACCATTTAATCATTTCTCCTCCGTGACGTGGTAGAAATTTTGGTGACGGGTCTGAAGCCATGCATGCAGCTGAGGTGGCCATGTGAGAATTCCGGGCACAAGGCCTGGGGAGGAGGGCGGGGTTTGAGGCTATCGGAGCACAGTTTCGATAGATCTGTGTGCGACGGGTTGGGCATTGAAAAGGACGTGACCGCAGGAGGTGTGATGGCAACCTTGAGCCCGTGGCTGCAGTTTTTCATAGATGACTCAAGGATAGTGGTGCAAAGGATGCATAGCCTTGCGGTACGGGGCGAGTTGCGCAGACAAACTTGAGTTGCTGCACAAGACTCCCGCTACGTTCATCGCAATTGCTGCACATAGGTTTCTCTGCATCTCATAGCCGGTGCTTTTGGAAGGTTTCGGATGCCACGCTGATGTGAGCTTGATGGTGCAACGACCGCAGTGTACAGTCTGGCCTTGCTCCTGCCCAGACGAGAAGGATTGCCGACAAAGTGGCAAGCCTTCCCCGATGCCTTTTTCAAACCGTCTCTCCGTGACATAGGCCACTAGCTGGTAGGCACGGCCTCAAGCTAAAAAACTTGGGGTTTTCTCAAACGCAAAGATGAGAACTTGGCGAAAGCGATGAAACTGCTCCCCGACGCTGTAGGTGCCGGCCGAGTGGACATGGTAAGCCTTTTCGGTCCTGCATTCACGTTGGCTAGTAGTTTTTGGTCGCCAAGATCCGAGCTGATACCGGCAGCCTGCATGTGATGTGCGGCCTCGATCCCGACTACATTTCCTAGCTCAGCGCCCCTCGATCCCGAAACTGGGATCGGGAGCTTAAAACCACAGGTCGCCATACCAACTTTTCAGTTGACATGAACGCACCCGGCAGTATAGCCACAAGCCCGGCAGTCAAGTCCTCAAAGGCCCATCTAAGGCCCATCTAACGCCCTGAAGGGGCATGAACTACGCAGCACCTCGCCTCTCGGTTGTCTTGTCGTGTCCATGGCCGAACCTGGCCTACAGGCAGTCTCGGACGCACACGTCAGGTGGTCTCAGTGCAGGGTTGACGGAAAGCTTTGCTGCAGGCCTAGGTTACGCCAATCCTTCTTGACCTCATGCCACCACCGGCACCACCACATCATCACTACCAGCATTGATGCAATGATAGAACCATGCGGATCCTCATCTTCCGTATCACCATCACCAGCGCCACCCAGCAGCACACACCGGCTTGAGCGTCGTCCTCGTCACCATCAGCAGGGCTTCAGCACCACCGACAGCTGACAGCTCATCATGGGCCACGGGCTACAACCTTCAGATGTGCCATCGTCACCATGACCGGTAATGAGTCTATCCCACGACCTGTGGTAGCCAAAGTTTCACAACAAACCTCGAGAGAGAGAGAGCAGGTTGGTGCAGCAGATGTAGCTGTCCAACTCGCTGCAACTGCAGGTGGAAAAAAAGAACACCAACTCCGCTGCATTGTATAGAAGTGTGGCTGTCGTCGCGCTTTACACAGAGCTCGAACTCCTGTGATTCCTAGTCGGTATGGCTTCCCACAGACCTGGACGGATTCCCTGGAGTGTCTGAGTCTGAGTTTGAGATTCTGCGGCCCGAAGCATCCCCAGAGTGCGTGGCAGAGTCGGATATGTTGTGAAACCCGGAGTAAGCCTTAGGCCTCAAACTCTAATCCTGCCCGCTGTCAGGCGGGCGGCCACGGCCGGGAGCCTGGCGCAATGCGTCTCGCCGGGCCGCCTGGGCTGCTGGTTGTTTCGTGGGCCTGAATACTCCTGCGTGATTCAGAGGATAGTTGGTTGTTGTGCTGAGTAAAGTTTACCGGAATAGTAATCCGCGAGCAGAAGCCCTTGGACGGGCATGCCGTCATCATTGGTCGCCTGCTCGATGTGAGAGGACATATCAAAAGAGCATGTCACAACAAAGAGCAGATCACAACGAGGCTCCCTGTGTCTGCTAACGGCACCGTGCAGAAAAGCGAGGGGTACGTTCTCGACCGATCTTCTTGTCACCTCCGGGAGCAGCCCACAGACTGCAGTTGTCGGGTTGCGGAAACCTTTCAACACCTGAAGAACTGAAGGTCGTGCCTCTTCCTCCACCGCAGCGCTCTCGCGGTGGAGGTCACAAAGCTGCGACTTTGCGAGGGGCCCATCGTTCTCAGCGAGCATTTGATGTTCGCGAGCCCTGGCGCTGGATGGCTTGAAGTTGTAACTACGAATTTTAATTTGTTGTTGCATGCCCCTCGGCCCGTGAAGTATGGCCGTTGTTGTCTACTGCTACTCATGCGTGTAGCGCCATTGCCGTCTGCTCCTTCGTTTTTCAGGGGGCTGCGAGTTTCAGTGCTGTACAATGATTTGTGAGGTGTAGACAATGCCTGCGACATCATGCAAGTGGTCGACGCGTGTGACCTCAATGACCCGCAGGCCAGGGCGAGACTTTCCCAATCTTGTCACACCCTGAATGTTTTTCCGTGATCAGTAGTCGGTTTAGTATTCATGCGATGAATACTGTCCGGACACAGCAGCAGCCGCCGTGAATGCAGGCACAATACATTCAAGATATCGTCATGAACTTCGCTGCTGGCAATGCGACTGCAGCAGCCCCAGCTATTTGTGGCAGAATGCTTTTCCCCTGAGGTCTGGCCTTGAACCGAACCTAGCATCGGGTTGAGCCAGCACCCAACACCTTGTTTTGTCTGGCCCAGGCCATCGTAAAGTCCGATCGCTTCAGCTCCCTGGACGATGCCCTGAAGTCCCGACTCTTCGTGAAGTTGGCTTCCATGGGCCTTCTGAAGACCTGAGGCTAGCAAACAGGACCCAGACACAGAGATGTTCTTTAAGACTCGCGACTTCATCCTCTGCTGAAGTCTGAAATCCCAGCCCTTCTGCACCACAAGCACATCTCTGGGCAGCTGCGAACGGATAGCCTGGTTGTGTTCTTGTTGCGATTGCTCCTTGCCATTGTCATTGCTGTTGCGATGGTGGTTCTTGTCTTACAATGTCCGCCGCTCCACCGGCCGGCTGTTGAGATGCCGCCAGACTCTTATTCTCGGGATGGTTTAAACGACACCGTGAAGTTTCATGATTTGCAGATTTCGTGTTGCACTCCTCCACCTTCGCCCGAGAGGCCCTACCCTTGTCCTGGACCATGCGGCTGCAAAGGCGGTCCAACACGAACGTGACCGATCCAAGCACTTTTGATGTTCTGAACTAGCATTGCCTTGACGCCTGCAAAACTGGGTTGGTCACGGTGTTAGTGCATGCCGATGCCTTGCATCGCCAGGGCAGCACGCCAAAGTGCGTGCATACTCTTCGTACATAGACTCCGCATGTCGGACCATGTGCAAATGCGGATGCGGAGGCACCCATGTGCGGCTGGGCTTTCAATAGTCATGTTGCATCTTTCGAACTCGTGACTCATGTCCTTCACCTTTGTGGATTTCAGTCGACGGTGAATTCAAGATTCCGTCTCTGCACAGGTAGCTGCGTTGAAACACGGCCTTCCGTGAGCGTGCCGCTATGCATTTAACCCGGCATGCTTCAAGATCTTTGAAAAGCGTGATTTCGATGATCGCCAATAGGGGGCTCGCCAGTGGTTTCAGAGTTGGCAGTACTAGTAGGTCGGCCGGCTAAAAAGGTTCGAACTTCCGTGTCATGAAAGTGACAGGTGGTCGCTGCAGCCAACCTCTTGATGTTGAAATTACCGTAGAGTAGCTGCTTGCATGCCTGGAGTCTCTGACCAGATGCCGTTGTACTGGTATGCCCCGGGGAGCACCAACACAAGTATATGGAGGCGTGTGCTCAGATTTGACATGGTAAAGAGCTGCGTTTCCGGCCTTGTCTAGCAATCCGCCATTGCACTAGAGACCCGAAGGACAAACACACAAATTCCAGCCGTCCGAGTCTCCGAATGTGTCAAGCGCTCTCATGCAGCGGTAGGTTTTTCATGAATCAGCTTCCAAACCCTTTTGTTGTGCCATTGCCCATTCCCTGCCTCACCCCCTACTGTCGAGCCCAACGCGGCCAATTCCTGGCAAAGTCTTTCAGCTTGGAGCCGCCACCGTTCTCTTAAACACGTTCCCCAAACGCGAGCGGCCCTATTAGCCCTTGGCTCGATTACGGGTGCTGGCCCGAGATCCAACTGGAAGCCCGAGCCTTTGTGCCTTTACTCAAGGGTCTTTGCAATGCCGAGGGGTTGAAAAGGTTGACAGTGATTGCTTTGAAAAAACCTGGCCCCAGCCCCCATGTGCTTCTGTCGGGGGCGACGAGTAGCAACTAGCTGCTAGCTCTCTCCGTGCTGCCGACACTCCTGAGCGTCTAACCTGATCATGCGCAAACGCTTTTTTGTGGCACGTTTTTCGCCTCGCACACGATCCCCTCCTTGAGCTGCCGTCCTCGAGCCCCTGGCCGAGGAGAAATATCTGAATTGCCCATCATGTTCCATGTTTGTGGTTGATTGTAACATTGATATGATTCGTGGTTCGTGGCTTCAACCATTCTTGTGATCGTCAATGCTTTTTCGTTTCGACTGCCATCTTGTGCCTGCATCTGTTTTCTTGATTTTTGTTTACACTGTTACCATGCGCTTGACTGATGAGGTCCGCATGTTCACCCTGGCTCCGCCTCGAGGTTTTGGGCAAGGGCCCAAAAGAAGCCATGGGTAACATTCAAGCCGCCAGAAATCGTGGCTGTCTAAGGAGACAGAGAGAGAGGGCGTCACGACGCACAACATAGCAGCAGCAGCAGCAGCAGCAGCAGCGGCGCAGCAGCGGCGCAGCAGTGGCGGCATCAGTGGCGGCATCAGTGGCGGCAGCAGCGGCGGCAGCAGCAGCGGCATCAGGAGCAGTAGCAGTCCCGCTATTCGTGTCGATGTCCGGAAGCATCAGATTTTGCTAAGGCCGACGACCCACAAGGAAGTGGAGGCGCACTGGCTGGCGCAGTACCTCTTGACTGCTCAGAACTGTGCAGCCACACATGGTTATTCGTACTTTTCGACCAACATGGTCACACGACCAACACGGTCACACCTAAAGCTGCGCGCCAATTGCATCAGGGTACATGCCTCCTTGCTGCACAACTAGGATGGCTTCGCGGGATGGCTCCTTGTCGCGGGATGGTTCCCCATGAGCGCCTGCCTTGCCAGATCTTCCAGCAGCAAGTGCGTGGTGAGCGCAAGGCGGAGATTCAGGCTTTGAGGCCCGCCGTGCGATCGAATCGTGGGCTGTGGTCCGCGTTGATGTATTGAAGCTTTCCCCTACCTCCCTTGAGCTCGGAGTCTGAGCATGTGCATGCGTGTCTACCTGTGTGGACCAGAGCTTGACAACTGCCGCCCCGGCCCTGGCTGACAGGGACAGGATGCCCCCCCCCCCCCGCCCCTGACAGTTGCCGCTGCTGTCAGTCAGCTGCAACGTGAGAAGCCCTGGCCCCCCCGCAGCCCCCAGCTGCATCCATGCAGGGAACGAGCACAGACCCTGGAGCGAAGCGCAAGCACCGGTAGCCTGCTGGCCAGGCCATGGGTTCTCAGTGCAGGGCCTTGCAGGTGGTGATTTGGAAGTCCTTGATGTTCGCACAGATTGCACATCATCTCCTGTGAAGCACGGCCTTACACGAAGTTGCCTGCGAGACATTGCAGCGAATGACCAGAACGGACCCATGCGTCAGGCTCGGCCTCTACACATATGCAGGCAGAGTTAGTACTATGATCACTGTAACTATCCTGATTGCTTGACCCAGATCAATTTCCACATAGCAGATACTGAATGCCCAGGTCCTAGACGCCTCCGGCCTGCACTCTTTTGAGTTATCTTGGCACCAACCAAGACATGGTCGCAAAGAAAACACAAACACTACCAATCACACACAGCATGGATTTGTCCGAATGCCCGAAATGCCCCTAAGCCAAATTCTTCAGGCCGGAGCCCCTGGCTTTTGAAACCACCCTGGCCGACTTCGAATTCCCGGAGCCCCTGCAGGGAACTGGGCTTCCAGGGTTTCGTGACAGACGAGAAAAGCGATGAAGACGAACCTAAGAAACCCCAGCATGCTGGCACTAGTGGCAACATGAATCATTGTCATAATCTGTGGCTCAGTACTTCTACTGGAGCAGCCATTGTCGCAGGAAAAGTCGCATGAGTACCAAGAAATACGGAGTTCTAGCAGAGGCCCGTCGTCGCGTAGGCTGAAGCATTGATAACAAGAACAACCGTAATTGCAATCATCTCCATGCCGTGCTCTGTCAGCTATTATGGCATCGACGCCTCGTCGACACGTGAGTCCTGAAGAAGCCCAGTGCACCCCTCGCTCGAAAGGAGTCTCCGAGTGTCTTGGCTTCGCCAGCGCGCGGGTGCCAAGTTGAACAAACGGAGAACCCACCAAAATGACGCCCAGCAGCCTCGCAGTTTGCAGGAAAGCCATTTACAGCAGACAGGTGGAGTTTGTTTGGAGTTTGGGAGGGTCTGCACAGAGGCAGATGATCGACGATGAAGCCCATGTCGGTGATGGGCTGCTCAGGTTTCGTACGCTTCGAAGTGCCGGCCGGATGGTATCTGCCTGTCGCTCAGGATACACATAGCTATGTCGTGTGTTGAAGCAGCCTTGCTGCGCGATTGCAACGCCAAGGTAGGTCGGATGTCAGCTGTAGCTTCGGCCGTCGGCCAGCCGTTCGGAGTTAGGCGTTGGTGAACAAAAGCACGCAGAGCTTAGGCCTGGGAGGGGGTAGTAGCCCAAGACCGAATTCCTCAGCGCATGCACCTCGATGCTGCCCACTGTTCAGGTGCCGTCGCCGTCCGAATCTTGGATCGAGTGCAGCTGGTTTCAAGACCTTGGCTGTCTTCGCCGCACGGACTTTTCACGTGTTCTGGTGTTCTAGAATTCTTTGCAAACTCCGGACCGGTCAAAGAGAAGTCATTCTCAAGTGCAGAGATGGGTTAAGCCGCCAAGGATTTGTTGCCAGAGCCTGCGTAACTTTACTTAACTGGCGGGCTCACTCCAGGTCAACCCAACATCATGCCAATGTCCGAAAACTTGTTCTCAGGAAAACTTCACAGCAGCAGAACACAACAAATTTTGTTGCTAGTAGTGATTTTATACTTTCTTGTATTGCTGGACTGCGCAAGCAGTAAACTATAGTGTCCTTAGGTTTTCTATTTTTTCCATATAAAACCCAAGAGAATTTCAAAAGTATTATTTTAATTCGGTTCTAAGGGGGCTATAGTAAAACACCACGGAGACATATAGATAAAAAGGCCAGAAAGCTGAACCCACACCCCAAGCAAAGCCAGTTCGCTCCCTTCGTCTCGGGAGATTCCCAGATGCTTTTTGAGGCTCCATGGCGCGTCCAGGGTTCATTTTTTGTGTCTCTGTTTGTCGTTGTGTCAGTCGGGGGTGGCTCGCTTGGCCAGAGGCGGTCGCTGAAAAGCTCGATATGTACGTCATCATCCCCCCACCCCCGCCCCCCCAAACACCCAAGAAAGCAATGGTCAAACAAGCAGAAAATCAGGGCGCAGAAACTCACGTATAGTTCCTGCGCCGTGGGAGTCCTCAGAAGCAAAGACAGTAACAATTCAAGATTGTTGAGTTAAGTCAAAAAATATAGCGATTTTTTCGTACCTGCCACGCTTTCTAGCAAGCCCGAGTTTAAGTGCAAAAGGCCCTGACCCAGAAGGAACTGCAAAACACTGTAAAATCGTCCCTGTTAGCGAACCCGCTTGCTGAGTTTAAGATTAGATCCGAATGGTCGAAATCCTGTCCAGAGGTCTGGAACGGCAACCTTTCAGATGCCGGGAGCTCAGAAACCGTTTGAGCTGTGGCACGGGCGCAGCACGTCGTGAACGAGTACAACATCTTGGAGCCGGAATTCCTGCAGAATAGGGTGTGCCAGTCCATTAATCCATCAGAGCGGGGTCAACAGAAAAGAAGCAATTTTTGCGGTTTGGGGTTGGGGTCCTGTGCCGCGGTCGGCCAACAGTCATCAGATTCAGGTCTGGATCATTTTGCTGAGATGCCACGGCCGGGATTCAGGTTGGGACTGGCCATGTTTCCGAACTCCTCCACGCTCATGCTTCCAACAGCTTCAGCGACCAGTCGATTACCCAAAAGGTCTATGAAAAGCTATTGAACGAACACGAACCACAGACCACCAAGCCCGAATACGTGCTCCCAAATTTTAGGTGCCCAGCTGCTCGCTCGCTCTCGCTCGCTCTCACTTTTTGTTCTGTCTCTCCCTCTCTCTCTGTTTATTTGTTTTTTTCTTGTTCTCTCTCTCTCTCTCTCTGTCTAAAACTCTCTCTCTCTCTCTCTCTCTCTCTCTGTCTCTCTCTCTCTCTCTCTCTCTCTCTCTCTCTCTTTCTATATATATATATATATTGTTATTTATATACACGGTATGATACACATATCTAGCTATATAGATCAATAGTTATGTACATATATATATATATTTAGATATATCTAGACGTGCATATATATATATATATGCATATATATATATATATATATATATATATATATATATATATATATATATATATATATATATATATATATATATATATAACACATACATATATATATAGATATAGATATAGATATAGATATAGATATAGATATAGGTATATAGATAGATTTATATGTCTTTATATGTGCGCCTCCGAGGCGACCTGTTACGGCGGATTTCCCTCGACAGCGGGCCGGGAGCTGAAGAGCCTGTTCACGGCGTTCGGAGGATGTGGGCCACTGAAGGTATATTCAGAGTATACTATAGATCCGTAGAGTTTATTCTGGTATATTATGGTTTATTGATGCAGCAGTATATTATAGTATACTATGATATGTTATAGCACATTATGATATTAGTATATACTATAGTATATTATCGTAAACTTAATGCTTGGGACTCTTGTGCGCTCTGTACCATCAACCGGAGAAAGTGCCCAACATCCGAGCCTGATGCCAAGCCCCCGAACTTTCCCCAGTCCGGAAAGTTCTGAAACGTCCAGGTTTCGCCACCGATGAGCTACACGACCCGACTGCTGGGGCCCACGAGGGTGCCACACTTCATTTCGATTGGATGCTCGGGTTTTCAAGATCAGGATCGAAGCACCATGACAGCTTTTGCAGCTCATGCTGGCGAGCGCCATGGAGTTGTTTGAGTGACCTGGGGGCCTCTGGGCATGAGAGTTTTCAGGAGGCAGGAGGCCCGACCATGCCCGAGCAAGTCAGTTTATGCATGATAGATGACATCGTGACACAGCTCGGTTAGCAGCCAACCTTGCAGTTCTGGCCCGAGTCAAGGTCGATGGGATTGGGTTGTTGCACACCAATGGAGCGCTACGGCGTAGGACGGCTGCGCGTGAGAAGGGGTCTCGGGAGTCAGGGGCGCATTCGACATCTTTGTCCTTTGTCGTCGAAGTAGGTTGAATCTGAGATGAAGGCAAGCCGTCCATGTGACCGTGCCGTGTCGGCTCTGGCATGATCCTGTCCGGACTAAGCCCGACATTCTTCGTTTGGCTGCCGTTTCCCAAGCTATGAACCTGCAAGAGCTGTGGATTGTATTCACTTTTGTATCATACTGCATCATACTGCATTGTGAGCCCAGTCGATATCCACATGTTTCTGACGTGCTCGACTTGGGTTTTGAGCACTGTTTCTGTACATGTGTGGCCCATCTATGCGGGTGCTGGTGTCCTATGTCAGCGGCGCCGAAGTTGCAGAGGTGGAGTTGGTGCCTGGGCTGGCGAGCTTGTCGTCGTTGTTATGGTTCCTGCTAACTTGTCAGAAAGAGTTAGACTTGGGATGTCGAAGGACGTCCTCGCACAAGCCTCACCAGCACGCAAGACTCAAACACAAAATATGCTCAAACGATCTCAAACGTACCTTGACTCTTTCTACATGCAACAGTGAGCCTTCGGCGCTCACACCCAATGGCCTGAAAAATCGCGGCGGCAAGCTCCTAGACCCTGGGGAAGAAGGGACTGGACAGGAAGAAATGACCGATGCGAAGTCCGTGAAGAGTGAGTCTGTAGAGAGGAGACTTCATTTAGCTTGCGGCCTCGCTCCACGCATTTGTCAGTGACAGGCTGGGTTTCTGGTTTGATATACCTGTGGCGGATGGCTGAGTTCTGGGAAGGACTCTTCTTTCCAGGCTTTGTCTTCATGTCTTCACGGCAAGCGACAGGCCCCAGATAGTCGATCTGCGAGCCGAGGAACGAGAGGCTTTGGTCGAAGCCGTTCACCGGGCCGTGACGAAGGCGTCAGCCTCGACTGGGGGTTTGCGGTTTGGCAGGGCAATGTCGGCAAGAACTAGGAATCCGATCCGTTTGGCTGGGCTCCCGCCGCGCAAAAGAGGCCAGTGGACTTTACATACATGCGGCTGCGGGCATGCAGCCTATCTTATGTGACTATGCCCGAGAGCACCTCCTTCCAGTTCCCGAAGGTGCTGATTTAGATTTCTGGAGTCCGCCATCGCCAGGCCACGGGCATCCCGGGCACGCGCCAGCAGCTCCTGCGAGGCCGGTTTCAACCCACGCAAGAAACCCAATGCTCGAAGACGGGGAACCATGTGCGATGCATAACGTGATGCCCGGCACAACGTGTGGAACCATAATGACTCACATAAGATCCCTTTTGTAGCTGGATGGCTGAAGGTGCGACGTGCCCGGACAGCGTGATTGCATGTAGAGAAACAACATGACCGAAAGAGCGGGCGAGAGAGTTAGCTGTTGGGGGCCCACACGGTCTCCACACCCTTGGCAACCAAGGAAGCAAGAGCGAGCAAGCGAGCAAGCAGGAGAAGAAGCTGTACTGAGAGAGTGTCCGCGCAGTGCCAACCTTTTGAGCCGACCAGAGCCTCCATGCGGGGGCTCGCCGCTAGGCCCTGTGAAAGACAAGGTACATACAAGCAGTGGTGGCACGGGACTGCTGATTTTCCTTGCACATATTTGGGGATACCCAGTATGCGGGTATAGCTCAGAAGGGAACTCTGAAACAGCTTGTCCGGAGCCTTGTCGATACAGTAAAAGCCTTAATCACATACACACTCACGCTCGGAGCACCTGCCCCCAACAACAAGCACACAGCCCCACATCTTTTCGTGCCCGTCCCATGAAAACTGGGGCAGGGCTTTGAGCGGGCCACAGGGGACAACCTGTTCCTCAAGCCCCTACTAGAAGAAGAAGAAGAGAGGGATGCAAGATCTGGAACAACGGACTGGTTCCAGGAATGCCCGCGAGTTCCACTTCCAAGCAATAGCTAGTTGCTGGCTAGTTGAACGGAGATTACCAAATGCCCTCGAGAAGAACATGGTTTTATGGAGGTTTTATGGGAGTTGCCAGATTTCGAAGACATGTTTCCGAGGACGGATAAATGCAGAAGACGTCTCGGTAGTACACGACCACAGTGTCCAAAGCAACGGCAGTGCTCGAGATGCAGATTTCGGACACACCCAAGGAACTAATCGGAGTATGTTCTGGTGGGAAAGGATGAGACCTCAGATAAGTTCAAACCAGTGCCGACGTGCATGTGTTGGACATGGAGTGGGTTGGAGGTGGGCGGGAAGAAGTCGGCAGAACAGAACACACGAGTCTGGGCGTGGTGTAGGTTCCAGAAATTCAGGTCCTTCTCTTAAGGGCCGCAGCGGACCCCAGCCCTACATTGTGCTGAAGACCGTTGCCAGCGAAAACGCAGTGTCTTGCAAACCAGGAGTCCTAAACCATTCAACAGTGATAAGATACTCTTTGGCAGCCCTTGCATCACAAGGGTGCTAGGCGCAAAATCAAGTGCACCAGACTGTATTGTGGAGGTCATGACCTCCTCTGGCCAACCATGAGACTGTCACAGCTTGGGGACGAGGCTTCTTGTCAGAGTGAGGAAGGAAGATCTTGCAAAGCCCAGATCTGCAAGCCATATCACGAGCTGCTGATTGCAGACGAGAGCATGCAGAAAGGCGAGCTGAAGCTTCGATGCTGTCACAACTGTCAGTCCGCAGCAGGACGAGCTGTTCCTCAGCCTGGTGGTGCACCGCGCTTCCTTTGTTGCCACCGCATCGGATGATGGCACAGCTCGCATCTGGAAGCTTGGCAGCACGTATCTGTGCAATCTTTCCGTTGGTGTTCTGGTCATGTGATTGAGTGCTTGGGGACGTTGTCGCCGGTGCCTCTTCGAGCTTTGTGTTCGGTTGCCTCTAGAATGGCTGCATGTCAGGCACACTCACCGAGGCAACTGTGCAACAAGGATGCAGCTTCAGAAACGGCGGTTTAGCAACTCTCGGAGTTGGCATGCTGGGTCCTATGCAGCAGGCTAGGGTTGACGCCAGCGCCAAAGAAACATGGCTTGTTGGATGCTTCAGCATGCATGTGTTGAAGACATGCGACTCCGCATGGGTATATGGTCTATTAAGAGTCTATTAAGCTGATTCAAGCTACTGTCGTAGCAGTCAGCACAAGCTGGCACTCTTTGAGGTTCACACACTCGAAGGTCACGGAGAGCCTCGGCTGACAAGTGGACAAGTGTGCATCCGTTTCTGCTGCTTGAGGGAGAGTTGAGAGTGGCTTCGAGTGGGGGTTTCAGACATAAGGGCCGTAGCGGCTTTACTGTACGATCTATATAGGATGTGGGTTGCATTCATTTCAAGTCGCAACCAGAACTTGAGGACGTCGTGCGCTCGGCCGTTTTTTCTCCCGATGGCTACTTCGTGCTGACAGCAACATCTGCCGGCAATGCCAAGATCTGGAATGCAACAAGGCCGCAAGTAGTCGCTGAGCTGCCCTTGCGCCGTTTTCTGCATTACAGGATGCCAAGAGAATCTCAGCCTTGAAGGCTGGAGACTCGTTTGCCGACCTGCGCCCAGGTGCTGACAGGACAGTGTGTGCGGGCACTGTGCCCCAGCTTCAATTGAGGTATCCCAAACTCAATTGTGGTGTTCCAAAAACATGAACGGCCCAGAGACTTGAAGGGTTTTGAGAATGGCATGGAGACTTTGCAAAGCTGCAATCGTGCCCCACGGCCAGCCTGCGCACTAGCCTTTCTCAGTCGCACCTGTACCTTGGCCCTGCTATGATTGCCGCTTCGGTTCAGTGTATCATGTCTTGCGAGTGGCAGGGGGAAGGCCTTCCTATTGCTTGCCCCACTGCAGGTTTCGTTACCTTGCACTCGGGCTGCTCTGGCATGTGCACGGTTTTAAGTTGCTTTTTGGAGGGCACTACAACTTCACCCCGAATGTGCGTCGGTGAACCCTGTGGTTGCTGAAATACTAGCAGGAGTCGAAAGCCCAAAAATCAGAGCAGAACATTGGCAAGCCATCCAGGCCAGTGCAAACCTACGCCCTGTCTCTGGCGGTCTTCAATGCTGACTCTTCTCTGGCAGCTTGGAAGGGTAATGGTAATGGATGGTGGTGGGTGGCTTGTAGGGTTTAGGTCCGAGTGTCAGCTGCATTTTGGTACAATCAGAAGTTGAGCATGGCCCTCAAAGTTAACAGCCGAAGTTACTGCACGAGGTGTTTGTGTGCGTGCCGTGCCTGCATCCGCGCACTTCTTGGGCGTGCCAGAGCGCACGTGCGACCGTGTGTGAGTGTGCACATGTACATCTAGCCGAATGAGCAACTTTGTCAAGTCTGCATCATTCTACCACTACATGATACTACATGCATACATATACTGACAAACAGAGATGCAGGGAAATGGGCTAAATGGACAGCACAAACTGGTGCCGTCGCGGAGTTTTTTGCTCAATTGTGAATGCATTTGTTCTTGTCTGTTCTTCTTTGTGATATGGGAGTTTGGTGTTGCTGCGAATTTATTTCTGGTCCAGCATCGTACCCTCGCCTGCTTCGTCTTCCGGCTCAGGTGCTTACTGCAGCCATTGACGGGACGGCGCCTGGCTTGATCGAATGAATTATGAATGTCTAGCTCCTTTGAGCATCTGCGGCAAGCTCAGCTGTGTCTTTTGGACAGAACGTGCAAGCCCCAGTGAGAGCATGTTGCTCATCAGGTGCGGGAAGAATGAGATTACTAGATTGCTAGGTGATGAGATGGCGGTCTTTTACCCTCAGGTGCCGCGTCTTAATCCCGTACCTCCAGCTGCTAAATCCTTACCTGGACACCGAACTGCCGAATGCGAAGCCTATTTGTGTATGAGGCGAAGATTTGGCGGGTGCCATGTGGTGGCTGCTTTCAAACATTGCGGGGCCACCAAGGCCTGACAGTGATAAAGATCCTCTGATTATTTGACGACTTCCCACGGCTGAACCGAGGGCATAGGGAGGTTTGCTGTCTAGAGGTCTGTCTGGGGAAAAAGGAACAGGGATAATGATAATGTCATCTATAGAATCATCAGGAAATTGCAAAGGGATCTCAATGGCTTGGTACAGTTCATGGAAGAGCAGGGCCAGGATGTAGGAATCCTGCCATCGAAAGCAAACAGCCACCTCACCCAACGCCGCATTGGCTCTCCTCCACAAAGTGCTGTTTCTGTGCTTGGCTAAGTCCCGGATGGAGAAAGTCGAGAGCGTGTGTTGCCGATCAGCAGGCACTGTAACCTCTGCGGAGTTCTCCAAGGACGGCACCCAGGCTGGAGCACTGAACTTTGGCCTACGTGCATACCTGCATCTACTCGTCCCGTTCGCAAACAGAGTTCTGGAGGTGCTCACTGGGTCCTGGGACAAGACCGCGAAGATCTGGCCACCGGGCACGCATAGGCGTAGCCAAACGCGCCTAGGGGCTTTTAGACGCATAGATAAGACTCACTGTCGTTTGCTACCTCGGTTCAGGCGAAACGCTTCAGTCGGAGTCGTACGTATGTCGTTTAAGTCAGGTTTCCGAACCTTGCGGCTGCGTACATGTGCAAATTGTTAACGACAAGGTTCAACGACAGCAGATATGCCGAAAACACGAGACACTGCAGCATCCAATTATCAAACATCGACGGCGGTCCTGCTCGAATGTGTTGAAGATCATCTTCATGTGTGGCACCCTGTGGGCCCTTGACGGATCATCTTCCCAGGCATGTAGCACCGACCAGCCGTGAGCAGAACCGTGCGGAGGCGGGTGCTTAAGCTGCTTCTGGCGTGGGTTATCAGCTCAACAGGAGGCTCAACATGGATACGGGTTGGAGCTTTAGTGTGGTGGATTTGGGCTGAAGCCAGTGTGTAGGATGAATTGATCTGGAAGATGTCGCATGACAAGGAGGGGAAGCTTTCGTAAGTCCCGACGTTGGGCTGTGAGATCTCGGACGCGTTGTTTTCTGGGGCGGGTTAAATCCGACCACCCTAAACAATTACCTCTACTATTTTCGGGTTCGTTATTATAGTTATAGTTACTTGTAATGCTTTCTACCCAGGGCCAAGTTCATGCGGAAGCTCCCAGCTTTGCGGCCCCCGGATGTCTCAGAGGACTGCAGAGCAGACCTCGGCTCCTGCCTTGGCTGCGTTGGCTTTTTCCTGAAGTCCTGGTGTCAGACGCGCAGCAGGGCTTGCAAAAGTACGGGGCTTTTGGCTCCTCCATGTTCGGAAATGCTGGTTGTGTGAAATGCCACCTCTTCTGCCAGCAATCAACTTGTTAGTGACCCCTTTCGTGGCCACCAGCATCGTCACAACTCTGACTGCCAGTAGTTTGCTCAGCTGAGGCAACGATCGCCTTTGCCTTCGCACACTCCGCGGGCATAGTGCCTCCCTCGATCGTTAGAAGAAGTCATAAGAATCTTGAGATGAGGGCTTGTCAACTGCCTGTGCAGAGTCTTCGGCTGAGTGCCTACACGATAGAAAGCTTGGCGAGTTCCAGATACCTTTGAACAAAGAAGACACATCCATACACACGTGCAGGCATGCCTGTCCACTCTTGTCTTGTGTGGACGGTGCCCAAGTTACCACTGTGGGTTTTTCTAACGAGGTCATCGGCCCGTCCGGATAGCCAACATGAGGTGCATGACCTTCTCACATACCTTACTCATGACCATAAAGGTCGTCAACCATGATGGGATGTCCCACATAGTCGAAGAGTACGAAGCATGCTCGTGCTCACTCCGTGACTTATTTTGGAGTGTATGCAGGGGGAGCATGTGGCACGGTCACTTGTGCCAGTGCATCCACTTGCAACCCGAACACCACCGCAGTGTGCATGAGTGGTACGTCCAGCACTATTATATCGCTCTTGTTGCACCTCCAGCGATTGTTTTCATCCAGCCAGCATGCTTACTGTATGTCTTGTGGTGCCAGAGACAACCTGAGATGAGGCCACCGCAGCTTCTGAGCCACTGAAAGGATGATAATCAATTAGCTCCACTCACAGCTTTACGAGGCTGGCTGTAGCTAGAGGGGCTGCATGTATGCATGCTGTTTTTGTGCACATTCGGGGGTAGAACGACAATAACCTGAGGTCATGCAGTGCTCTCGGCTGCCTACGCTCCTGATGGTGATGCCGTGCCTTCCTGCAATTTTTCGAACAGTGCCGGCTTCAAGTGAGGCATGAACCGAGGAGGATAGTGCGTTTTGCAAGAATAGGTGTGTAAACATCTGGGACAGGACAGGCAGATTTTGAGCATGTGTTGCGTATTCAAGGCATGGTCTTGTCTGTCTCTTAGAACTCCGATGCGGAGCCCCATCTCTGGAGATCTCCCCGTAAGCTTTGAGCCGTGAGCAGACGGAGTTTGCAGTTGGAGCTCGCGGTTGGGGGCATGGGTAGAGTAGTTCTTGCCCTCTCTAGGTGCTGTAATTGCATAAAACAGTAGTTATAAGTATTGCGCACTGGAGGTGCTAACCGCCTCTGTGGATGGTACCGCGAGGATATGGCGCGGAGGCTGCACTGCAACGTCGAGGATAAATGAAGCTCTTGTGGCGTCGCCCTGTAGGTTTACGTTACAATGTGAACGTTTCAAGCAAGCAGAACTCAAAATAGGAGCAAGGCCATGAATCGATTCAACACATCAAACATTAATGAATGTTTGTGCCAAGCTGCTGTCCAGAGGAGCTGCGAAAGTTAGCTGAATCAATACGGGGATACCAACTACAGCTCCATCCGAACACCCGACAGCACCCCGACAGCGCCCTGGTGACAGGTGAGACTATACAGATCCTAGAGGGGCATGGCTTGGGAGTTTTCTCAGCCGTGTTCTCAGCAGCCTGGCATTGATAGATGGGTGTGACAGGAACCGCCAGCCATGAAACCTGCAAACCCTCGAAGTGAGGCTGACTGTGCTGTCACCGTCGTGCTAAAGCCACAACCCCTATAATTCCCGCACGCCACAACTTCCTCACGTCCCTTCCCCTTCCGACCCTTCTGCCCGCCTCCCACTGAGTTGCCTTAGATTGCCTTAGGTGGATAGCCGGTTGATTCTGACCGCCTCTTGGGACCGCACAGCAAAGATCTGGGAGGTCGCCTCTGGCACATGTCTCAGGACGGGGAAAATGCCTTTGGGCGCAGATGCAGACGGGCTGGGTGGGAGAAATAGACTGGCAGTGTGTAAACACAAGGAATGACCAATACGTGACACGGAAGTGACGTGCCTCTGGGGTTGCTAGGGCCATGCCACACAGAACCCTATAAAAGCTTTGTTGGGAGGACGCTGAAGGGCCATGGACTCCCGGTGCGTTCCGCCGTGTTCTCCGCGGATGATGCTGCCGTACTCACTGCCTCGGACGACGGCGGGCGGAAGGGCTCGGGAGGAAAGCTTCTGCACAGACCCGCGTTTCGCGCGCTTGGCATGACATGAGTGATGCCGCAGCTGTGGAAGTAAGGGGAAGAGAGACAAGGACAGAGAAGTTAATGAAGTTTCCGAGGATGTGGATAAAACCGACATAGCTTGCAAGAGGTAGCGCGAAAATTTGGAGTGTGAAGACCGGGACATGCCTGCGAACGTTGGTGAGGCATCTTGGCTGATGCGTATGTGCTCCCCATGCTTTGCAAGAATTCCCCCACCCCACACCAGCTAGAGTCGTTCGGGTTTCTGAGAGGCCCAGTCCAGCAGAATGCTTGTTTCAGAGTTGCACTTGATGCAGCACGCAGGGTCGTGCACGTTTGAACGCCTGCTGGCGGCTTTGGCCACAAGCATGCACAGAGCAAGTCAAGGCCCCCCCCCCCCTCGCCTACCAGGGAGAATGTAGCCAAGGCCGGGTCACTTCGTTCGCGTGGCGCTTTTCAGCAACCTGGCATCATAACGACATCTAGATTGTGGCATCGCCAACGCATGGAGTGCTGCAGTGCCAGCAGCATGGGGCCCTAGAGCCACAGTTACCAGGATCTCAACCATCTCGCTCTGATGCTCAAAATTCACAATCTCTAGATACCAGCGTCCAGCTGGCCATGATCGTTCTTTCAAGGGCCTGGGCATTTACAGCCCGCATTTGCAGCGCCCCAGAAAACCCTGCCAGGCCCTGACGCAACCTTGGTCCTCACGTCCTTCGAGGATGGCAGCCTTGCTGTAACACTACATGGGCCGTTCGAGGGATTGTTGACAAGGGCTCCATCCCACTTTTTCACCCTAACCTCGTACGATCCAGGCAACCATTTAGAGGGGTGGGTTACATGTACCCGAGTCAAGTTATCACTCCAAGAATTTGGTTACATTTGTAATGTAGGCTGAGAGTCCTGAGAGCCCTTTCAAGTGCCCTTGCCCGGCTCAGGAACAGCCCAGCTCTGGGATCCTTGCACAGGGGACTGCCTGCAAACCCTGTCTGGCCACGACCAGTCGGCGGGGCCTGGCTCAGGATATTTGAAAGAAGGGGCGTTCCGGCTTCGGATGTGGCACTCAAGATAGAGATCACTTTCCTTTGAGACAAGTGCAAGACATACACGTCCCGTGGCAGGTGAAGTTCGCGCGCTTCTCGCCGTAACCTGACGTGGGTGTTGTTCCAAGAGATGTATCTATTCAAGGTGGTCGCAAGTGAGAGTGTACTAACTACCAAAAGCCCCGTCAAGGGCCCCATGAAAACAACACCCACTTGAGCGCCCCTCCGCTTGACTTCGACCGCCGGAGCCAAGCCGGCTGCATAGCCAGGGCAACTCTCCAAGAGGCTACTGACCAGCACTCGTACGGACCTCATTCTCCTTATGGAAAATTGTTTGTATGTTTCCTCTTTGCCACAGTAGACTCGGGTTTGAAGAGTTGCCATGTTTCAAGTGCATCATATCGAATCGCCGAGTATGGAGGTCCCACATGGCCACAGCCCCCGGTGTGGTTCACAGCTCCTGGGAATTTCTTGTAGAGTCGTGCTTGTGTTGGCTTGGGCACTGACCTCCTGCCCCGCGCCTTCGTTCCGCCACCAATTTCATTCAGTGCTGCTCGTGCTTGTGGAATGGCTGCATGTGAATGTTCGTGAAGACTTTCGTACCGGTTAGAGGTTAGAACCGGTGTAGATTGTCGGTCGCGGCCACTTTAACCAGTCTGGCCTCTGGCCTGCAAAGTGGCAGCACCTTCATCTACATTCTGCATGCTGCCATAATTGGCACAATGCTTTGCGGCACGTCTGGTATTTCCGGTGTTGACAGAAAGGTTATACAGGACATTGCAGGTCAATCAGGTCTTCAGAAGTGCTACTTATGCGCCTGGATCGTTTTGGCAGGGCATCTTGTTCCTGCCCTGTCGGCAAAGATAGCGGCACATTGCAGATCTGCGTGAGCATAAAAGTCTTCTGATACCAGGCCCACCAAGCAAGTCGCATACGAGTACCACTCGAGCACTGCGGATGTTCTGCAGTAACTAGGAAGCAGCGAATACGCGGCAATGGAATGCGGAATCCCCGCTTCGCAGATCTTTCTGATTGATATGTCGGTCAGCCAGTCCGTGAGCAACCCCTCGGGATCGAAAGGAGGCATTCAAACGAAACTTTGAAGCAGGGGTGGGCTAACTGGCCAGTTGGGGAGCGTTGAGCTCTGTTGACCTTGCTAAGAGACGCGAACGGCGTTGTGCATGAAAATCTTCTTGCCTCAGCAAATCATTCGCTTCACACAAGCCTGAAGAGAATCGGTGGTTGTTCTACGAGAGCCCGAGTGAATGCACTTACTTTGATAGAACAGTAGCAAGACTGTCAAGACTGTCTATAAAGTTGAACAACCCCCAGTTCTCGGGGTTCAGTCTGATGAAAGGATCAGGCCGACCCATACAGGAGGAACAAGCAGCGTGCTTTAAAAAGCGCGAGCGTTTGCAACTCCTGTGGCCGATGTGGAAGATGCAGTTGTGTTTGGCACGGTCTTGTAGCCAATGAAGATGGAACTTGTTCAAGACATCACTATACATCACGCCTGAAGACGAGGGCAGGACGCATGCAGACATATGTGTGTATGCATGATTGCGTATGTATGTACGTATACATATATATATAGATATCTATATACATACATGCAGGCACACATGCATGTAGACATACATACATATACATATGTATAATTACATACATATGTATATCTGTTAATCTATTACTTATATTCAAATACATATGGGCAGACATACATATGCTTGAACATAGGAGTATATGTAAACATGAACGGGTTTGTCCGTTTACATCTATTCATGCATTTGTCTCTTTTGATAATCTATCTTGCTACCCATTTAAGCTTCTGTGCTCAGACTTTTCGTTTGCACGTAGGAAAATCTATCTATCAGTCTGTGTGTCTGTCTGTTTGTCTGTGTATCTTCCGATCTTTCATTCGATCTATCGAGTATCTATATCTCCACATGAGTAATTTACATATATATATATATATATACATATACACATGTTCATATACACGCAAACACATGCATATTGCAAGTGTCAGTCTGTTTCAGGCCTGACCTCCCGTATACAACTGCCAGCCACTGTCGGGACTGGGCTCAAACCATGTCGCATGCATGCCTGCCTTGTGCGAGTGTGTGAGTCGAAACCATGTCGCATTGCCTAACTTTCTGACAAGCGTCCGCTGTGCAGCATCGGTGACCGGAAAACCGTAGTCTTGGATAATATGAAGGCCATCACTTGTACCACAGTGGATGCTAGTACTCGTTACCTCAACCCACGGTCTCAACCCAAAGCCGCACACCGCTTCCCGGCATTGGGATCTCCACAAAAGCTGGAAAGATAACGGGTCTGCCTTCTTTTGGAAATGCAAAGATTTGCTTTGGATCCCAAACACCGAGCTCAACCCCAAACCTCTACACCCGAAGCTTCAGGACCTGCACCCGCCAAACCCGCCTGTACCCTTGAACCCTTGAGCCAAACCTTCAAAATGACCCAGTTCTCTGCCATGGCTTTGCTAGTGCTGGCGCTGCTTGCGGCCTTTGCCGTTCCGCTGGCCACTGGCGAGGAGGGCTACTGTGCTGCCGGCCAGGACAGACGACCACTTTGAGGATCTGTGCCAAGGTCATCGTTTTTCCGACGTTGAGGGTTGCTGAGCTCCGCGGACCAAAACAGCTCCGGCACGAGCTCAAGGCCTACCCGATACCTGAACATAGTCACCAAGTGGAAGCAGCTGGGTCCTGATGAAGAACCTGGACAAGACTACTACATGAGCCGAAACTGTCAAGCCGCCGCACCATTAGGAAGCCACTGCAGGACTGCTCGGCGGACCAGCCCAGGAAAGCAAAAGTCAAGTGGCTTGGCACGATTCAGTTCGGCCGTGGCAAGACAAATCGAGACAAGTTCAGCTTGTTTTCCTACATTGGTCCTACAGCAAAGAGGTGTCGGAAGGTGATTCTTTTTGGTGCCACAAGCCCATTTTTGGTTTGTTCGAAAACAAGGAGCTGCTCCGTGCCAGATGGCAGGGAGGTGGCACCACCCAGGCACGACAGGGATCCAAAACTTGGATCGAAAAGCCAAAGAGGGGCAAAGATGCTTGTATTCTGCTTTGGCTTGCTTCCAGACATTTGCCAAAGTGGTTCTCGCATACTCGAAGTGAAGGCAGAAGGCTAAGCAATTGCGAGCTTACACTTATAATTCGTAGTGATGTTAGCCACCGCGAAGAGGACCTACACAGTTGCTTCTGAAAGTCTAGAGGTGAGCAAACACTAACACAGGAGTCTGATCACATGCCGGGCCTTCTCGAGATGCTTGGGGTGACATGCAAGCGAACCGCCGGACCCTGAGGATGTTGGACCTCCAGGCAGCAGCCAAGGAATGCTTCGCGGCAGCAGCCATTTTCATCTCCCCCATTCAGTTTTCTGCGACATCCTGTGAATTTGCTCTGGTTTTCACAGGATGGACTACCTGTCATGAGCCATGCGGTACAATCGGACAATCGGGCATGCCGGCGTCGACACAAGCATGTGCACCATGCAAGGCAAGCACTTGAGCGGCTGCCGAGCTGTCACTGCGTTTGTTGGGACCGATTTCCAGCACCACGACTGCACAAATTCAACATCCATGGATGCATTGCTTGACACCCAACTTTGAGTGTGTGAAATCCGAGGAAGAACCAGGAATATGAGTTCCGCTTCGTGACTGGGCCCCTGGCTCTGTTTTCATCCTTCTTTGCTGTGCACGAAAACGGTCCTTGCCAATTGGCCAAGCCATGAACAACAAACTTTCTGTTAAGTTCAGCGGACCAAGATCAACAAATGTGAATATGATAGACTGGAGACGTTTTTGGGGTAGATACTCGGACATGAAAGACAAGACGCCCCCCATCATGCCAGCTGATCAAAGCCCCAAGTGCAAGACTTTCGAATCATAGAAGAGCTGGATTGTCTTGGTTTCACTAGCGTCGCAACAGGATAAAGCCTTGCACGGCGGATCCAGAATACCGAACAGTGCTGCTGCCCGCAGACTCAAAGGCAAGACGCTCGGACCTTTGCAAAACGCATTTTGCTATTCTGGGGCCTCCTCAGCCGTCAGCTCGGTGCAATCTAAATTTTGCCTTGCAGTAGGAGGGCTGATGAATGTTCAGGGTCAAGGACATCAGGTTGCATTAAGCCGTCGATTCACAGGGCTTGAGTTCTTTCATTTCAGAAGTTGCAGTGCTGCGATGTGGACCAAAGCGGAAGTATTGCCGCATTGCGGCCTCTGAACGAGCATGTCTGAAACTACACCTTCGTCAGGGGTCGCTTCGTGGTCAATGGGGTGGTCCGGTACCGCTGGAAGTCTTGGCAGCGCAGGGAGCCACGCTGGCCCGGCACGCGAGAGTCGGTTCAGAGTTGTTCAGCGGGTTCTGGCCCAAAGGCTTGTAGTGTAGGACAGCAGTTGGCGATGCAAGACAGCTTAGCTTTGTGAGGATTCTCAAGAGCGTATCACCTTTATCTGGACAGGCTGCCGAGGTAAATTTTCAAGAAAAGTTGCACGAGGGGTTGGCCGTGAGCTCGATTGCGGCGTTCGGCGTGGTTCTATCAGTGTCTCTGTTCCATCTTTGAGGTGCCGGAGAGCTCACCCCGCAACAACAGTTCCGGGCCTTCAAACAAGTCGTCGACCTGTGGCACAGATCAAAGCGCCTGAGCCTTTGGAACTTAGACCCACGCCGTACTTGACACAGACGCAACGATATTGCGACATCGCAAATCCCTAACCAGCAAAAGCCCTGCGCTTCATGGAAGGTGCGGGAGAATCCGCCGATCGCAAAGTTCGACGGCTTTCTCTCCGAAATCTGTCTTGCACTGGGCCGAAGATAGAAGTAACGCACGGCTCCTGTACCTTTGAGCTTGCCAGTTGTGCCAGCGATACATCGTCACGGGCGGAATACCTTTCCGCCTCGCATCATGTCCCACGTTGTGGAATTTCTCATGCCCCTTTGAAGTGAAGAGTATTTGCATGGGCTGGGTTGGTTTTGCCTCTTGCTTCCCGGAGTCGAGCCTACACCCCTTGAGCCGAAGAGATGTCCGACCTGAACGGAAGTATCCTGAGGGCAAGAACTGCACTCCCTCTAGCCCTCGCTCCAAGGGTTACGGCCTCAGCCTACCAGCTTCCATCCAAGGATGACGAGATCCAGCATATCATGGAGCTGGCTCGCCCGCGCTTTGTCAGGTCCACCACGGGCATGACCTACGACACTTGGCCTTGCTTTGTGAATGTCGGCGCGAGGCTAAGCCCAATCCGGGCATCCCAGTCTCTGAGATCCGAAATCGAAAGCAGGGATTCTTTTGCATCATCTGCTCTGCAAGGGTGCCCTGGCTCAAAACCTTGAGAGTTTGGTTTTTGGCAGCCCATGTCCGCAGCCATGTCTGTACCGGCCGCTGCGGAACAGGAGTCGGAGAACACAAATATCAGCAAACCCGGCTCATACCTCTCCCAGTGCACCACGCTGGCTGGGGATTCCTGCGCGGAAGAGCTTAGTCCTGGCCGTCGCCGGCGCCGGGAGATATCGGCCATCAAACCCGATGTCGAGAATGCCCTAGAGGTGCAGCCTGAGTGCCATGCAGTCAGCATTTGGACCTGTAAGTCCATGGGTATCGTGGTGGGGGGCTTCCTTCTAGCGTTCCTGACTGCAATTTGTTCGGCTGTCCCATATGGATTCTTCCTTGGCTACATGGGGCTGGATTCATACGTAATATCTTCCATTACGCAGCTGATGCAGCTTCCACACGTGTTGCTTCTTCCGTTCGGCTTTCTCACGGATTGTTGCCCGATTCGGGGCAAGCACCGGAAGCCTTATTTCGTGGCATCATGGTGCCTTGCCGGTTCTGCTCTTCTTGCCATGGCTTTAAAGCCACTGCCTGCTCCCTTCTACTGCCAGAACGAGGATGGCAGCTACAACTTTATGGTCCCTCCATGTAACCCGAGCATCCGCACCGAGAAGAACTGGTACGTGTTCTGGTTATTCATCCTGACAGCAGGCATCCAGCTTGGCATCGCGGCCGGTGAGGGTCTCCTGCTTGAGTACTCGCAGCGTGAGCCGGTTGAACGCCGAGGGCACATCAAGGCGGAAATGACTATGGTGTCCACAGCCGGGGCCTTGGCCGCCACTGTGGTCGTTGGCGTGCTCATGAACAGCAAGCCCTACCTGGGGACGTTTGATTGGGGGTTCTCCTTCAGCGGTCTCATGGCCTTTTGCTTCGTTCTGGTTGTCTTCATGATCCCGCTCTCTGTTTGTTGTGTGTACGAGCTCCCGAAACCCAGGCAATGCGCGGACCAAACCTCCTGCCATGCCCATGTAAAGTCTTCGTGGGAGCTGGTCCAGAAGAACTCGTTCTCGAACCTCCTTTTCTTTGCATTCTTGGTGCAGCTGCTTTTTTCAATAACAACCACCGCCGGGCCAATGGTGAGGAGCCGATGGGCCGAGGTCAAAGTCCTGCAGCAACAAACGTTTGGCCTTGCAGGGCTGGTTGTCATGATGCTGGCGACCTGGATCTACAAGGTTTGCCTGCTCCAGTCCAGCTGGCGAAAGGCCGTCTTCGTCTCAGTCGTTGCCATCATTGTCTTCGATGCAATCCCGACATTCCTCACCATTTTCGGCGTCGTCCGCAACCCGTATTTCTACCTCGGTGAAGACGTCCTTGGCAGTATCCCCAAAGCCGCACTCCAGTTGGTGTCCAATTTGATGATCATCGAACTTGCTGAGCCGGGTCGGGAGGGGCTGTGCTTCGGCCTCATCAATACGTTCCAGAGCTCGAGTACACCCTTTGGGGCAGTTGTGAGCAATCAAATCTTCGGACTTTTCAGCCCGAACCTATCCATGCTTGAGAACTACGTTGCAGACACTAGCACCTTCCGCTCTACAGTTGCCTGGTCCTATGTGCTCAGCTATGGCAGCTCCCTGATTGCTTTGTTTTTGCTGCCCATGATCCCCTGGCAGAAGAAGGATGCTCAGAGGCGAAAGAAAGAATCAGGCTCCAGCTCTGTCAAGGCCACATTGGTCATTGTGATCCCGGCCTTGTGCCTCATGTACGGAATCATGGTTCTGCTTCTGACCAGCCAAGAAGAGACGGCTTGCCTCAAGTGGATCGGTGGCCATGGCTGCGGAAACTAGCTACCAAGACTTGCACCCTTCTTCAGTCTTCAGTTCGGACGAATTCCCTTCGGTGCGACTCTGTCAGCTGGGCGGGTGGGAAAAGTTACCAGGACTGTGGAGCAGTCTGGAACTTCTGACCAGCCAAGAAGACCTGACACAGCTTCCCTCCAGTGGATCGGTGGCCAAGGCTGCGAAAGCTAAGTACCAAGACTTGTGGAGCAGTCTGGAATTTATCTCGATCGTACCATGTGTGCCCCAAGAAGTAAGCAGCATGCACGTGAATTTATGAGTGCGGCCAAGTCAACCGCTGCACACTTCCATTCCATCTCCATACGGAGTGCGGCCAAGAAACCGCGTCAATTCTGTGCAAGGATGTACCTGAAGATACAAAATCTCGGTGCACATAGTTCCGTTTTATGTTGCTACTTCGACTTGGGTATTGCCAATTGAGCATCTCACGTCTAATCTCTGAAACGAGTTCCTGAGTTGGATGCAAGCTACACCTTGCATCATTGTTGCCGTGAGCTGTTTGGAGAACGCTCCTTCCCGTCGCACACTTCGGCCTCAGCACGAGTTCAAAACAGAAAGAATAGCAGATGGAGTTCTTCTGTTTGTTTTTCTTGAAGCTTGCCGATGCACATACTGGTAGACAAGTCTGCTTCGATCTCTGTGCTAAATGAGGACTCCGGTGACAGCCGGACTTCAGAAACGGCCTGGCTCAACGCGCAACAGGACTCTGGGTCGCTGACCGCCGGGATGCAGTTGCTGCGGGGTGCCAGGGCTGACTTGTAAGCTGAGCTTCCGGCACTCTGACCTGGGGACAGCTTCCTAGAGCCTACACATGGAACACCACGCGAAGCACGGGCGTCCGCAGTCCGCACAGGCGAATTCTTTAAACAACGGGGGAGTAATTTCGGAATAATTGACGATAAGCCTCAGCCATCCTCAGCCTTCGATGCGCCCTTCTTACGGCGCCGGTCTTACTTCGAGGCTTCATCCGGCTGTCGGCATGCGGAGACTGCTAGCCTGCTATGCAAGGACATGCTTTGCAAGCCACATCATCGCCGAAGTTCAGAATGTTAAGCCTTGCGAGAGGGGAGTGCGATCCCTCCCTGCGATGCAGTGCTAGAGTTTAGCGTTCGCCGTGGAAGGATTCAAATGATGCGATTCTGGCGAACATCACCGCTCGCATCACTGAGCTCACGCGACTGCCGCATGAGCACATGGAGCCTTTCCAGGCATTGAGCGTGTGCGAGCAAACCAGTTGCGATGTCTAGATGTGACCATGCAGTCGAGCAAGCTATCCAAACAGCGAGAACACAGCAGTAACAATCATCCCGCTCTTTACGAACAGGTCGCCGCGAAGTTGCCTGGCAAATTTGCGAGCCTCTAGACATCCTGACACTGCTTGCCTTCTTAATCTTCAGTACAAAACATCTCACACAGCCCCGCCAAAAACCACACTATGGTTTTGCTGGTGCGGCAAGCACGATCGCGCTCCTGTCCTTCATACATCGGAGCCAAATCGCGGCAGGCTTCGGTTCGAGCCTAGCACTAGGCGCCTTACAAGGTCGGTTTGTGCATTCTGGAGATAATTTGCAAGCATGGTCGTCGCCTGTATGGGGTATGTGGGTCTGTCATTGTCATGTAGGCACGGTCGCAGTGCAGGTCGTCCGTTACCAAGCTGGTCAGTTCTTCCAAGGCCACCAGGCCGCTCGGGTGCTTTGCAATGCTTATATGGACCACCCCTCGAACCCAGGAGTTTCCGAAAAAAAGGGGTGCCTTGCTTTGGGTCCTTCTAAAAAGGATCCTACTAATTAGGGTATTATATACGGGTCCCCAATTTTCGGAAACCCCCAACTGTGAATGCTAGGCACTGTCGTGGCCGGAGGTAGGATCCAGAAGTGACGGTCCAAAAAGGGCAAAGAGTGAGAACAGGAGAAGGTTCTGAACAAATACGGGTAATGGTAGGCGCCTACAGCTCCAGAATGTTTGTGGACCTTTTTCTTGCAGCAAACAACCCGATATGCGTGGAAGGACTACTTGGACGCACAAGAGGAGCAGGTGTGTGGCGACTTGTCAGAAGTGTAGGCAGAGACGTGGCACACCACATCATCATACGGCCGTTTCTTTGCAAAGTCTTTCTTCTGTCATATGCACATGTGGTTTGAGAGGTGCAGCTCGCAAAAAACGACAGGGTTTCTGCCTGACGCTGTCTTTCAGACCCCAGGAATGGAACATGGGTCACTTGATGTTTCATGGACCTGTAAGGTGGGCGAGTTGGAACCTTCTTCATGTATCTGAACGATGTACCTGAAGGAGATGGGGCAAGTTGCTGATTTCAATCGCAAATGATCAGATTCGAGAGGCAGCAACATGGCTTCGGCTCAGATCCTGTCCTTCAAACCACTCGCCAAACGCCGCAGATGTACGAGAGCTGCAGGCTGCATGATTCTCCTTTGCAGGAGGTGAGACCCACTTTTCCAAGTGGGACTTGACAATCACGCCTCGGACGCTTGGTGCACGGGCACGGCCACACCTCCGCAGGTTGGTTTTTACTTGAGCTCTGTGGTTCACAGGGTTCTCACAGGATGGGCATCCTGCAGAAGCCGGCTTTCTGGCCTGGCAGTCGGCCACACAAAGATACCGACATGTTTCCAAGAAATGCAGCAGATAGGCGTCCACGACAACTGCAACGAAAGGCAGGAACAGCCGCACTGCTTGTGTGCTTGTGCATGTGTGTGTTTGTCATTCAGGAAAGGCTTGGCTCTTCTTTGGTGGAACGTCAATTACACAGCCCTCCAGCATGGCATTTTCGGATGCTTCGTCTGCAGATGTCCGTCTCGGTCTTCTCTCGAGCCAGAGTCAGTTCGTGAGTCGTTTCTCCTAGTTTAGTGAAAGGCCGTTTGCGTTGGGTCAGTGTCCGATGCATGTGCTGGCTGTGGGGACTTTTTGTTTGCACTGTCGGATGAAGATGCGAAATCGATTGGAGCTGTTTGTGAATGTCATCCCATCAGCCCCCATTCAGCTAGGTCCACATAGGTTGTGAAGGCATGCAGGGCACAACGTTGTTTCTAGCTCGAAAGTCCTTTTAGATGTGTTCAAGGCGGCACAAAGGACGAGGACGCCTGGCACCAGTCCCTTCCAGTGGTAGAGGGTGAAAAGCCGTGGCCTTAGGCATGCTTCTTACTTCGAGGCACCCCTGCCTGCAGAAGCTGTGGAGAAACTCTCAGCATGCTTTAACCGGGCCCACCGCAGCGCTTCCAGGTTTGAAGCATTGAGCACACGGAGAGGCATGAGTCACTTCTGTATGATTCTGAGGTGGGTTGTCAATCGCTGGCTCCACCCGTATGACTTCCTGACGCCCTACTTCGAGGGAAAGCTAAGATGAGCTCGCCGAGCGGAAAATCGCTGTTTTGCATTGCTGGGATGCAGCTGCTCTTCACATGCACCATGTGTTTGTGTTTGTGTGTGTGTGCATATGTATGTAATTAAGTATGTATGACAATGTACATATGGGTAGTGTGCGTTAGTGCGCGCCTAGGAGCATTCGTTTGTGTTGATCCATGCTACCTTCGCTTCGGTCAGGCGGCTGCAGAGGTTAAAGTTGGCAAGCAAGTTACGTTTGTCTGCTGCATCTCTGGGTTGCAGTGCAACTCAAACCTAGATCGCCGCATCTTTCCGCCTGCCAGGAGGAGCTCGCCGGCAAAGATGACCAGTTCCTCGAAAGGACACCGCTTGAGCAATTGCTAAGATTGCTGGTGCATGAAGGCTCGGTGCGCACCTGGTGGCCTGCCCGCTTTGTTTATTTTTGGCTCGGTAAAAGGGCTATCTATGCGACCAGGCCCGCTCCCAGATCTTGAAAGCTCCACAGAGGTCACTAGGCCACTCAGTGGCTGTCTATCGTCCCGTAGACCCTCCCAGACCACACTCCACCTTGAGATGCCGCTTGGGGGTGCTGGCTTCATCCGCCTGCAGAGCCCAGATGCATTCGATGAAGTCCTTGAGTCGGGAAATTATCGCAGCATCAGCGCGCAGCAATTGCTGTCGGGCTCCTTGGCAATCATAGAGAGCTCCATGCTAATGCCTAGAGAGGGAGCCGTTGTTAGCCTGGCATGCCGGGTTAAGACAGCTCTCGATCCTTCGGGCTTGCGGCCAGGTCACGGAAGTATTTTCGATGACACCCTATTCAGCCTTTTCGCGGCAAGCGGAAGTCCTGCACGCCGCTTTCCTACGAGAGAGGAGGTCCAAATGGCAGGCGACTCGCTGTTCCAGAAGTCTAGAGAGGCAGGCCACGTGGACTTTTTCATCAGCCACTCCTGGAAAGCAGAGAGGTGGAGCAAGTTTCTGGCACTCTGCATGCCACCCGGCACCCGTACGGTATCCTCTCACCTGCGAGCATTGTAAGTGCGCAGGGTCTCTGCGCATTGCAATCTGAGGTTCTTCAACCTGACACTAGCGATCAAGTGCTCTTTTGCCATGTGGTGCGCCGCGGCCGTGGCCTTGATTGCTTCCACTGGCTGGACATCACTGGGCGGCAGTTACTTCAACTTTCCTTGCCTTGTGTGCTTACCTATGGCCACTTTCTTCATCATGTTCTTCTGGGGACAGCAAATCTCTGCTGGACTTTGGTCCCCCACAGTGTGGCTGGATAGGTTCTGTATTCACCAGACAGACCTTGAGAGGAAGCAGCAACAGATCGTATCCCTTCCCGTTTTCGTTGCACGCTCCTCTCGAATGCTGCTTCTTTGGGATGACGCTCGCTTGCCAGGGTCAATCATACTGTAGGTTTCGGGTTAGTGCTTCGAATCCCAAAAGAGAGAGACGAAACCTGTTAACGTTTGTCTTCTTGGTATTCTAGCGCCGGCGATACCTAAAATTGTCAACTTCTGAAATGTTCTCAAAAAAACACAACGTCGTTTTTCGTCTACAACAACAACAGGATACCTACTTCGACAGGCTTTGGTGCCACTTAGAGCTTGCCACCTTCGCATGCTACGGAGGTGCGGAAAAGGTGGATGTGGTTCCGCTGTGGCTGGCCCCGTGGCTGCTCGCTTCGATCCTTTCGCACCTCCTCAGCGTGACCTTTCTTGAGCTGCTGGAGCATGCGTTCCCGAGTTGGAGCGCCCAGTGGTTACCTGGCATCCTCAGTGTGTTGGAGTCACACTTCGGGGACAACCAGGCCCTACAGAAGTTCGCTGCTATGTGGGTTATCGGGATGACTTCCAGCATCATTGCGCTCCCTGTGTCGATCCCAAGCTTCTTCGCATTCCGCCTGAAGCTACACAGTCACCAGTTGATGCTGAGTCAGATGGCCAGCTTCGACGTACGTGCTGCGAGCTGCACTGTGCCGGCCGACCGGAGCGCGGTCGAGCAACAGGTGCAGCAGCTATTCAGAAGTGATTCGGGAAGCCGACACCAGCTTCTTGATGAGGGGGAGGCCGGCATTGCGAATGGCGGGCTGGGGAATCTTAGACGTAGGTCGGCCACAGAGGCAACAGAGACTGCTATCTCCACCTGAATCCGAGTTTCCAATCTGATGCAAGGGTCCCACATGCCAGTACATCAGAAAAGAGGGGGAACGGAGATCCGAGGTTCCTGCATCTAGCTCATCCTAGGCAATCTTGTGTTGACGGCGTTCCCTCGAACCTTTGTTGCGCAGGTCCATCTTCAGAGATTTCTGGCACCTTGGGATCCACTTGACGGCTTCAACACTTATGTGAGGGGAACTCTGCGCGAGGCTGTCATTGCGCAAATCGGAAACGAGCTGGAGGTGCCTTGGCACACCTGCATGACTGCGATCCTCCCCATGATCCTTTATTCTTCTGTGAATATTCTCGGGTGTGACAATGGATCATGCGAAGAATCTGCTCGGGTTTCAGGCTACAGCTCAGTGTTTCAGTACATGGAGGTCCAAGTGGTGGCTTGGGCACTTTCCCTCGTCACTTGCTACGTCTTGATCTTCCCCGTCCTTCTCAGGATGGTGAAGTTCGTTGTCTCATGCGGAAGCGGTAGCTATCCGTTGCAATGTGTGCTGGCTGGCATTTGGTGCCCGCTGGCCTTCGAATACTGCTACTTTTGCGTCAGCTTGACCTGGGGCTCGATCGTGTCTCTCGTCCAGTGCCTCGGGTTTTTTTGAGGGGGCCTGTAGAGGTTCTCTAAGGGTTAGAACTATTCCTGATGGGTTGAATTCCGTTGTGTTCGTGACTTGGTGTTGTAGATTTTCAACACAGCCTAGGAACTACTCAAGAGTTCAACTGATTATCTCCCTGGCGATCATGACCGGCCTGGTGGCACAGGTCATCTTCTTATTTTGCGGCTATACGATGCCCCGCAGGCAGCATGTTTCGTGCCGCTGTGTGACCCGAGAGGCAACGGGCCCGGGCCCCATGGCACAATTACAGCATGCGTAGCTTGCCCATCGTGAAAGAAATCATGACGGATGACGCGGGGTGAACAGTGAAGGCCGGGAATGTTCAGAAACACTTTGTGATGACAACAGCGATGACCGCAATGAAACTGACGCTGAAACTGCTGCTGCTGCGGGTGCCCCACGACAGCGAATACCATTGCGCCGGCCAATCCTTCTTGAACACTTCGATATCTAAGAACGTCGTCGGAAACCCCACTAAACTCTGAAACCCATGAACCCTGCGGAGTCCCATGACGACATTACCATTACACGAATCCCTTCCAAAACCCATGAAAAACCTTTGCATTTCGCAGATTTCTTACATGGGGTGTAAACGTGGTGTAATGTGGGCGGTTGTGGCAGCGCGGGGTCAAAACAACAGACGGGGCTCCAGTTTTTATCCCTACCATCAGGTAGAGACAAAGTCCTGATTTCAACTGGGCCTTTGTGTCTACCTGCCGCTACGAGAGACAAAAACTAAAGCCCCGTTTGTTGTTTTGACCCGCTCCCAGCCTACACCGGATTTCTATCATGGGGCAGATGCTGTGTAAACCATGGCCTGCATTCCCCAAAAACTCTACAGGCACCCTATGCGGTCGCCGGAAGCATTCCCAACTGTTTCTGATCAACGTAAGTTACGGGTTGCCTTTTTTGTCTGTACCAACCACAAGAACAAGAACAAGAACAAGAACAACAACAACAACAACAACAACTACTACTACTACTACTACTACTACTACTACTACTTCTTGCTTCTGTTTTTTCTAGGAAGAGGCAACTCCTCGAGGCCAGCAGGCTGTTTTGCGTGGGGGGGGTGTTGTTCCCCTCACTCCCGTTGTGTCTCTTCTGCAGGACAGGAGACAAAACCTGGTGCCCCCTATGTTGCTTTGACGGGGGGTTGTTGTTCTGGTGTTGTTCCCCGGTGTTTGTCTCTGCACTGGTAGAAGAAACATAGTCGCACTCGGGGTGCTATATCCAGTGCTCAAAGACGCCTGCCCACCACCGCCTACCCACCACCGACCACCAACAACAACCACAACAGTCACAACGACCACAGCAGCCACAGCTGCAACCACACCACCATACAGCTGGCCTTTTTGTCGGAAGATGCCTTTAGCCGCGTCCGTCTGACTGAGAGACATTCCTCGAGCCTAGGTTGATCGCACAACGCCGAGATCTAAATCTGACAGCGTTCCCTTGAGCCACGGTGGCAATTCTCAATCACTTATCAAACATGTCCTCAGCTTTCGCAAGAGCTTTGTCAGTAAGAAGTCTGGGATGTTTTGCATAGCATCTGGTAGCTGAGGACACAGTACCTTTGCATGATTGTTCTATTTTAAACTTGCAGATGTTTCACCAAGGGTCGTGCCATTACCATCCTCCACACACTTCTGCAGAAGCTGGAAATCTTTCTTCGTTTTCATAGGGAACAGTCAGCCCTTAAGCTCCTTGAAAAGGCGACAAAGGGCCGTTTGACAAAATGCAGCAGGCCATCCGACCGCTACACATGCATTACTGTATGTCGGGGAGCTGCTGCCTTGCCGGCACTGGAAAGGCCGGATGCACGTGAGCCGCAGTGCACTGGTGAGAAGCGATAGGGGTGTCCGCCCACATGTGTTTTTCGTGAGAGACTCAGAGCAGATACCATTATCATGGCCGATGACGCTTCCAAGTCTCTTCAGGTGCTGGTTGCAAGCCGGGAATCCTCGCAATCCGTGCCGAATACGGCTCAAGCACCAATCGGGCACCTCTCCGATACCTAAACCCCTCCACGAGAAGGTCGGAGTTCCTCCGGCCGTGATAGCGAACAATTCCAATGGCAAGCGCAAGCCGAGTCATTGGACTCTTCGACTGCATCTTTGTGCAGCACCGCTTCTTAGTGCCTTGGGCATCAACAGGAGACTGATCAGTGCATGGGTCAGAGAAATTACGAGGGCAAGACCCATAAGTACACGAGCAACAAGAAGAACAATGCTCATGGGAAGAACAGCGACAACCACGAAACGCAAGCAGCACGCAACACGCAAACACGCAACAGACGGCAAACGATAAACCACAGCCAAAGGCCAACAACCACAACAAGAACAACAAGAACAACAACAAGGTAGCACGTGCGTTTGCCGCCGCGCAGGGTTCGTTTATTTTTGGTAGGTGTTTTGGTCATTTGCTGGAAGCCCTGAGTTTTGTGTGGTTTCGCCAACAAGATGATGTTTCAGATGTGTTGTCCATAGTTTTTTGTCTTGCTTTTTTGGTGTTATTTTTCCGAAATTATCGCAAATACCATGGTTTTCGTTTTTTATGTTTGATTTCTGAGGTTCGTTGAGAAGCTTTTATCTGGAAAGCCTCAAAACTCGATGTTTTTGCATGGTTGACGTTTCAAAAGTGAAGCAAGAAGAAGCGGCAACAAGGGCTTCACAGAGCAAGCGGCAGCGTTTGAGAAGTTACGCAACAAAAGAAGCAGCAGACACAAGCCGCGTTCGCATGGACGTCATCACCACCCCCCTCCCCCATCCCCCCCACCCCCCGCACAGGGCTGAAAGCCAAATGCAAGTCTAAGCTGGCATGTGCAAAAAGTCGAGAGTCAGCAAAAACACCGCAAAAACCGATGCGAAATGCGACACACATAGGAAGCAACAAAACAAACAGAAGACACAAGCCGCATGCGCATGGACATCATCACCCATCCCCCCATCCCCACGTCCGCACAGAGCTGAAAGACAAATGCAAGTCTAAGGTGGCATGTGCAAAATGTCGAGACTCGGCAAAAGCACCGTAAACCGACGCGAAATGCAACACACCTAGGAAAACACCGAAACAAAACCGTTGCGAAATGGAGAGCTTAGCATTTTTTTGTGCAGTGTAGCTCGCCTTCCGTTGCATTTTTGGCAACAAAACACCGCAAAAAAAAGATGCGAACACACAACGCAAGTTCAATTCCGGGTGGGCAAAGTGCCAAAACTCTAGTTTCAGCACATGCCAGCAAAGAAATCGCACCACCCCGCGCGGCGGCAGACGCACGTGCTGCCAACAACAAGGTCACGACAGCGTAACGGATCCCAGGGTTTTTGTGGTTTTAGACAGCGAAAACGCCGCTCCCACCGGCAAAGTTGGACTTGGCGGGGTGGGGGGGAGGGGGGGGTAATAGGGTAATGTTTTGAAAACGCGACTTTCGGTTTTTTCATTTTTTTCTTCAGAAATAGGGTTTCGCTTGGGTTTTGGACACGCCTGCGTGCAATAAACTGTTTTGACAGCAGCGAAAATGGCTCTTGAAAAATGAGGATAATTTGGTGCTGTGCGCTTTTAGCACATTGGCAGCGTTCTACATGACTAGCAAGATGCGTTTTCGCTTGGGTTTTTGCGCATCACAGGATTGCATGTACTTGTCTTATGGCCAAAAAGCGAACAACACGGAAACTGCAAAACATGGGATCCGATCACTTTAGCAGCAACAAAACATGTACGGGCAACAACAGCATCCACAGCAGAGCAATGGTCTGATCTGGACGTGATCATGGTTGGCCCATGGATGCTCTGCGGCAATGGATATGGTCTGATCTGGACGTGATCATGGTTGGCCCATGGATGCTTTGCGGCAATGGATATGGTCTGATCTGGACGTGATCATGGTTGGCCCATGGATGCTCTGCGGCAATGGATATGGTCTGATCTGGGCACGATCATGGTTGGCCCATGGATGCTCTGCGGCAATGGATATGGTCTGACCTGGACGTGATCATGGTTGGCCCATGGATGCTCTGCGGCAATGGGTATGGTCTGATCTGGTCGTGATCATGGTTGCCCCATGGATGCTCTGCGGCAATGGACATGGTCTGATCTGGGCATGATCTTGGTTGGCCCATGGACGCCCTGCGGCAATGGATATGGTCTGATCTGGACGTGATCATGGTTGGCCCATGGATGCTCTGCGGCAATGGATATGGTCTGGTCTGGACGTTAACATATGGTTGGCCCATGGATGCTGTGCGTGAACGGATATGGTCTGATCTGGACGTGATCATGGTTGGCCCATGGATGCTCTGCGGCAATGGATATGGTCTGATCTGGACGTTATCATTGTTGGCCCTTGGATGCTCTGCGGCAATGGATATGGTCTGATCTGGGCGTGATCTTGGTTGGCCCATGGACGCCCTGCGGCAATGGATATGGTCTGATCTGGACGTGATCATGGTTGGCCCACGGATGCTCTGCGGCAATGGATATGGTCTGATCTGGACGTGATCATGGTTGCCCCATGGATGCTCTGTGGCAATGGATATAGTCTGATCTGGGCGTGATCATGGTTGGCCCATGGATGCTGTGCGTGAACGGATATGGTCTGATCTGGACGTGATCATGGTTGGCCCATGGATGCTCTGCGGCAACGGATATGGTCTGATCTGGATGTGATCATGGTTGGCCCATGGATGCTCTGCGGCAACGGATATGGTCTGATCTGGACGTTAACATGGTTGGCCCATGGATGCTCTGCGGCAATGGATATGGTCTCATCTGGACGTGATCATGGTTGGCCCATGGATGCTCTGCGGCAATGGATATGGTCTGATCTGGACGTGATCATGGTTGGCCCATGGATGCTCTGCGGCAACGGATATGGTCTGATCTGGACGTGATCATGGTTGGCCCATGGATGCTCTGCGGCAATGGATATGGTCTGATGTGGACGTGATCATGGTTGGCCCATGAATGCTCTGCGGCAATGGATATGGTCTGATCTGGACGTTAACATGGTTGGCCCATGGATGCTGTGCGTGAACGGATATGGTCTGATCTGGACGTGATCATGGTTGGCCCATGGATGCTCTGCGGCAATGGATATGGTCTCATCTGGACGTGATCATGGTTGGCCCATGGATGCTCTGCGGCAACGGATATGGTCTGATCTGGACGTGATCATGGTTGGCCCATGGATGCTCTGCGGCAATGGATATGGTCTGATCTGGACGTGATCATGGTTGGCCCATGGATGCTCTGCGGCAACGGATATGGTCTGATCTGGACGTGATCATGGTTGGCCCATGGATGCTCTGCGGCAATGGATATGGTCTGATCTGGACATGGTTGGATGCAGCGGACAATCGCGTTTTCTAAAAACGGCCCTATAACCCCCCCCCTCCCCCCCCACCGCTCCGAGGCCGACTTTGTCGGCAGGGCCAAGGTTTTCGTGGCCTGACAAGGCGAAAAAGCATGGGATCCGTTACACAGCCGCTACCAACAACAACAACCACAACCACCGCAACAACCGCAACAGTAGCAGCCACAGCCACAGCTACGGCGACAGCAACCTTAAAAGAACCACCAGCAGCAGCAGCATCAGCAGCAACAACATCACCAACACCACTAGCAACACCAACAAACCACCACTACCACCAACAACAACAACAACAACCACCACAACAACAGCAAGCAATAACAACAGCAACAGCAACCACAACCACAACGACAACAGCAACAACAGCCAACAACAACAGAAAACCAACAGAACCAACAGCAACAGGAGCAGGAGCAGCAGCTACGACAGATGCAACAGAAGTGTTTGACTCCGCTCCGTGCCCTCCTCTGGCAGCAGGTGAGACTAAGACTAAGTTAAGCCGAGTTTACGGAGTTTCTTTTCCAATATTCAGAGAGCAACAGTGAAGCAATTAGCCGTGCAGTTTGCGCTCGGTACAGCTCTCTGCCAGAGCCAGACTTGCGCCCCTGGCTGAAGTGCATCGGCCTTCCAACCCGACCAGCCTTTACAGGAAAATCCGCGCAGAGCCGGTGAGTCGCTGCCCGCACAACCCGACAAACCCGTAAACAGTGGCAACAGCCACAACAACTACAACAACGCAATGCGAGGAATGAGACTGATAGCAGCTGCTAGCAGCTAGCAAGACCAAGGACCAGGAGAACAAATAACGCGTGACAGCGATTCAAGAAAACGACCAGCATGAACACAGATCCCAAGAGGTGTTGGCTGCTTGGGCCTTGGCAGTCTTCCTCGGCAAGGGTGCCGAGGCCCCGATATCCCTCCCACAGCTGAATGGAGTAGAGCTGCTCCTCGGCGGCAGGGGTGGGCTAGCAGCTGTCAGCTGCGGGTTGAGTGGGTTAGGGTGTTTCGGATCCAACCAGTTCCGACAACCAGCGAGGTTGAGTGAGACATGTGTGCGCGTGCGGTGCCCATGGAAACGAACGGTATCAATATCTTGATTTCTCAAGAGGTCGTGATACGGTTGACAATCTGACTGACGAGTCCGTCACACGTCATGCATCACCACCTTTATTATCGCGGCTGATCGCTGGCAGAAAACCCCGAAGTCTCGACGTGTCTCTGTTCTTTGCATAGTGGCCTGCCTCATACTTTGAAATTCAATGTTGAGGGTCCAATCGCCACAGCCAAAGGCTCAATCCCGAGGAGGCCATACCCCTCACACGCGCATCGGTCCTCGCCCACGTGCCTTGGACACAGGAGCGTTGACTCCATGTTCCTGCTCTCATTCTGTACCTAGCTTCCAGCTTTCATGCTTCACGTCTGATCTGGTGGCTTTAGTTGAGACGTCTGCTGAGGGAATCCGGAGCCCAAGGTCAAAGCGAACAGACATGTTTCCGGCTCTGGCTCTGGGCTGCTGATGCGTGCAGCCAGAGAACTGGAGCCTCGACGGAGTCTATTTTCACACCCCACCCAAGAACCCTCCAAAAAGTCTTGTGAGCACAGAGACAGCATTCACCGAGGAGGTGGCGGATGAAGTAGCAGATGATGTGGAGCCGGGCACAGGCGCATAGATCGCCGGCTACACATGTGTGGCTCCACAGTCCCCGTCACCAGCCTGCCAGTCATGCAGCGCTTAGTCGCTGCAGAAGTTGGAAGATGAGCTGAGTGCAGACATCGAGCAGCTGAGAATTGAAAAGAGGTACCAGCAAAGTGGCAAGCTGTAGGCACGTCTATAGATCCGTTGAGCTTTTGCCATCCGTCCATTTGCTTGAAAAACTTCGTTGAAAAACATCTCACTGCACAGAAGCTATGCGCACATGGCGTGACCTCGGGGAGTAGTTGTTCGCCTTGAAATCGTACCTTCGCGCCGCCAACTCCGAACCTTCTTCTACAGACCCCAAACTGCAGTCATCTCCAGTCTGACCGATTGCTGCGATTTGGAGTAGCACTGGAGCTTCTCTTCGTGTATTCCTACTGGGTTCAGAGAAGTGCCTCCACAGAGGACAGTTGGTTGAGAGCTCGGTTCCGCCCCCTGAACGTGTGTGAGGTCTCCTGAAGCTTGCAAAGGCGCACCCTTGCATGTGAGCAATCTTGTTACGGCTGCATGTGCTGATGTTTGTCTGCAGGACCAAATGATCTTGACTGCTTTCTGGTTGAAATTGCGGATTAGCATCCAGCCCACTGATTTTCGACCTGTTCCCGGCTTGTCCGGCTATACTCAAGACTGAACGGCATCACGTGTGAGGAAGCTAAGTCGACACGGTGAAGACTTGCAGTTCAGGCTTGTACGGGTCTGGTAATGTCCACAATGGCACACGGCATGCTTTTTCGCGGGCTGGCCTGGCATGTGCACGCAGCCTGTGCCAGCACATCAGGGCCTCCCGGACATAGCTTTTCAACGTGCGTGCCCTTGTTCATAGCACCGAGTCAGGGGATGCTCACGTGCGAGTGGAACACTACTGCAGTGTCCAGGCAACACTTCCTTTAGCAATACAAGCATCTTCGAAGCTCGAGCCCCTGAATCGCCAAGAGTCGGATTCAGATTTAGTGGTGTCCCACCTGACATCTGTCGCGTCACATAGATGACGTGCTTAGCTGCCTCGTGCTTACTTAGTTTAGAGATCCTGCCTGGGGCCCTGAAGTGGCTAACCCCTTGTGCAGCATCGAACCACGAGCTTCCTTGCGAGGGTTCAAAGGCCGACTGCGCCCCAAGCCTTTTCCATGAAGCTACACTCCACTTGCCCTAGAAGATCTTGGCAGTGGCAAGGTCTTTTGGTGTGCTTTTGGCTGATGCTTCCCATTTCGTGCCTAAAGCTCCACGACTGGATGAGGGAAAGTGTATCATGCAACAGTTGGTTTCGCAGAGGATGGCCACTCGACTGCTAAGGGCACGGATACGTTAGTCATCATATCGGTTTGTCGCTGACTCAACACCTCCTCGGAGACCGTCAGCTTCCACGATCTCGAACACAAGGAAAACTGATGCCCTGAAGGTAGGAAGAAGACGAAGCAGGGTGTAGTTACAGTGTAGCCTCGCAACAGGCAGATGCAATCGAGACGGGTGCCCCAAAAGCTTCGCTCAAGCTGCTGCACGATGTGAGCTGTCAGCTGGAGATCTCTGCAGCATGCTCCGGCGTGTGGCGGCTGTTGCCGCTCCCTGCGCCATAGGTGCGGCCGTGGGATTATCGGTCCTGGACTTTCTGTGCGCCAGAGCAAACGTGTACGCGCGCGATCCGTCTGACAATAGAAGAACAGCCGTGTCCATCCGCCTTTGTTGGGCGGCACCAAATCAAGGCACCAGCATGGTCGGAGCAACGGAATGGGCGTAGACGCTTGGATTGCCGGCCGTTTCACCCTGTGAACATGTAGGGCCAGAACCCAGAATACTTCCCGTTAGAGGTGCAGTCGTCCTCCTTTCCGATCGAAGGACTGACGGCCATGTGCCAAGCAAAATTTCTTTCCTGAAGCATGTTTAAGTAAGCATCTGTTCGCACAAGGCTGCTCAATTCTGCCAATGGTGTACAGCCGGCCTGCCCAATATTCTGTAATTTGACAGGCTGCTTCCACCTCGACTGCTGCTATGGCGGTTACTATTATTACTATTAATTACTAGCGATTCGAGTACTTGTGCTAACTAGCATACCACCACTAGTTCTCATACGAATGCTGTTACTGCTGCTTCTTCCTTCCCCGGCGAACATCCACAGATCATCCACAGTCCCCAGTCGGCAGGCTTCGCGTGGCTACGGAAGCCGCATTGTCCCAGACAATCCAATAAGCAAAAAGCGTAATTAATGGAGGATGCACCGACACCGCCCTTCTGGGCCAAGCATCTTCTGCGACTGCTACGACGACTACTGATACTTCTTCTTGCATCATTTCAACTTCGCGTTTAAGTTTATTTCCTTTTCATCTATATACGTCTTCTGCTTCTGCTTCCAGGGCGATGGCGGCGACAGCTACTGTCATGCATACAGGCAGGAAGGTCATCATGCTCATCTTAGTCGTAGAAAGTCCAAATAGAGGCAAGGGTAGATGTCACTTTAAATGGGCAAGAATCAAGCAAACGAATTGCAAAATCAAGGTGCAGCTGTTAAATAGCTCAAGGTAAACAAATGTTAAATAAAGCTAGAACCAGTTGAAACAAAAAGGTCACGAAAAGGTGACAAAGAAGTGAAGACCCGGCACAGGCTCCGTGACTCGAAATTTCGGGAAATGGAAATACGAGAGATCGCTTGACACTTTCCTATTTCCTCCTGCACACGCTAGCTCAGACACCACCTGTGCCGTGAGTCGGAGGACCCTGCTGCTTCGCCTGGCTGCAGCGGCAGAGTCCAGTGAGCAGGTCTGTGTAAGCCGTGGTGCAAGCCGGATTCGGAAGCCTTTCGTTCACACGACGAGAGCGAGGGGGAGAGAGAGGGAGAAAGAGAGAGAGCGAGAGAGATTACAAGGGGCAGCCCTCCGGGCGGGGGCGTGCCCTCAAGCCTTGTGAAAGAAAGAGATGGCATTGCTCCGTCACCTTCTCCCACTGCAGCTGAACAAAGCCCTCGCAACAAGGCACTCTGTAATCTGCTGTGCGGTGCCACCCTTCCAGATAAAGCGAGTCTTCCCCACTTCGTCAAGCTTTTGTTGCATCCTGCCCTTCGTCAACCCAACATATCTTTACAACTCAGGTTGATGTTATTTGGCGACAGGTGGAGAGAGCAAGAAGAACGCACGTAAGTCTGTAGTCGCTAGGCTGAGGGGACAGTTAGTGCAATGGTTTTTAGGGGCACCTTGTACTATGCTTGACGTGCTTTCGCATGCTGTGCTGGTTTGCGCCCACTGTGGTGCACCTAGCCTCGCAACCCCCACGTGAGCCTGACCAAGATCAACCCGGGATCCTCTTGTAAAATGGTATTCTGCACGAGGCAAGCAGCCACGAATCGGCACAACCCGGGATGCAAAGCTTTCAAGCTCCCCGCCCAGAAGAACGAGAAACCAACACAAACCTTTTCCAAACCTCACTTTGCTTGCCAGTGGGGCTTGCTGGGCTGCGCGGCCTTTGTTCTTTGCTTCATCCCAGCGACGCTCTTCATGATACCAACAGGTGCCAAGCTCTGCGAGCACTTGCACTTGGGAATTTCATGCCCGGAGGTTCGGGCGTAGTCTAGATGCAGGATTGCGGGGGTGGGACTTACACCGGACCTTGACTCAGTAGTTTAATTTGAAACGCTGCGCGTCGTCCGCCTCGGCCCGGCTGTACGCGCATGCGGCGAGTGTTGCTACTAGTACTATCTGCAGCAAGCTCTTGTAGGAAAAAAAGTGACAGTTGGAATCGCACTTATAGTAAAAGTAATGTTCATAGCAACACGAAGCAGGATGATTGTGAGTAGTATTAGTAGTGGTAGTATCAGTACGAATTTTGGTGTCGTCATTCCGAAACACTGGATACCAAGACTCTCGCAAGCGGCGGGATGCTTTAAGTATGGGCCGTTGAGGCTGTGGATTTCGTGGGAGTCTTGGATTAGGGAAGCATCACAGCCTTTTCAACCACGTTACTCCGCCTATCCCAACGAAAGGGCGTCTCAAACAAGCCTGAGACGCAAAGCCATCAATTCGATACCAACATAGGGGCCCAAACAATGATTAAGACCCTGCTGGGGTCTTTTTGATAGAGTTAAAGTATATTGAAGTCATAAAGGCCTTGCAAGAAATAGAGACGGCAGCCATGCATGGCCGCTGGGCGCCACCGGAGCCGGTGGTGCAGCCTTATAAAGGCGAGCCCCAACACATAAAGATGCTACATTGCAGTCCCGTGTCGTCGAAAACTCCAGAAAGCTCGCGGAGGGGCGGGAGGGAAGGGGGGGAGGGGGGGGAGGGGGGGGAGGGGGCGGGGTGAAACACTGAATGTTACACATCCAGGTGCCTGTCTGTTTCACGTATCACTTGCATGTATCCATGCCTGTTGCTCAAGGTTCTAGTGCAGTGGACTACAGCTGTGCGCCTGTAGCAAAAGAGACACCTGAGTGCCTGTGTTCCTGTACGCCTAGCGAGGGGATACACGTCCAGGTTACATCTCAACGTGGTAGCGGAGCTCCCGGGAAACGGGAAGCTTCACACTTGTGGAGGTACCCGTTCGGTACTCTCTACACAGGTGGAGGCAACCGGAATACCCGGTGTGCTTCACTCAGGTGAAGGTGACCGGAGTCTCTCCGGCACACTTCACTCAGGTGAAGATAACCGGAAGAGGTTTCTCCCGGGGCTCGATCCAAGAACAGCGCAATGGCTAGCCACTCTGCGACTATCTTTGAGCATGAAGGAGGAGATGATGACTACCTCCTCCACGGAAATGAATCTTTCGCGACTAATCATCGTCATCTCAATGAATTACACCGTCTTTCAGCTTTCCAGCAGGTGACCACCAAAGTACCTCCATCTTATGATGGCAGAAGCAGTTGGTTTGCCTATGAAGATGCGATCGATGACTGGTGTGACATTACTGAGCTAGACAAGTTGCAACACGATTCCTCGTGGCGCCTTGTTTGTAACATGAGTGTCATGATGCAATGAGCATCATTGCTTACATCTGGATGATTGGTCGATCAAGGGGATGGGAGGGTGGGAAAGACCAGGGTGTCTGGTCAAAGTGATGAACGGGGGTGATTCAGGGGGGAAAGTGGAGGACCCACCGAACCTCGATGTGCAGCGATTCCTCGAGATCGCTCGAATGGCGGGAAGACCCGTGGGGCTTCCGACGTTCCCATGGGAACAATCGCCCTTCGTTCAAAATGTCTTAGGAACTAGTGTGACGCCATGGCTGGAGCATCTTGCTGTTCCATCCAATCTGCCATACTTGGAAACACAGAGTGAGCCGATGACCCTGCAGTCGAAGCAGGCTAAAGTGCGCATTTACATCGACCGAGCAGCATCAAGTTGCGCAGCGACTGATCGCAGTCTTGCGCTACGCAAATGGAGTGAGCTGCTCCTGATCAATCCGGGGGCAACGGCAGCTGGCCGTCAGTTGATCGACGAGACCAGCAAGCATGAAGATGAAAATCAAGCTTGGCAAATCTTACAGGATCACTTTGCACGCAAATCCACGTCTACATTGAGGACGCGGGTAAACTCTTTGTGTTTGTTTTGTAGGTGGTTCAACAGCGAGTTTCCTCACCAGGTGGCTCTGCCTCCAACAGAGGAAAGTGTCTACAAATATTTGTGCCACTTGCGAAAGGTAGGTGCTCCCGCCACGCGGGGGTCAACTTTCATGGGATCTCTTGCATTCTTGTCTGGTTTCATGGGTATGAGCGATGCAGAGGCTGCGGCTTTCTCTCAGAGGGCCCTAGGCGTTGCTCATTTGATGTATGTCAGTAAATCTCCGCTCAAACGAGCTCCGGCACTTACAATCCCGATGATCTGTATCTTGGAGTTGGCTGCGGAGTATGAGTCCGACCTGTACACTCGGGCCTTCGCAGGGTTTGCCCTGATGCTCCTTTTTGGTAGAATGCGATGTTCTGACGGGAACAGGTTGGAATGTGGCGCAATTGAAGGCAAGTTCCTTGAAGGCAGTCTCATGAAGGTTAAGACGGCCCGTACTAAGGAGAAACAAGTCTCTTTTCTGCCAGTTGTTGTGCCAGCCATTGGCCTCCTCGGCTTCAGCTGGCTGGAATCATTTGCATCAGCACGATCTCAGCTAGGACTCAATCCGCTCCCCACTGAGCGGGACAGAAGGACTCGCATCACCGAGAGGGAGAAGTTCGTGTTCTTCCCGAGCGAGGCAACCGTGGGTTCCGGGAAGCAGTCTGCAATTAGTGCTGCAGATGTCTCGCAGCGGTTACGCGAACTTTTGTCCAAGTTGTTGCCATTCAACGAAGTGCAAGACTATTCCAGCCACAGCCTTAAAGCAACTATGTTAAGCATGTTCAACAAGTATGGCGAAGATCACTATCTTGATGAAGCGCAGCTGCTGGGGTATCATGTTCTACCGGGGCGGCAATCAGTACTCAACTACACTCGGGATGCTTTGGCACGGCCGATCAGAGTCTTCACGGAAATGATTTCGTGCGTATCTGAAGGATCTTTCATGCCAGACAACTCCCGTGGCAACCTGTTCCCCGAGATTGACAACCAGATCTGTGCGCAGTCCCAGTTCGAAAAACACATCGGCATGACATGGAAACAAGCCATTGAAGTGCTCTCGGGCAAGTGTTTTCTCAAGTCTGAACAGATGCACCCAGCGAAGGGAAATCAGTCAGATGTGCACGGTGATGTGCCGGATGAGGGTGTCTCATCCGAGGTCCGCCCGGCGATGTTGCCGGAGGTTGGCATGGAGGTGCGAAGCCCGAGCTGCACTTCATCTGATAGCGATTCTGAATCGTCTGAGTCTTCGGCATCCTCACATGAAAAGGGGTTTGCAGCTCTCTGTGTAGAGAAGTCAAGGAAGAAGGCAAACAATGCAGATCAGTCAGTTATGTACAGGCATAGGCAAAGGCGTACCCTTCACATGGGCCACGCCGTGTCGAGGGCAAAGCTCGCCTGTGGAAGGCCTCTAACAACGGCAATGGCCGTGTTCAGAGGAAGAGCTGACGAGGCATGGCCTCATTGCAAGGACTGCTTCGGTGTGTAGCAGCATCCATGCCCTCTTTGTTGTTATGTGTGAAGAACTCCCTGGTCTCCTTTTTGAAATTCGGATGGCGGAGACATGGAGTAACAAATGACTGTTCTGTGTTTGCTCCACGACAGCGTGTGCTGCCTGTAAGCCCCATGGTGAGTGCAGGAGTCTTGCGAATGTCACGCTGAGGTCTGGAGCAGGACTTGCGTGTTGCTGTGTTTCCTCTTTCAAGCCGGGTTTGAGGGTGTTTGTGTAGTCGTGCAAGTAGTGTCTCCAACCCTCCTCATTCTGATGTTGGACTCTCAGGCCACGTTTGAGGCCCGCGCGAGAGAAATCGGCTTCTCGGATGCCGAAATCGCTGTATTCAAACAGCAAGGTTGGGACACTTTCGGGCGGTTGGCCTTCGCAAAGAATTACACACCGGGTCAGACCGACGACCAACCGCTCATCGAACTCGCCGCAATCATCACTAACACCGCACCGCCCCCACCAAATCGGGTGCCTTTGGTACGGAGGATCGTGTTTGAAAGCTACACCTTCGCCTCAGCGGACCTTAAAAGCCGCATCGACAGAAAAGATGACGACACACCGAGAAAGCTCGCTGTGGCAGAGAGGGCATCGCGGCACCAGGACCAGGTCCGGCGACTCCGGGGCCTCAACTTGGTTGGGGAGCTGGAAGCCAGCCATTCGTTGATTGACGCAGTCGTACAAATGTACGATGACAACCAGCTTCGCTATCTGCGATGGGATCAATGTACCAAACGTGATCAAGAGCTGATGGGCATCAAGTCGGACCCTATGTGGAAGCCGGACGCTAACGGTGTCATCAAAGAGGTCAAAACAGCCGCCGAGCTGAAGGCAGACACTAGCACTGATCTAAAATTGAAGTTTGCATTGCAACGCAGATCACTGGCTTTCGACCAAACGCGACTCATCGACTATGACAAAATGGAGCGTTGGACCCAGGTCCTCATCGATGCTTTCTTGGAGGTCCCCCCTGCGAACTATGCAAAGGTCACGATTGAGCAGGTGCACAATGCTGACTTGGCTCTTTTCAAGTACATGATGAAGGAGACTCGCTTCGGCATCAAACCGCTGGCGGATGGGACCTTGCCACTTGAAAGAGCTCTTCAGGCCGCCATGGCTGCGCCAGAAGTTCGCCTATGCCTACAACCGTTGCAAGCACCGGGAGGCCCTAAACGTAAAGCAGATGAGGCTGGTTTGGAGGAGGCTCCCTCGAGTAAGCATCGAACTCCAGCCGAGCCGTCCAAAGCTAAAACGGAGGAGGAGCGTTTGAGGCGACAGGTTCAGAACTTGCAGGGTCAGGTGAAGAACCTGCAGGCACAACGAGGGCGAGGAAACCCAGGAAAAGGGGGCCGTAAAGGACAAGGGCGTGGGCGTGGTTTCAATCGTGATCCTGTTCGGATGCCTGAGCGCCTTATCGGTTATTCAGCTACAAAGCCTGATGGCGAACCAGTGTGCTTTGATTACAACCTCGATGGCTGCTCCAATGCAGCAGCCGGCGAGAAATGCCGAAAAGGATGGAACGTGTGTATCAAATGCTATGGCAATCACCCTTTACGTGACTGCCCAAAGAGCTGATTGCAACCTCCGGCTGAACTTGTTTCCAATCTCACGCCGTCGAGTGCGAGTGTGAAGGATGTTCTCCCTGATAATGGTGCCTTTCGGGGCGCCCCCTTTTCTTCTTTGCTTACTTTGGAGCTGGGGGCAGGCGTGGCAAGACTTTCGGCGTGCTTGAGTGGGATGGGGTTTCAAGCACTGGCAGTGGACCATGGGGGAAATCGCCGCAAACAGTGTCATCCTTGCATTCAGTTAGACCTGGCTAGTGATGAGGCTTCTGCATTCTTATGGGGGCTTCTGAGAAAACCGGGTGAACTGATTTTTGTTCATGCGACGCCTCCATCTGGTACAGTGACCAGGATGCGCGAGAGAAAGTCCTCTCGTTCCCATCTCGCGCACACGCCGAAATTGAAGCCACTGCGCTCAGAGTTCAAGCCAGAGGGCTTGGACGACTTGTCCGAAATCGATCAGAAGAGGGTCGGCATTGCCAACAAAATCTTTTGCACGATTGCTACATTTCTGAGCGCATGTGCGGACAGGAGTATTGCTATCTCTGTTGGACATCCCACCAAGTCGTTGTTGTGGAAAACGTGTTGGTTCAAAGATCTGCAGCAGAAACACGGTCTGCATTCAGTCGATTTTCAGCAATGTATCTGGGGTGGCCGCAGCAACAGGTGGTATACCATCCGGTGCAATTTTCAGGCCTTGACAGCTCTTCGCGGGTCGTGCCAGGGCGGGCACAAGCATGCACTGTGGGGTGAGCTGCGCAGTGGTTCTGATATTGAGTTCCCACCTCGACTATGCCGAGCTTTTGCTGTTGCAGTTCAGCAGCATGCCTTGGAATTAGGAGCCCAGCAGGTGAAGACGACAGGATCGGAGCATGCTTCAGCTGCAAAGCAATCAAGACGGATGGCTCAAGCAGGCAAGCAACCCCGTGGCAACAAATTACCTCCAGTTATATCGGAGTTCGAGTCCGAAATCTGGGTTCTTTGGGATCTTGCACGCCCTGGAAACGTGCCGCAGAAACTCACACAGTCGCAGTGCCAACATTTCAGCATTGAAACAACTGCTAAGCTACTGGAGTTTTGTGAAGTGGGTGATCCTCGGTACTCCAGTTTATTTTGCCCAGTGCAGGATGCCAGCAGCTGCGGTGTGCAGCGCTGCGGTGTGCAGCTGCCGTTGGCTAGGCTGGGCGTGTATCGAACGCCGCAGAGGTTTGTGCAGGAAGCTTTGGAAGCAGAGCACCCCTTTGACGGCACGTCCATGTTAGATGATGATGCATTGCGGGCAATGTTCGTCCTTCTGACAGAAGGCCCTGAAGGAGTCCGAAAACGTAGGCAAGCTGCTTTCGATTTCTATGAGCAGTTGAGCCGTTCGCTGGAAGAGGCTGAGCAGCAGATCCATAACGCGATGGACCCAGATCGTGAAGAGTTGGTCCATGACAAAAAGTTTCTGCTGTTCAAGTCGATGTGCGAGCATGCGGGTGTCGAAGATGCGGAACTTTCGACTCTTCAGATCGTGGGAGCTGAGTTGACTGGCATAGGAGGTTATTCCAACTTGTTTGACCCCGTCGAGGCCGTACCAGCACTTACTCAAGCGCAGGTCATGAAAGCCGCACGTTGGACTAGGAGGAAAGTGTTGGGGCGTCAGCGCCCCGATGATGATACTTGCATTGCTGAGGCGGTTTGGACGGCCACTCTTGACGAGGTTTCCAAAGGCTGGCTATCGGGCCCTTACAGTGAATCAGAGGTTGCGGAACGGCTTGGGCCTTTGTTTGTAGCAAGTAGACGTTTTGGCTTGGAGCAGTCTGACAAGGTCCGAATGATTGATGACATGTCAGAGACACTTGTGAATGCAGGTTTCGCGTCCTCCTACAAGTTGGACCTCGGTGGAGTCGATGAAGTTGTGGTGTTGTGTCGTGCTTTTGTCGAGGCTGTGTTCGAGGACAGAACGGTCGTGCTTAGATTGTCTAGTGGTACCGAGTTGCGAGGGCTTTTGCATTCTTCGCTGACCGTTCAGCAAGCCAAAACGCTTGTCGGGCGGACGCTCGACTTGGAGGCTGCATACAAGCAGATGTTGATCGCTAAGGCTTCGCAGTGGGCTGGAGTTCTGACTGTTAGAAACCCTTCCGGGGGGAACTCACTCTTCATTGCCAACGTTCTACCGTTTGGCGGCTCTTCGGCCGTGTACTCGTTCAACCGACTGAGCCGTGCATTGCATAGGATAGGCTCGCGACTGTTCTTTCTCGTTTGGGGGAATTACTACGACGATTTTCCTCAAATCGACCTTGAGGCCTGTGGTGACGAAGCACAATATGCGGCAGAGAGGCTCCTCTCCCTGCTAGGTTGGCGGTTCTCGCGGAAGGACAGCAAGAGGAGACCGGCAGCTCGCAAATTCGATGCATTAGGCGTCACTGTGGACTTATCTGAATCATCACTGGGAAAAGTCAAGGTTGGCAACAAGGCCAGCAGAGTGGAGCAGATTTCGGGTCAAGTGGCCCAGATTCTCGCGACTGGGAGGCTTACAGTGGCGGTGGCAGCAGCTCTCCGCGGAAGATTACAGTTCGCCGAGTCCCACATGTTCGGCCGCATTGTTCGCCAGCGCATGCGTCGCTTTCATAAAAGAGCTTGTGGGAGTGATTCGTCTTCACACATCAACTCCGAGCTCAGGGACGAGCTGGAGTGGGCGAGGGATTTTGTCAGAGTTTGTAGGCCCCGATATGTAGAAGCAGCACGGTCAGCTACACGCGCTGTTATCTTCACCGACGCGGCTCTCGAAGACAATGATTCTGTGGCTTCAGTGGGGGCTGTCATTTATCTGGAATCGAATGACGGACAGAGAATGTATCACATCTCAGCTGCTGTGCCCGAGGCGCTCTTGCGGCACGTCCAACAAAAATCTCCCAAGGTGATCGCCTGCCTAGAGCTAATGGCGGCTGTGGCGACAGTGTGTAAGATTGCCCCTCTCCTCAAAGGACGTCGGGTTTTCTGTTACATAGACAACGAGGCCGCTCGTGCATGCATGGTCAATATGTTTTCCCCTGTTCTAGCAATGAACAGACTTGTTCAGCTTTTGTCGTCAGTCGTGTGGGAGAATTCCACTCACCTTTGGGTTTCACGGGTTCCGTCCGATTCAAACATCGCGGACGCACCTTCGAGATTGGATTGTACTTTAGTTGACTCGTTGAATTCTCAACTCTTGACTTTTCCCTGGGCCCTTGTTCGTGATGCTCTGTGATGCGCGTGTGGACTCCTCGCATGTGAGTGGGGTGAGAAGTGCTTGAAGTCCATGCTCTGATGCAGCAGGCTCTCGCGAGTCTGTTCGAGGGACTTCGTCATGGGTGTCATGACGCTACTGCCTCTTTTCATGGCATATGTCTGCACGCACCTGATCTCCCCCTCTTTGCAAACGAAAAAGATGCTGTTTGCGCGAGCTTGCCTATGCGAGTCCGCACCTCAGATGTAAGCGAGAGCGAGTGTTATCAAACAAGTTGCAACACGATTCCTCGTGGCGCCTTGTTTGTAACATGAGTGTCATGATGCAATGAGCATCATTGCTTACATCTGGATGATTGGTCGATCAAGGGGATGGGAGGGTGGGAAAGACCAGGGTGTCTGGTCAAAGTGATGCCCGCCCAGCCCGCCCGGGTGAGAAGTGCTTGAAGTCCATGCTCTGATGCAGCAGGCTCTCGCGAGTCTGTTCGAGGGACTTCGTCATGGGTGTCATGACGCTACTGCCTCTTTTCATGGCATATGTCTGCACGCACCTGATCTCCCCCTCTTTGCAAACGAAAAAGATGCTGTTTGCGCGAGCTTGCCTATGCGAGTCCGCACCTCAGATGTAAGCGAGAGCGAGTGTTATCAAACAATGATAAGCGTGGACCAGCTTTGAGAAATCGGCTAGAAGGTGAAGCAGCAATCCACAAGAGGCTTCTCGACAGAGATCGCCTGAAGGACCCGAACAACGGAGTGAAGTACTTCAAGAGTTTCCTGCGGCCGCTTTTCGTGAAGGGAGCAGCGAATGTTTTTCTCTATCGCTTCCAGCAGTTCATGAACATGCACCGTGGGAACGGAGACATGCTTCGTTGGATTACCAGGTTTCAACTCTCTGTTCAGAGAATGCAAGAAGCGTGGAACGATACCTATCTGCCGATCGAGGACCCGAACAATGCAGAGGTCAGAGCTTTCATAGTAGGACTTCCTCCAGAAGAACAAGAAAACCTTACGCCAGCTCAGGCAATGGAGAGAGCCAACGAACGGCTCAGAGAGCAGCATGCTCGGACCATTCCGATCACGCCCAACCTGGTCGCTTTGATCTTTGTGTCCCTGTCTGATCTGACACAGGATCAGCGTCAGGTGTTGACATCACTGATGGCGCATCGGAACCGAGTCCTGGCTGACTACAACACGGCCGAGCTTCGCGAAGTCTACCTGGAGATTTTCTGTACGACCAAGACTACCGTCGACAATCCACTCCTCGCTCCTTCCGGCCACGGTGGCCGCAAGACTTTCCTTGTGATCGATGAAGGATATTTGAACGATCATGAAGGCTACTGGGTTGAGGACGAGGAAGATGGCACCGAAGGTTTCCTCGAAGCGGATGAGGACGCCTTCTGGGTCTACGACGACGAGAACTATTCATGGTTCCAGCGGCGCTTCCAAGGCCGCAAGATGAGGCGCGGATTCAAGGGCCACCGTAAAGGCAAAGGAAAAGGTGGCAAAGGATCCAAAGGAAGGCGCTTCTTCAAAAGGAAGAAAGGCAGGTCACATCTTGCCGAAGAATCAGAAGCATGGCAAGCAGAAGGACAATGGCAAGATTACCAGTGGAGCGATCAGTCCTGGGATGACTGGTCCTGGTACGAGTCTGAGGAATCCTATGCAGCCAAAGGAAAAGGGAAGAAAGGAAAGAAGGGCAAAGGAAAGAGCAAGTTTGGCAAGGATGGAAAAGATGGAAAGTGCGGAAAGACGGACAGAGCCAGCTTGCTGATGCTGCCCCGAGCGGCACCACAGCCGCCACAACCTTCTTCGTTGAACATCTCAACACTCCGAACTTTTCTTTCATGGCCACCGAAGAGAAGATCAATGAGATCGAGGAAGCCTTCATCTCTCAGCCCTTGACGCCGACCGCGATGGTGTTGGACCTGGGATGCACGAGAGCAATGGCTTCGAGAGTGGCCGCACAGGACCTCATGGAGTTCTGTGACAAGAACCAGAACTGTGGCATATGGTACACCATTGCTGAGACCACTTCTCAGTTCACCTTTGCCAATTCCGAGTCTACCAAATGCAACCAGAAGTTGGTCATTTGCATGTACGACCGGGACTTTGCAGTTCAATCCACAGAGTTCGACATTGTGGAACAAGGGCATGTTCCCATTCTCATGTCCTTACCTCAGATGCGCAATCTTCGTTTCCAGTTCGAGCTCCATCCGGAAAAGGCCTTGCTCAGCAGCCCTGTGCTGGGAATCAAGGATGTGAGGCTGAAGGTTGCACCCAGCTCACACTTGGTACTTGATCTTCTTGAACTCAGTCAGCTGATGTGGAATGTGCGTTTCAGCAAGCATAAGAAGTCGAGCTTCCTCACCTACTTCTCCCACTACGAGTACGGCTTCCATCAGAAGACCGAGGGATGCTGTTCTCATGAACAGGTACCCGACAATCTCGTGTTGGCGACTGATGATGAATGGGTGATCAACGAAGCCGACATGGAAATGATTCGCATCCACAAGAAGATGAGAAGAGTCAAGTACGAACCCAAGGCGGGTTATGTGCCAATTCCGTTGGAGTATCTGGACACCAAGCGCAAGACGATCATGGAGTTCTCCAAGGGAAAGAGCGTTACTCAAGAAGATGACTGGCGTTCTTCTGAGCTTTCTTCAACAAGAACTACTGACTCTTGGAAAGGCAAGACCATTTTCAAGATTCTGCCTGGTGGCATCGAGAGTAGAACCTCGGTGCCAGCCAAGTCCAAGGATCCAACCCGTGGAAAGGTAGGATCTCCAGAGGACATGGTTAGCGCAGGTAAGCCTGAAGACAGCTCGAAGAACACAGGAGCATCCGGAAGCTTTCCTCAGGGAAAGGCACCGGCAAAGAGAAGGATTCGAGCCAAGGGAAGCTTTCCACAGGGAAAGGCACCCGAGGAACCGGCTCCTCCTCCTCTTGCTCCTGAGGATGATCCGGATCTTCAAGAGTACGAACCTTCCGAACCGGGGGATGCAGATTTGCTTCCTCCGAGTCCTCCCGAAGGCCCCAGAGCCACAGTCGCTAGAACCTAGGAGGATCGCGCTTCCGTTGCCAGGCCACGAGGTCTCAAGGGCTTCTCCGCAGTATCAGCGCATGTTGGAAAAGCTGAACAATGATGTTGAGCTTTACAAGTTGCATGTGAAGCATTACCACATGAGTCCTGCTCAGTTTCGACGCAGGACCAGCATGCTTGGTCTGCCAGGAGAGATCTATGACAAGTACGACCGCATTGTCAAAGGCTGTCGTGTTTGCAGCACCTCGGTGCCTACGCCTCCGCGAGCCAGAATCGCAGGGTTAAGAGCATCATCCTTCGGTGATCTCATTTTTGTTGATCATGAAGAAATCAAGTTCGGTACTAAAGCCTACTTGGCTTTGGTCATCATTGATGGTGCTTCAAATCTTCTGTGGGCTACGGCTCTTACAAGCCTGGAAGCGCCAGAGACTCTGGGAGCTTTTAGACAATGGACAGAGGAGAACAACTGCGTTCCTAAGGGAATCGTAGGAGATCAAGCATTTTTCACGCCGCAGTTCATGTCTTACTACAAGTTCCATGGCATTACTCCGTATCCATGTGGACCACGGACTCCTTGGCCTAATCGAGCTGAGACCGCAGTGCGTCTTTTCAAGCGCACCTGGGCAATCATGGCCAAGGCCTTAGCTGATGAGGGTTATGCAGAGAAGGTGACTGTTCGTCAAGCAGTCAAGAAGGTGGCTTGGGCAAGAAATTGCCAGCTTACCGTCTCAGGCTATTCTCCTTTGGAGATAGCTACAGGAAGACGGCCACCAGACTTGTTTGATGTCGAGAACAGTTCTCCTGAACAGCTCTCTGCTGAACCTGCCGAGGAGGATCGAACCACTCTGGAACTCCAGAGGATTGCCATGCGGGCTCATCAAGAGGCTAGACAATCACTTGACCTTCGGAAGGACCTTGCACGGAGAGTCATGCCGTCTGATGGTCCTTACTCGAAGGGTGACCGCGTGTTTGTTTGGCATAAGGATGAGTCGAAGAAGAAGTCTGAAGGAACCTGGGTCAGAGGCATAGTTGTGTCACAGGAAGGTGCCATGGTGTTGGTTGAAGTTCATCGTGCCGTTCTTCGGGTTAATCAGTCGAAGGTCAGGCGTGATGGAGATCCGTGGCATGATGTGGCCATTCCTCTGAAGAAAGATGAGGTCCCGAGACGCTCTTCTCAGGAAGAGGCACTCGACCGCATCGGCGACGATATTCTTGATCGTGCCGGTTCTGGGTTCTGCTATGAGCATGAGATCTGTTACCACACTCTCACTTCAGGCAAGAGCGATTTCGTTGAGATCACACCTCGCCTCACCGGGCTTACTGCGTGCACAGTCCATTCTGGACTTGATGCGAGTGAACCTGTGTTGTTTGGTGAATGGAACGCCAAGTCTATCCAATCTTCGATTGAGGCCGCTTGGCGAGTGATCTTGAAGGCAGAGCCTAATCACATTTTTATTCATCCTGTCATCCCTGATGGTTGGACCAGGAAGGCTACCAATGCCTTCTGGCACTTTTGTGCCGAAGTCTGCCGTTGGCAAGATGACAAGGGTGATGGATACTTCGTGACCATCATGTATCCTTCTCATTGTGGGTTTTGGCTTTCGCAGAGTAGTCGCTCGCTGAAGTGGAGGAGAGGACTTTCATTCCACACCTTCAAGAACCGTGGTGTACTTCCTTCAGGGGGAGATGACCACGGTAAGCGTCAGCATGGTGAGCTTTCTTTTCTCACTAATCTGCCTGATGGATCATTTGGCCGTTTGGAGTCGTTGGAAGAAGGCTATGACTCTGCTAACGCACTTGATCCAAGGTTTGCTGTGCTGCTTTCGCAGTGTCTTGTGGGTGATGAACGATCAGATCTCCGACAATGTTACTTGTTCGAAGATATCTTTGAGGATTTTGATGATGGAACACTGTGTGCGTTGTGTTTGCGGTCAGACCGCAATTCAGAGGCTTTACCGGTTCTTCCGTCAGAAGCAGAGTACTCATTACTCTCAAACAATGACAAAGGGAAGCTTCCGACACCTCTGAGGTTTGTTGCGCCGCAGCGGTTTGTTACATCGTCTTTGGTCCAGACTCTGTCATATGTTGACAGTCTCCTTCCAGGTACTGAGTTGGAAGTTCACACGACCACATCGTCTGACGCGGTCGCCTTGCGGCCGATGATTAAGAATGTGCGCGTGCTAACTCTGCCGTATCTGGAGTTTGAGTACTGTAACGTCTACAGGGGGACTCAAGGGAAAACACTCCCTTTGGTTCATCGTCATCCTGATGCTGTTGTCATTTTGTGGCAGAAGGGTGATATGAATCATGTGTTTTTCGTGACGATGGCACAGTTGCTTCCTTGCCTTAAGGATATGCAATCAACGCACTGGTCCATGATAGTGTTCTGGAATGAGTCACAGAACAACAATTCCAGACGCGGGCCTGATGTTGGCTTGGACTTCACGGACCAGCCAGCGCCAGCCCCGGTTGCACCGCAACCGCCAGCCACAGACGACGATGTGGACTATCCTGGATATGATGATCCACACGGTGATATGCCTGTGGACGATGAGGAAATGCCACTACAGCATCCAGAGCAGGATTTAGATGATAATCCTGTTGAGTTGCATGTCGGTGGTGACCCTCCGTCACAACCTCCTGGAGGCGGTACTCATGTACCGGTACCAGGGGGAGATGATGATTCCGACCTGGATCACGATCCGGACGGTGATGGACATCCGCCAGGAGGCGGTCCTCAGGGACCGGGACCTGGTTATGGTCCGTCACCGGAAGAGCCTCCTCTTCCGATGGAGTTTCACGAGGAGTCGCCTCCTCCTGGAGGTCCTCCCGATTCTCCTGGGGCTCCGCCTCAGTTTGCGAACCCGGATCAGGTTCTTAGTCCACCGATGCCGTGGCCGGCACCACCTTCACCTATTGTTCCTGTTCCAATTCCGCCGCATCCTCACTTTCCGGTGCCACAGAGTATGCGACCGCCATCACCTCGCAATGTGTCACAGACACGTGCGCGAGGCGCACATCCTGACGATGTGTCCAAGGCAAAGTCACGTACTGTCGTGGGACCCCCGGTTGTGCTGTTGCCTGGGCAATCTGCGGGAAAGAAGGATCCCGATCCGTCGGGTGACTTTCCAGGTTTTCACGAGCCTGCTTCCTCTTCTTCTGATCCGGCTCCTGTTCCTGGTTTGCCGGTGACTGAGGGGGAATTTCCTATCCAGCAAACCCCACTCCCGGAACCCACCCCGGAACCGCCGGTGCCGGAAGCTGGTGAGGATACTGATTCGGATGCAACGGTTGACTATCGTGATGAAAGCTTGCTTGCTTTGGCTGTTGGAGACGACGACGTTTTGATTCGCCTTCCGTCGGACTTCAAGGTTCCGTCCTTTGTTCCGTTGGATGGTGATGGTTTTGCGTCGTGGTTGACTAAACAAGATAAAATCAAGGCAGGTACCCTCACGCCGGAGATGCAGCGCAAGTATGCCGCCGAAATTCGGAAGGCTAAACTTGAGGAGTTCAAGAGTTACTTGGACAATGATGCAATTCGGCTGACGGACCGTCGCAAGCTTAAAAACGATGTCAATTTTCTTACCGGACGTTGGGTCCTTACTGTGAAGGTTGACAAGAACGGTTACTTTTCCAAGTTCAAAGCCCGATGGGTTTGTCGTGGGTTTCAGGACAAGTTTGCCTGGGATCAACAAACGGACAGCCCTACGGCTACTCGGTATGGTTTCCGTTTGGTTGCGCAGTGCGCTGCCAATCACTATTGGGATCTTTTTCATTTGGATCTTAAGACCGCTTTCCTTCAGGGGGAACACTACAATCTGTCATCTCGCATGGTTGTGGTTCAGTTGCCTCCTGACATCGGTTTGCCTACCTGGATGGTTGGCCTTTGTCTCAGACCAGTCTATGGTCTGAACGATGCACCGAGAAGATGGTGGAATCGTTTGGACAAATTCCTCAGGTCTGTAGGCATGGAACCGACCAGAGCTGACCGATGCACTTATGTCGCATACGACGGCATAGAAGGCAAGAAGGGCAAGAGCCACCTTGCGGCAGGAAGCTCCTCTCAGGAGGAGGAACCTGAAGCAGGAAGCACTTCTCTTGAGGTGGAACCTGCCTACCTAAAGGAGGTTGCCCTTCATGCCATGACATGCTACGCATACGATGAAGGAAACCGTTCTTCCTCCGACCGTGCGGAGGAGAGATCCTATCTTTCATGTCCCGATATCGCTCAGTGCTTTAACACCGATACCAAGAAGATGGTTGACTATGCTTGGAGGCCTGTGACTGATGATAAGCTTCTCGGATTCTTGGGCAGTGTTGCTTGTAAGAAAAGAGGTTGGTTCCCTTATGAGAACGGGCATGCTCTCGTTTCTCACAGGGCCAAGGCTCTTCGTACTCCTGCACCTGTCTATCAGGTCAAGGACTACCCTTATCGAGTTTCCATGATCCTCCGTAAAGGAACATGGTGGATTGTCGAAAGGGCCCATGACCTGAGGTTGGACAAGGGCGATAAGACCTGCTTCCTTGAAGAAGAAGCTGAGGTCCTAGTCTCCTTGTTCCTTCCAGAGAAGGCTTCATACAAGGTCGAGAGCTTATCAGAGCTCTCCCCCGAGTTGGTTGATCAGCTTCTTGAACACTTTGTTGACCCTGTGCATGGAAGTCCCAGCAAAGGTCGCAGGACAGTTGGAGTGATGAGTCTTCATGTTGATGATCTCATCATAAGTGGAACCCCTGAGTTCCTCACTTGGTTCCTAAAGAAGATCAAGGAACACTTCACTGTCGGCCATGAGGACAAGAATGACCTTACGTTCACGGGACAGCGTGTTCGTTGGGTTCTTGATGCACAAGGGAAGAAGAAGTATATCTCGATCGATCAAAAGCTGTGTGTTTCAGAGCTTGAGGAGATTGTCATACCAAAGCATCTTAAGGATGCAGATGCGTGTGATAAATCTCTTCACACTTCCTATCGCTCTTTGCTTGGTAGCATCAACTGGCTTCAGTCGAGGACGCAATTTCAGGCATGTTACCAGTTCTCTCGTCTGGCATCAGCATCCGCTGCTCCGACTATTGGTCACTGCAAGGAGTTGAACAAGTTGTGTCGACAGATACGCAGTGAGGAAGTTGAGTTGCGGGTGTGGCCAGTGAAGGGATCACCGAGGATTCTTGGAATTCCTGACGCAGCTTTCCGTAACAACAGCGACAAGTCCTCACAGAGGGCGATGACTATCTTCATCGCAGATGAAAGGGTCAAGAATCGAAGAGACACCCGAGGCTCATTGGTCTTCTTCGAATCAACCAAGATTAAGAGAACGACCCTCAGTACCACTGTCGCTGAGCTTTACGCCTTGATGAAGTGTTTTGGTACCTGTCAAATGCTTCGTGGTTTGTGGAAGGACATTAGTGGTCTGGATGCCGAGATTCACATTCGCACCGATGCTAACAATCTCGTGTCTACCGCTTCTACTACTCACTCACCCGAACAACAGGAAACCATTCACATGATTCAAATGCTGAGAAAGGAAGCGTGTTCAGGTGCTATTGCTGATCTTTCTCACGTTCGAACCGAACACTGTCTTTCTGACTGTCTCACGAAACGAAGCGCTAATCCTAGAAACCTCCTGAGTTCTGTTCAAACTGGGTGGTTGAAGGAAATTGATTCACATCCTCCTTTTCGTTCCATGATTGAGCACAAGGCCTTCTTGAACGCCTGGCTCCGTAAGGAGTACGCGGTTTTGAGTGCAGTGCAACATGTCATGTTCATGCAGGAGCGTTTGTGAGTCATGTCTGCTTCATGTGTGAGCTGTCGGAGCAATTCAATGCATGTGCTTCATGAAGAGTTGTTGGTCTCTTTTTAAATTTGTGCCTGCATTGCTCAAATCAGCTGGTTCAAAACTCAAGTGAGAAAGTAGCCCACAACTTCCTCTTCTTCTGTTACCAGCATGGCTGCGGCAGGACCCTCGATGGACACTGGACGCTCCTCTCATGAGGAGGCACCATTCCAGGTCTACTGGACACCGACAACGGGATGCAACTTCAAGATTGACGTCCGCACTGGTGTCCCCGACCTGTCCTTGTACCAACAGAGCGCGTCCTGGGCAAACCGTCGTGTACTCCGAACAGTTGGAGATGGCGACGGTAATGCCAGCTATCCTACAAGGGATCGTCGAGCCTATCCTGCGAGTGCTCCGGTGGCCTCCCTCAGGATCATCCCAGAAGGTGTTCCACGGTTTTTCCGTCAGCAGGACACCACGGCGTACTTCCCTCAGGGGGAGATGGCCGCGGTGAACATTCTGGAAGGACAGTTGGCCTTTCTGTCACACGTCCTGCTGTACGAGGAAACTCACCCTGGGACCCATGTGTTGCAGCGGCACCTCACGTGGAAGTTCGACTTCCTCCGGTGCTTTCTTGGATGTCTGACCGGCGACGAGCTCACCGGGCTCGATCGCGAAATCTTCAACATTCACCAGATGCGCCACAATCACGGTGGATGGGCGGTGAAGTCATCCAAACAGCTGTCATCATTGACCAGGCACGACACAAGGGTCACGCCGGGTCGATACATGGAGATCCCGTTGGAGACGATGATGAAGCACCCCATCAGGCCTTTCGAGTGGGAGCCCAAGAAGTTCTTCGCCTTCTTGATGGCGAACTCGAAGGGTCGCTTCAACATCTGGGTGGCCCCGGTGGCTCTGCAGTTCGAGCGGTTCTTTGACTTCGACTTCTATGTCGGGGTCTCCGCCGTCCAGGGTCACTCACGGATGCCCGAGCGGATCTCTGATGTTGCTCTCGGGGAAAGGCTCACCTTGGAGCGATGCCGCCAGCTTGGAACGATTTTCCACGCCTCGGATAACTCCAACTACGAGAGCATCCGGGAAAACGGCTTAAAGCTGGAGGCGACGAAGGCGGCGTGGCAGCGGCACAGGAAGGCCATCCACCTCGTTTATGCGGGTGGAGTGATTTCTCCTGGGGCTGGGACCGTCATTAAGTACGGTACCTACGTCTTCTACGCCAAGCTCGATTACGAGTGCTACATGAGTCACGGCCACAATCTGTTTCTTACAGACAACGGCGTGGTGCTCTCGTACCAGGACATTCCGGCGATGTATCTCACACATCACTACCGTCCTCCTCACGAGCAAGATCCGGGTGGCATTCGCCACGAGAGGAAGCAGCAAAGCGCAGGGGTAGGCTCTTCTCAGGAAGAGGGAACCTCAGCGTCTGCTTCCGCATCTGCTTCCGGAGGCCCTCCACAGGGAGGGGTACCGGGTAGCAGCTCGGATCCAATGCCTTCGAAGCCAGCTCCCAAGAAGCGGCCAAAGACATCTCAGGATGCAGGCCAAGCGTCACCGGGAAGCTTCTCTCAGGAGAAGGTACCCACATTGGACGCGGCAGCTCTCCAGAAGCTTATTCGTGACAATGAGCTTAAGGCAGAGCGGGAGCGGCAAGCCACAGCCTCCGAAGGAGACACCAAGTATGCGTATCAGTCTGGGGACACCGTCCACGGCAAGATTGATGCGCATAAGTCCCAGCAGCAGGAGGAGCTCAACGAGGTTCTCCGCAAGGCCAGGACGAATCCATGGCATCTCTTCGCCCACGGCAAGTTGCACATGGTGGACTCCTCTGGCCAGCCGATGCTTAGCACCTATGGCGATGCCCTCGTTCAGGTCACCCCCTGGCACACTTTGACTACTTCTATGAGAGAGTCTTTGGGTGGTGAATACGATTGGGCATCGTGGTTGCAGCATCCTCTTTCGGGGTACTCCCTGCACTTCTTCCTCAAGGCCTTCGAGATGGGGAAGTTGCAGGGGAACTACCTCGTGGAGCTGGACAAGAAACCGAAGGTTTACTCCAACGGTTACACGTCACCTTGGATGAACTTTAAGCGTCATCCTGGCGGTCTTGCCCAGATGCTGGACGATGTCTCCGTTGCCGCGTCGAACGAATTCAGGCCCAACTTGGGTAACATTGGATTCGATCGCCCTCGGGACAATGACTCTCGTGCAAAGATGCCAAGGACAGAGGATCCCGACTACTCTCGCAAGCTCGCCGCACACAAGGCTTTCCTCAGGGAAAGGTATGTGTATGAAGAGGTTGGCTATGTGCGAGAGGATTTCCAGATGCTCGTCCGCGTCATCAATGAGGCTTATGGAGTGGACTTCTTCTCCTACATCCAGCGCCACGCCGGTGATCTGGAGGTTCGCCGTAAATACACGGTGCGAACCCCTGAGGGCTATTGTCTCTACGACAGTACCCTGAAGCAGCCGTTCAACGGCAGCTACCTCCTGGCGGTTCTGGAGAAAGTCTTCGCTGAGTCTGACCAGCGCGATTTCAAGTCGGCTTTCGCCCGCAAGGCAAAAGCTGACTTAGTGGCGTACGAAGACTTGAAGGCGAAGAAGGAGTCTGAGCTGAATGAGCTCCTCACCCGACCATATGACGACATTATGATTGAGGAGTTCATCGAGCGACTCCCATGTCCACAGATCGAGGAGATCGAGGAGCCTCCCGCGGCTACTCAGATGGATACCTCCGAACCGTCGTCTGGATCCACGGACTTGCCACAGGGCAAGAAGGTTGATCCGGTTAAGACCGAGCCGACCGATGTGCCAATGGAGACTGATGCTCCAGGAAGCTCTCCACAGGGAGAGGTACCTGGGGCTACTGTCGAGCCAATGGAGACCGAAGCCACGGAAAGCTCTCCACAGGGAGAGGCATCCGAGGTGAAGGTCGAACCTGATATGCACATGGGTCAGGAAGGAGGTAAGTCCGAGAACATCGAAATGGCTGAGGAAGGCTCACCACAGGGTGAGGAATCCATGCCAGACATTTCTCCCGAGAAGGATGATGAAAGTGAACTTCACGATCAAGGCATCTGGGGGAAATGCAAGACTGTTCCGGATCCTGAGTACTACCAGGCCGCGAAGGATGCAGAGGACCAGAATGAGAACGCGTTCGACAAGATGGGCAAGGCAAAGGAAAAGATCGAGCTCGTTGATCTCGAAGAGTTCAAACATTTCCTTAAGCAGCTCACCGAAATCGAACGACAAAGCCCTATGCGGCTGCTCTGCAAGCAGTTGCATGGATATGGCTATTCAGGCTTGTATCATACAGGACTTCGTGATCCTGATTACGAGCCCGTTCTCGCCTACAAGGTGCAGCATATGAGTTGGAGGGTAAATGTTCCGAACCACAAGGGACAGAAATACTCTCTTTCTATGGTGGATCTATTCAACCAACTCAACAAGATGGATCCCATCTATGAGCGTCGTCCCGACAAAAAGGACGTTGTTTTTCGTTCTGGGGACGTTCGTAGCACCTTGGACGACAAGCTCATGGGCAAGGCCTCTGACATCCGAGAATCAGCACTGGAGGTTATGGAAGCACTTCTTGATAAGCTGAAGTCCCTGGATGCAAGCGGCAATCCGGCAACTCGAGAAGAACTTTTGAATGCTATGCTTCACTACTTCTTGAGCACCGGAGTCGATGAAGAGGAGATCGGGGACCTCTCTCTTGAGAAGATGCCGAATCCTTATATTCATCGTTTTGGTCTGGCAGAGGACTCCAATGTCCCTATCTTCACCAGCAAGACCAAGTATGCCGCGCTCATCCTCAATCTCGGCAACATGAGCAGGGGAAGAAAGCGTTCCGCTCCTAGCTCCGTTGCTAATCACATTGACTGGGACGATGCTACACCATCTAAAGGAGCCTTGATAAAATCGATTGCACAGTCGAAGACGCATTTGTTCATGCTCTGCGAAGCGGCTAAGATCGATGACTCCGAAGAGGCCTTCCTCAAGTCACGCGGTTGGCAATTCCTTCGTAACGAGTCCAAGGACCTGATGGTGGGAAGTCGTACAAATGGTGTCGGATCTTCGATCACCCGTCTTGCCGGCTCCACTCTCAGTGGATATGCCCACGAGTCCCTTCCAATAACCTATATGGTCGCGGAAATCGTGTATGGCATGACGTTACCGACCGGTCTCCAGGGCAGTCGTGGTGATGTTCCAGATGAGTCACTGACCAAGGTCTTGGAGCGGGCTGGATCCGACCGGCTCAGAGTTTGTGTCTTCCACCTCCACAACGACGCGGCGGCAGACAAGGTGGCGTTGGCTCATGAAGTGTTGGGCAACATGTTCATCGACTGCTTGCACTACCAAGTCGACCTCATCGGTGGCGACGCCAACATGGCCCTCTACCGGGCCACCGGCAGAAAGCAGGAGTCGATGGATATTCGTGGCGGGATGTACCAAAGCCTTCTCGACTACTTCTTGGAGGCCTGGTCAGAAAGCCCAAAGTGCCCACACTTCTGTTCGCCTCGTGCGAGACATGTGTCAGCAAACGCCATGTGGCTTCTGAAGCAGTATGAGGACACGCTGGGAATGCCATACAAGGAAGCTAAGCAACCAGACTGGAATACTTTTCCTGGTTTGGATCCTGTTATGGCTACAGTCATGGAATGGGGACACAGCATGTCGGACGATCAATGGGCGGAGTTTCCGTCTTCAAAGACTGAGTTCGACATCCATGTCTCTGAGTGGCTGTTAAACTCCACCAGCGCCGCGTACCTTCTCAACGATCGGGACTATGACGCTCACACTCCGCTCCTCATCGAGGTTCACGCGAACCAGTACTCTGGAGGCAGGATGAGAGCGCTCAACCGCAATCCCGACACCGTGAAGGAAGCCGCGGACAGAAGAAAAGAGAGACAGAAGCTGAACAAGGCGCGTGGTTCTGGTTCTACTGGTCCTGCAGCCGCACCACAGGGAGCAAGCTCTTCTCAGGAAGAGGCAGCTTCTGGTGCTAAAGCTTCTGGTTCTCAACGTCCTCAAGAACCCGCACAACCTCCTGGTGGCAAGGAAGGCGGCAAAGGAGGCAAGTCCTCCAAAGGAAAAGGCAAGGACGCCGACAAGGGCAAGTCCAAGGGCAAGACCAAGGACAAGTCCAAGGGCAAGGCCAAGGGCAAAAACTGACTAGGTTCAGATGAGGGCGAGGACGCAGACGTTGACGTTCCTGACGAAGACGTTGGTCCTGGCCCAGCATCCTTTGGTGATAGACCGTGGTTCCCATTTCACCTACAGCTTCATCACTGGAGTTTGGAGAGATGGTACTACCCACACTACCAGCTGCTTCATCCAGACGACAGTCCTCGAACTCGTCGAAGGGTTGAGCAGTACAACCAGAGGATGATGAACCATGGTCCGTTGGAAGATGTGGAGTGAATGTTTCACGGAATGCTTCTTTCATAAGAAGGTATCCAGTTTGAGCATTCGCCATTTCATAGGAAGATGCTTTTCTCATGAAGAGGTACTTCCTCAGAGACCTTGTCAAAAAGAAGATACTTATCTCAGGATAAGATACTTCTCATGCCCTTATATATTTGCCGTGTCGCAAGATGTCATGCTGGCATCAAGTGGAGCTAAGCTCTACAATCTTTTATGTGACAGTAAGCTTTCCGCCTGGAGAGGAAACTGAACACAAGTGGGCAACTTTCAAGCAAAAGTTTTCAGTTGAAGATCCGTTTGCGTTTTCGTGCGTGTTCTGCTCTTTTCATTGAAGCTGTCTTCAGGTGAGAGATGTATAGATTCTCTTCAAGTCGCAGATGTAGCTCAATACTTCGCTAATTCGACCGAGAGCAATAACAGGCTAGTTGAATGCCGACTCCACGGCCATGCAGCTCTACGTGTTTTAAATTTGTGCCTGGTTGAAACACTGAATGTTACACATCCAGGTGCCTGTCTGTTTCACGTATCACTTGCATGTATCCATGCCTGTTGCTCAAGGTTCTAGTGCAGTGGACTACAGCTGTGCGCCTGTAGCAAAAGAGACACCTGAGTGCCTGTGTTCCTGTACGCCTAGCGAGGGGATACACTGGGGGGGGGGGGGGGGGGGGGGGGGGGTGGGGGGGAGGGGGGGAGGGGGGGGAGGGGGGAGAGGGAGGGGGGAGAGCTCAGTGACACGTTTCCATTTTTAAGGGGGGGGAGTGGCCCCGATTTTTGGTGTGGGTCACTGGGGAGGGGATTAAGAGGTGGGGAATAGAGGGAATCCGAATAGGAACCTGACCGCTTCGGCTGGCCGAGGCGAATCATTTGACAAATGCCTGGGAGAGAGAGAGAGAGAGAGAGGGAGAGGGAGAGGGAAACAGCGAGAGTTTGGTTCCATTGACTGTGCTGGGTGTTGGTCAAAGCATTTTTCGGTGAAGCAACTTCGGGCAGACTTGCACACTCGCCGGAAAGAAGCCGCACTGAAACCTTCTCACTCTCATAGTTCAGCTCCGGCCGGATGTCTCCTAGCTCGCATGACGGCGAAGAAGCAGTTTACAGTTGCAGCTGCAAGTTTCGTTTGCACCAGAAGTGCCTCCAAATTTGAGCTGTTTCGCCCCACCTCAGCACAAAATGTTGCTCTAGTTTATGCGGCCTTGGCTAAACAGAGCATTCATCAATGCCCGGCCGGGCATAGAACGCAAGATTCTGATCCGGAGGCTCGGGGAGCTCGATTTCGGTTCGCCAGGAACAGCAGCAAACCTGAAACACCTTTCTCAATGCGTTTTCCAAGGCCCTGGTACCCGGAACCCGTCCCAGAATCTGCCCCAGGTCTTGCCCTGATCTGCCCCAAACCTTGTTTCGGCTGAAGACGCTCACGCTGTTGGGAAAAACCAGCCTATAGGACCTGCGGCTTCGCAGCCAAAGAACTCGAGGCCCCGACCCTTTACCTCCTGTATGCTTCAATCTGGAGATAAAGCCTTGCGCGAGTGTGAGTGTCGAAACCTGAAGCCCAACGCCCTGTAGACTTCTGTGAGGAAACCCTGAAGAAACCCTTGAACTCCGTGAGCATCTGCAGAATCTGCAGGGCCTTTGGAGATGGCAGCCGGGCTGCTTTTCACGCGCCGCTACAGCCTCGTAGGCCGGCCCGGAAAGCTTCCTGAATTTTCTTCTGGAGGCTCAGCAGGGTCGTAGATGCTTTGAGGATTTGGGAGTCGAGAGACCTTTGGGGCTTCACTCGGAGGTTTAGGACGGGGTTTAGGTTCAGAGTGGAGGGCACCAGAGTGCAAGCAACAGTGTGGAGGACAGTCAGGTCGACGAGAACTCCGCAGGTTTTACAAGGTCAATCGGCACATCCCAGGGCATCTACGAGCAAAGGCCCTCAGAACTACACATGCGGGCCCAGCAAGCAGCCCACCTAGCCCGTCAAGCGAATTAGCTTGGGCGATCAAAGCAGGCACATCGTCCGACTGAAACTTACAGCATCCAGCGTACAGGGAGTTAGAAGATGGCCGTGACATGGTCCTGCAAGCTGTGCATGCAGCGGAACTCCATCGAGGCCGACAAGTGCGTCACTTGCGGACGGCCCCCAGACTGGGTGCCAGCACAGAGGCACCAGGCTGAGCCCCAGGGCGAACTCGAAGTGTTCCGGCCCAGGGAGTTGGCACCGCGGGATCCACCCAGAGAGGTGCAGCCCGTGGTGCAAAACTCCCGAAGCTATGTGCAGCTTTGCATTAGTTTTATTTTAGTGATGCTTAATGTGATCCTGAACATGCTTTGGCCTGTCAAATTCTTGCGGATGGATGAACAGCTGCGGGTCCAGCACCTGACCACTGTCACAGTGGTGAATGGTCCGGGGCTGGTGTGCATCAATCCATTCAAGACCTGCGCGATCGTGAAAGCAGTGACTTTAGGTCCGCTAGACTACGTGCGTGTGCGCGATGCCATGGATGGCACTGAGCGTGCTGTGCACGGGCCACGATTGTTTTTCCTGGGTCCCTACGAGAAGATGCAGGCAAGTGGTCAGGGAGTGAGTGTAAGCAACATGCAGTACGTGCTGATAGAGGACAAACAAACCGGAGAGAGGAAAGTACAGCGTGGGCCATTGGTGTGGATTCCAGGACCTCGAGAAGAGGGGAAGGTCTTTAACGCCGTCCGACTTTCCAGCACAGAGTATGTCACAGTAGAAGATCTGCTCAGTGGAGCTCGGAGGGTGGAGAAAGGACCTTGCATTTGGTTTCCAGGTCCATATGAAGAGTGGGAGCAAGGGGAAGCAGTCCACCTCAGTGGGACCGAATACGTGACTGTTCAGAACGTCCTTTCCGGCGAGAGACGTGTAGACAAAGGCCCTTGCATGTGGTTCCCCGGTCCGCACGACGAGTGGACAAAGGGCGCCAGCACCAGCCTGACTTGTACGCAGTACTTGACTGTCTTAAACAAGCTTTCCGGAGCTTCTTCACTGGTCAAGGGTCCTTGCATTTGGTTTCCTGGGCCATACGACAGCGCCTCACAGGTGAGAGAGGCCGTGGTGCTGCAGGATGATGAGTACGTGAAGCTGAAGGATATCTCAACAGGGACGCGTTGGGTTCATCGTGGCAAGGGCCTCCTTTTCCTGGAGCCCACGTGGCGCGTCGAGAGCTCCAACGCACGAAGTTCAGGCATTCAGAAGTCATGGGCACTCAGGGGCCGGGAGTTCTTGAGGCTACAGGTGGCTCCACACCTACGTGTGACCAAAGGCTCCTGAAAGCCCGAGAGGGTGCATACAGGTCACCCTTTGCACTAAAGTCGAGGTTCCAATGTTACTTCCGAGTTTCACCAATTTCCATGACACTCTTGGTGCCGGACAATTAAAAGTGCTGCCCGTGGTCCGGGGCATGCGAAATCCCCGCGAAGAGAAGGCTAGGCATCCCAAGTCATATCACTTGCACACTGTATCGTGGAATTTTAAGAGCACTGCCTCAAGCTGCTATAGTCCCTGGCCTGAGGAGAGTCGAAGCACGATTAATCCAACCGAGTCACAAATTACTTCACAAATCCCGAGCAGCAGGCCTTGTTCAGCTTTGTCAGGTCTTCGGCACCTTGCAACAGCTAGGTGCATTTAGCTGGCAATTCCACACAGGCTGCACAAGGTTTGCAGTCGAAGAAGCCTCATTTGCCATGCTTCGGCTTGGAGTACCCTTGCCCCTAGGGCACAACATTCAGTCTCAATTTGTCGGCGGGAAGCGCGACCAGCAAGCTGTCTGGATGGCATAGACGTAATGGGCAAGGGGAAGTATGTTACGCTTTCCGCAACGGGGGCCCACCGAAAGTCTAGGTTTGAGTTTCTGATGGTTGTTTCTTGGCCTCCCCTCGGCATCACTGACGCAGTCTTCTTCTCTCAGCTCCTTTGCCAACGTGTGTATTGTCTTCGTTTGCGATTGCAATATCTTTTGGACATCCTCATCTGCTGCCCTCTAATAGAAGCGTGAGGAGCCGAACCCAACTCCACAAAACAAACATCAAAGCCCTCTTGCAGCTCCAGGGTCCGCGGCGCTAGCAGCCTTTGCCAAGCAGCTTGCAGGCACACCTGCGGTTGAGATCTTTTAAGTATGTCTATTATGCTGCAAGTTCTGAAACCGATGACTGTGCAACTGAGTGGTCCCCTCTTGCAAAGCAGCACATCAATCGGCAAAGAGATTGTTGCCGACTAAGAGCCGTACGATTGCGCGTCTGAACCGGTAGCAGCACAATACAACTCCTACTAAGTACTTTGAAGAAACTGCTGCGGTCAGGAGATTAGCAAATTACTATGGTGCTGGTGACAATGCATGTCATCACCACCAACCACCGCCAGCGGCAGCAGCAGCAGCAGCAGCAGAACGACGGACTGACAACAATCACTGAACCACCCAAATCGAAAGAAAAACAATTGCCAAGCGAACAAAACACAAACAGTAACAACTCCTCCTCCTCCTCCCACTGCTCCTACTCCTTCTGCTACTGCTACTGCTATTGCCACTGCTGCTTCCAATTCTGCCACCCATACGAATACCACGACCACAGCCACAAAGACGACTACTATCATTATTCGTATTGCTACTGCTACCTACTTCCACTGCTACTGCTACTACTTCTACTACTACTTCTACTACTACTACTACTACTACTACTACTACTACTACTACTACTACTACTACTACTACTACTACTACTACTACTAGTATGCTACTGCTACTGCTACTCCTCCTGCTGCTGCTGCTGGCTGTTGCCTACTCCTGCTCTAAATCCTGCTCTTTCTCCACCATCAGTGATGCCATGAGCATCAACAGCAACTGCGCAAGCATCTCAGACATAATCAGACTGAAGCATCCAAAAGTGCCCATGAGGTGCTGTAGGATTCCTTCTTGGCCGCACGCTGCTTCGACAGCACCGTGGCCCGGAAAACGACTTGCCATATTAGTCGTCACACGACTCGTAGGTGATGGGTTGATCGGGATCCACTCCAACGAGACTCCATAGAGAGCCCCAGGTATGTCAAAGACAACATTGTGGCGAAATTTGCGGTCTTCAAGGCTGTGGCGCAGGTTCGACTTAAGTGCGGGTCGGAACAGGAGGGGTGATAGATGCACTGCTGGGCTTCTGACTCTGGTGTTCAAGGCGGGTGGCCAGGTGACTTTAGCGAGCGTGAGCTGTACACACTGCAAGCTTGGGCAAACACCTGGGATCATGTTGCTTCGTAGGGTCCGACAGGGACATGGAAGGCAGGGATTGTCAGTGACTGGTGAGGCGGTGAAGACCGAGCCGTTTACCGTTACCTGCAACTTGGCAGCAGCTGGCGGTGCTTACTTGGGATGCGCCGAGTCCGAGATAAGCAGACGTGAAATTCAAGGTCTCACTGGAGCAGCTGCAATTGCCTTTAGATGACTTCGCTTCAGGGCTGTTGCTTAGGGCCATGTCCGATTTGACGACGCCATGCATTTTGTGGCTGAGATGAGGCATGGTGCGATTTGCGCCTATACCCACAACTGCAAAGGCTATGGGGCTTGCAGCAGCCTGGCAATCAGTCCCCATTTGATAAATTGCATAAGGCAGCGGCTTGGCATGATGCTCTGCAGCTCCACCCGTGTGTGCTTCTTTTTTCCTCCTTGTCCTTGACAGTTGCGGAATGGTGGATTGGACAGAAGTGGGATAGACTTTCTGTTCTCGGCCGCCCATCCTTTTACAAAGGCCGTCGAGGTTCCGTTTGGGCCTTTCCTGCTGGCATCCTCACTCTTCGGCGCGCCTTGGAGTGCCTTGACCGTTAGCAGGCCTATGTGGCACCCCAGTCGGGACCCATGGCCCTGAGACCTGTTCGGCAACGGGCGGCTTAGCACCGTGTCGCCAGATCGAATCCATGGCTCTTGGGTCTCTGTTTGGGTTGCGGGATCAAGGGAGGTGAAACCAGATTTCAATGCAACGAACCCTCTCTCCCTCGTGGCTCAAGGCATACTGAGCGCCGTGGTTGGCTCCTCCTTGGCGTCGCTGCCCGAGGTCAGGATTCGGGGTTTCAGATGTTGGGGGGCTGTTGAAACAGTCAAGAGGCTTCGGAGGAGTTTAAGAACTTGCCGAGTGCATGTGGGGAAAGTAGAAAGTCATTCGGCGCTTCGCACTGCACCTGCGTAGCGGCAGTGGTCGTTCAGACCTGGATGGAGAAAAGCCCGCTAAAACGGGGTCCTCGAATTACTGGCTGCGGGATCTCGGATTTCTCCGAAACTGGAAGGCCTGGACTCTGGGACACGTTTCCAATAAGATAGACGATCCTCGAGCTAGGCACCCGAGCAGCCTTCGCACTTAGAGGCTGTTGCGGCTGACTTGTTATCTTGTCCACCGAAGGAACCGTACTGGGTGACGTTGGGGTACGACACATCCCAAGCAGGGTGGGACGTTCTGTGTACAATTATGCGTGCATATATATATATATATATATATATGTACTGGATGGAAAGGGTTGGCCCAAGCTTGGCACAGGTGCTGGAAGGGCGAGGTGACGAGAAGATGCGTGTGGGGCCCTTGGCACGGCATCAATAAGATCATCAAGAACTCCCCCAACTGAAAGTCCAAACCCTCATTCATAGCACATGTCCAGGGTTTGGGATTTACGACAAACAATCAGCATAGCTTTATCATCAAAAGATACCAAAAGCATCCATGGGAGGGAAAGAATAGAGAGAGAGAGAGAGAGGGAAACACCCCTACACCACAGCCCTGGCGAAAGAAAGAAACCACAAGCGTGCGGGGTGGAGGGCGTCAGACTCTTTCACCCTAACCCTGACGAAAAAAAGAGAACCAACAAACCTTAATGTTCACAATGCCACCGACGCCATGTCGATCTCACCCCTGCAGTGTGATCTGTGCATTCGATTGGCTTTGGCTGTCGTGCTGCACCGCACCCATGGTTGGTGGTGAGCCCGAGTACGCAGCAGCCCCGCCTCCACCACAACCAGTTTGCACAAGAAGCACACACGCAGAACAGCAGACAACAACAAACCAATGTATGCCCTCTCTCTGGGTGTCAATGAAAGCATGGAGTGCTCCACACTCCCAGGTTACTGCTCGCCGGTTGACTACTCCAACTCACGCATGTGTTGGACACACGTTGATCCCTCGGTGCTCACTCTAGAATCTCTAGACAAACACGTTATGGAACGACCGCAGCACCCGAGAGCAATCAGCGAAAGTTTTCACGGCCTCCCAAAGCCCCAGAGAGTTTGGGGGACCTGACGGCCGGCGGACCTAACCAGTCCCTCATGCCCTCAAGAAAAAAACAAAAAGAAAGAGAGAGAGAGAGAGGATCCTGAGCAAGGCGAAGCAAAGAGAGAGAAAGAGAAAGAGGGACACAAGCCCCGACTGAAATTCTGCGAAAATACACGTCGCAGCGGGCACAAGCTCATTCACGAAGATGCTCACTTAGCGCACGTAAGGCAGTGCGGCAGATCCGACACAGAGAGTCCGCAGGGAACTGAGGTCTGATACTCATGGTAACTTAGTAGGGTTGGTCTGAAGGGTGCTCCGGTAGCTTCGAATCAACAGCCTCAAAATCGGGTGGTGCCGCAGGGGTGGGGGCTCCTTGACCAGACCTTTTAAGGTTTATAGTAGCGAAAGACAGACTGAGAGAGACAGAGTGGGAAGGGCTTGCCTGCAAACTCAACCCAAGCAAAGCAAGTGGGAAATATAAACTCTTGCGAAAGACAGAAAAATTTAGGATGCGTTGCCAGTGTTAGTGTGATTGGCAGTTTGGATAAGCTCATGTGAAATGTGATGGGATGCTCCGGGAGCTTAAGGTCTAACCGGTGAGGTGCTGCTGCTCCTGCTGCGCTGCTCCCCCTGCTCCTGCGACTACACCACCAACGGCTGCTGCTGCTCCTTCTATGATGACCATAACAACAGCTGGTCCGAATGTCAAACAAACAACAGCTGCCTACCGCCGCCACTTCAGGAGCTTCTCCATTCATGGCGCCAGCAGCCCATTCTGACAACCGGGCCCTCGACTCAGAGATCTTGGCCTGGCATGCTAGGAGAAGTGTATCAGGCTGTTTGGTTAGAGTCACGTCTTGCAGTTTCCGGGCCTCCGTTCCGAGAAAGTTGACTAGTGATTAGGTCTCGCTCCCTTTTTTAATCATCTACCCTGTTTTACCTAGAAATGAAAGCAGCCGGGCCCTTTCCTCCGAGCGGCTACAGTAGGCTCCTCGTCGCGACGGTGCTGCTTACGGCCTTGTTGCCCCACGGCTCAAAGTTTTCGAGTCAGCAAACTATCCGAAACTCTTATCCAAAGAGGTACACGGAGGTGGACTCAGAAGTGTAAAGTGCTTGGTACAGACAGGGGAGTTCGATCAAGGCAGTAGGAGAGTTCGCGAAGTTCGTAATTTTAGCCGCTTGGACACCTACTTGAGACCTTTCTAAACTCCCGGAATCAAGCGTGGGTGATTGCCGTGTTTGGCCTGGTGAGGATAGCAAAATCGCGGAAGATGTACAGCACCTACCGTGAGCTCATGGCTAAAGCCAGCGAATAGCCGAGAGAGAAGTCCATGGGCAAAAAGCACCGCGCTGATGCATCCGTCATCTTCGCGTGCGAATGTTAGCCTGCAAGATAGCCATCACTCGTCCTACTGAAGTGGGCATGCAGAATGAACGTGGAGTTTTGGCTCGAATCCACGACCGCAGGCCTAAAGATGGTTGGGCTACACCACCATTCCACCAGAATGCGCCTGTCATGTCACCGCTTCAATGACACCCAAGATATGAAGAGAATGCCAGAAGAACCAAAGCGAACGACAGTTCCTTCTTGCAGCCTGCTGCTGGTCCAAGCCCCGTAGGGAGGATGGCAGAAGACTCTCGGACAAGCAGCAGTAGTAGTCGCTTAGTGGTCGTCGTGGTGGTCGTAGCTGTAACTGTAGGGGCAGCAGGAACTGCCGAGTCCCTGCAATCGGTCTACTAGAGTTTCTATGCAGATTCAGGAAGCCCAGGATTGCAGCCGAGTCGATGCGGTGCATCGCGGCCGTGTTGGTAGTGTAGTGGTTGTCGTCGCAGCAGCAGTAGCAGCCACACATGCTCATTAGCAGTAGCAGCAACAGCAGGAGTAGGCGAAGGCGTAGGTGTAGGAGTACGTAGGAGCAGGAGTAGAAGACGTCGTCGTAGTGGTAGCACCAGGCAGATTGTGGCTGATGTGCCTGTGATTTGGAGTGCTAGCTGCAAAAAAGTAGGTGTAGTTATATAAAGAGTGATAGTACCAGCACCAGTACCAGTACCACTAGTAGTAGTGGTAGTAGTAGTAGTCGTCGTCGTCGTCGTAGTAGTAGTAGTATTAGTAATAGTAGGAGTAGCAGTAGCAGTAGCAATAGCAGTAGCAGTAGCAGTAGTCGTCGTGGTGGTGGTGGTGGTCGTGGTGGTCGCGGTGGTGGTGGTGGTAGTGGTACTAGTAGTAGTGGTAGTAGTAGTAGTAGCAGCAGCAGCAGTAGTAGTGTAAATAGTAAGTAGTAACTAAAAGTAGCCGTGGTAATTAGTGATGGTGGTAGTAGTAGCCGCAGGAGTCGTCGGGGGAGCAGCAAGCCGTACTGACAAGGAGCAAGTCGGTCTATGTCCCGATGCATCGAGCTCCTTCCATCAGTATGTCGCACCTTGGCTGAGCGTGCTTGAGTTCAGAATGGGAACATCGAAGATCAGATACTCCTAGTAGGAACAGAAGCCCACAGAAGAGGAAGAGGCGAGGAGGCGGACAGGCCAAAACTGCAACGAACACGCTATTGCGCTCCGATAGACGGCTTGATTGATGCGATTGATGCTTCAGTGAACTCTCCGCATGTGCTCTTGCATCCGGCCTTGCACAAGCTAATGGCAGTTGGGGTTGATGTAGGAAGCGCATCGCTTGAGGCTTTGCTCACTTCGGAGTACGAGCAGATCGTGCACGAGAATGAAATGCTGCGGCATGGGCACGCTCTGCCGATCCAGAAGGTCCATCCCTGTCCTGTCCCAGGTCTTTAAGTCGGAGAGGCGTCGTACCTAAACTTGGCTGGAAGTTGTTCTTCCTTGCAGGCTGCCTTCGATCTCAATGGCTCCAGGCGGCCTACGAGCCTCGGCGAGTCGATTCTGCCCAGAGCGCGTCATAAAGTGATGCCGCGATGCCTTGGCCCTGGATGCTCAGGAAATCCACGTCTTATCCATACAGCGCAGTTTGGGCCTCAACATCTGCCACGTTCCGAAAGCTGTATCGGTTCTCGTCCCAGATAGAAGCATTGGACCTGCACTCTGCCGTCTGCATGCGCACGGTGCTGCGGCGCGCAAGGGTTCCATTGTTCGGCGTTTCCACCTGAGGCTAGCCAGCAGACCAGCCAGGCCGCTTTGCACCGAAACCTGCAGTTGCATAAGACTTAACAAGGAGCAGTAGCAGATCCCAGCTGGTACCGACCTCAAGAAATCCCAAAATCCTTCGTGAGGGTTTTTAACTCCCTCTGCGGCTTGGCCACCCAAATGTGTTCGATGGTTGGGAATGAATTGGTTAAGCTGTTGCAGTAACTCTTGTGCCGATGAGGACAGTACATTTTTACAAGATGCTAGCTCGTTCACTCCAGGCTCCCAACACCTAGCCCAAACGAAGCGCCAGCAAGACATACAAAAGTGCCGAATGCGGGATGACATTGAGAAGGCTGCAGATGTTTCAGTTTTTTTGAGTGACTATCCGACAGATGGTTCAACCGGGCCTCGTTTTCCCATTTTGGAACCGACCAGTGCTGCTTTGCAACATGGGCAGACGAAACCAAGGGCTCTATAGTGGACATATAATAGCTGTATTAAGGGTATATACCTAGGGGTCCTTATTAAGGGTCCCTCCTTTTCCCGTTTGATAAGAATGTTTGCATGCTTGAGAGGAGCGCCTGATCCAGTCGAGAAAGCGAGTGCTACGGTTGCTGATATAAATCCTGCATGACCCATAATAAGGAATCTACCATAATTCTCATAGTTTAGGGTCATCAAGGATATCAAGGTAATGCAGGATTTATATCATCAACCGTAGCACAGTAGAGAGAAGGACTGAAGTCTTCTGAGCAAGACCGTATCGCAGACAGCTGTTCAAGCCAGGCGAGCCAGCCTGTTGCGGACAACTCCGACTCCGTCAGTCTCTTTGGCAACCATTCTGTCTAAGATGCAACTTCTACGAGCCATTGAGTATAAGTCCTAAAATCCGAAGGCGGCTTGCAGACGGCCCTCGGCTAGTGCATCGGCAGTGGGGGTAGGCTCAGGTTTTAGGGCAGCGCATGCTCCGTGGAAGGCGTTGGCTCAGGTGTCGCGAGACCTTTCTTTGCGTGGATGTGCTGACGAAAACAAAGCGAATGTCCGAGATCTCGGACGATATTATACCACGGCATAGTTGCGTGAAAAGCGCAGGGCCTGCTCAGGTGCTTCATATCCGGAATCTAGAGAAAGCAAGCCGAGGTTCCTTCATGAACATTTGCTGGAAGGTGGATGCTGGCACCGTCCCGTGGTTGCAGGAAGCCGGCTCTCAGAAGCAGCCGCATCGCATTCAGCAGCTGGCCGTAGACTCCATACCCAAGCTGGCAGTCCATTTGAAAGCATATTCAAAATTTGGTGTTTTGGGAAGAACTCGTGAGGTCCCCAGCACCCCGGTCACAACCATCATCAAGGCTCCAGAAGGCAGCGGGCACAGTGGCCAGGTTTCCTTCCTTCGTTTCTGTGTGAAACTGCGAACTGCCTTGGAGAGCCCGGAGCCGTAAGAAGAGACAGTAAGGGCCCACCCGACTCTCGGAACTTGAGGCATCCATCGTCCCTAGAGGCTCTGAAGCCGCATGTACCGCATGTCATGCTACCTGTGCCTTGTGGTGACGGCTGCTGCGCACCAGCAGGAGCTCCAAATCCGAAGGTCACAGGGTCTTAGAGGCTTTTCTGTTCCTGGGCCTTCGTCCATGAGCCCCTTAAATGCCAGGATATGCCGGCTGCCAGACCCCGTGGCTCGGACTTTGTGAAGTCTTGCCGAGCTCTTCTTCTCGGAGGGAAAAGGTGATTACTTTCGGATAGTCGCTCAAGGAGGGTACGTGCAACATTGTCAATCCGTGCTTCAGCTGCTATTGATGAAGCGCACAGGACTTGGTAACTTGAGTGCATTAAATGGTTCAAGGACCATGTGTGCATCGCTTGCTCTTGCAATTCTTGTAGGTTGCCTTCCGCTAAGCCAGTTCGTGGGGAACCACGCGTTCTGTTATGGGGGATGCTTCCCCAAATCATAATAAGTCCTAATATAGAAACCCTACGATGCTTTGGACCCTGTGGGGGCTCGGAAATCATGACTTCTCCTAGGCAACCGACTGCCGCGGCTCGGCCACGAGAGGCCAGGCCTCGATTCAACATTCACTGCTGCGTCGCAGTACCTATACTATTTTTTTGGGGGGGTCTTT
>CAJNDT010004624.1:601290-612095 GCA_905221615.1 Symbiodinium sp. CCMP2592
GCCGTCGTCGTCATAGTAGCCAGTAGCAACAGCAGTCGTAGCAGCAGCTACAGCAGCAGCAGTGGTCGTCGTCGTTGCCGTGGACCGCAGCAGTAGTGGTAGACGCGGTAGCCGAGGTTTTATCAGTAGTAGTCGTCGTCGTAGTACTAGTAGGGGTTCTTGTTGTTGTGTTTGTACTTGTAGCACTGGTAGGACTAGTACAGCTAGAAGTAGAAGCAGAAGTAGAAGTAGTCGTGGCAGCAGTAGAAGAAGTAGATGTAGAAGCAGCAACGGAAGTAGCAGCAGGAGTAGTTGCTTTTTGATAGCGGTAGCGGTATTAGTAGTAGTAGTAGTAGTAGTAGTAGCAGTACCATTACAGTAGCAGTAGCAGCAGCAGTGGTGGTAGTAGTAGTAGTAGCAGTAGTAGGAGTAGTAGTGGTTGTGATAGTGGTAGACGAAGTGGTAGTGGCAGTAGTAGTTGTGGTAGCAACAGCAGTAGTTTTCAAGTAGCATCTGTAGTGGCAGTAGCAGCAGTAGTAATAGTAGTAGCAGTCATGCCGTAGCGCCAGCGATTGTAGTATTAGCTGCACCCGCAGTACAGGGCCCTTCAGTTCGCTTAGGATCGCACTTTATGCCATCTACCTGGCGATTGACACCGACTACAACCCGGATGATGCCGATGCCTCTGTGAGGGGTTGTATGTTCTTCCAACTGGTTTGGGGTCGGAGCTTCCGACGTGCCATGCGACAACTGACAAGTGTTGGAGCTCAACCTGGGTGGAACCTGAGGTCAATACAGACCCCAGCTCAGTTTTCTTCTGGATGGATCAGTTCTTTTGCACATTCTTCTTTGTCGAGCTGCTGCTCCGGTTTCTCTCGATCAAATCCAAATTGAAATGCTTCAAGGACCCGGGTCATTTGGAATAGAGCAATAGAGAGTTTTTGGTCACAGAGTGTCACAAGGTGTACTGCAGAGCCCACAGCTTTGCCACACTAGGGTCGGCGAAAGGTACTCATTCAAAGCAGATTGCCACGCGCCATGCATATAATGTACCTGTGGAGGAGTTCCTTCCAGTCACGTTGTGAGAGGCTTTCTCAGATCAGGGATATGACAGCACACGACTTATTGTCGCCAGCAGGGGTGACCGCTGCCGTCTCGAGCCCGAAAATGTCTAGAGCCTCCGACTTGCACAGGTTGGTGTGTGTATGTGTGTTCAAGTTGACGTGTCAGACTAGACTAGACACCAAGCTGATGGCAGGATGTTTGGTTCGTCTTTGATTTCTTCCTGGTGGCGACAATGGTCCTACAGCCTCCTTGTCGCAAGTTGCATTTTCGGCATTTATCGACTTGCATGCTCAACTGACCGATGAGGGAGTTGAGCAAGCTCGAGCATTATCCCGTCGAGCATTCTAAATTGCGAGGCATTTGGGAACTGAGCCACCGTAAGAGCTTCCAAGATCTGGACTGTGGTTGTGTAGAATCGTCTGCGCTGGCATGAGGACGTGGCTGGTTCCCTTGATCCAGCTCTTTGTTCATCAGGTCTCTGCGAGCGCCTGGCCTGCGAGAAGCTCCCCATACCCTCCAAACCTGTAAGCTCGAGCGACAAATTTTGCTCCCGAGGCCATACACATAGAAAGCCTTGTGCTGCCGTGCTCCTGCACGTGGATGTTGAGTTGTAACCTTCTGTGGGAGATATTCTGTGGCAGCATTTCCCAATTCGTGCAGGCTTGGCTGCAGATGCAAGCGCCCCTTGCCTGCAATGGGCTGTAGGCACAAATGCTTTTTAGTTGGTGTGGAATAATAGAAACAATACTGCCTAGCGATCATGGCAGGTTTTGCGGATCGCCCGGCTCCTGCGCCTCACCCGCCTGCTGCGCATGGCCAGGTCGACCGGCGCAATCATGTCGTGAGGTCTTGCTTCAAGCTGGAACGTGAAGCAAGTTCCTGTAGCACCGTCACGAGTACGTCGTCACGCACACACATACACACGCACACATGTTCCGGACGTGTGGTTGTGAGGCTAAGCCTGTGCGTTTTGCTGCGTCAGAATCAGGTTGTTGCGCTACATGCCGGAGCTTTTCATTTTGGTGAAGGCCGGTGTCTTCAAGATGAACAGAGCTCTGTCGAAGTCCCGAAAAGTGTCCACTTGCAATGCCACAATACCTGGGTCCCGCTGCGTTCAGGCCATTGTGGCAGCAATGCGCTCCGTGGTATTTACGCTGGCTTTGCTCATGCTGCTGCTTTATGCTACTTGGCAGTTTCCAGCAACAAAACAATGCTTGGGAGGTAGCTGGGCTGCTGTTTGCACACGGCCCGTTTGCGATGAGGCCTTCTCCATTGCCTACACCCAGTCGTTGAAGGGAACAGAGTGCGGCCGTATCTATTTCAACAACGTCCTCCTCTCGATGCAAAGCTTTTTGGGCCGCATCCAAAGAAGTTCAGCAGCAGGAACCGCAACAAGCCAGTATGACCGTTGAATGACGCGCACATCACCGTTCAGAGACGATGCATCACAGCTGCGAGGGGGGGTCCCACTTTGGTCATTTATCACATCATGACTGACATGTTTGACTAATTTCGCCCGACCCGAATACATGTTCCAGAAGTCTCAGCAGCTGTCTCCCAGACATATTTTCGCAGGTGAAATCAAGACCGAATGCGACGTCGAAAACAAAATGCACAAAGGTTCCTGCCGAGCATGGACGGGGGGGAAACTGAGGGCATCTGCGACTTTTCGAGCGGTACACCTCGCGTGTCAGATTATCCGTCTGCAGCAGCCACTTACGCACAGGCAGTGCACAGGCACTGAAGCTAGACGCGCTATTCTGACGTTTGCGAGTGTGAGAGCGCCTTGAGTCAAGTCAGTATCTCGTGAATTCTCCAACAACGGCTTCTGTTGGAAAGGCTTAGGTCCTTAATCCAACGTTCTATCAAAGGGGTCGGTTCGGTGTCTGGTCAGGTTTTCAATCGGAAAGGGCTTGTGACCTTTCTCCATACTGCGCCCTGCATGGGTTGGTAGGGTGTCAGGTCGTCCTGACAATACAAGTTTATACATCACCACACATGTCGGATGTTTTTTTCGCCGTCGCCATCCCATGAACGCGGTCTTCTAACAGTTCAATTTCTGTAGGCCTTTGCCAGTGCCCAGGATGTGCGAGGTTTCTGGCTGTTGCAGCCTCCAAGACGGAGGGCAACCTCACGAAAAGCCTTGATCTGATCGACTTTACAACGACTCCTGTTGAAAAGCCTTGTCCCGGACGGTTGGATTCTTGTAGGTTTGTGGACGGCGCATCCTCAAGAATGAGAAGAGCCTAACGGAAGCAAAACAATCTCTTCTCTTGGAAGCCTTTCCCTAGCCCCTGAGTTTTCAAAGTCTCAGCCTCCCAAACAGAGGGTGTCACGCAAAAGATCTAAATCGCGCGTGGACTTAGGGTCTGAATCTTGAACCCCAAGATTCTGCCGGCACTTGTTAAGGATTGATCAAGTATGGAAATCGTAGGCTGCCTCGACCCAACAGTTTATTGATGGGGTTGGGGATCGCAAGCGAAAAGTGATTTATGGACGACACACCTGTTCCACCCGAGAAGTCCCGTTTCTGGAAGTCCTGCATTGCACCATCACCAATAAGTCAACAAGAGCTTTGAGGCTTCTTCATCTTCGGTACCCTGTTGGACGAAGTATGGGACCTCGTGTCAGCAATGGTCACTGAAAAGCAGCTCGATCCGAGATGCAGTTTCGCCATGTGGATGGGGCTTGAAGTTTTGGATGGTACATGTCATGGAGAGAAGCTGAAGATGTACGATCCTGATGCTCACGACAGCAGCGACAGGGAGTGATGATTGTACTTGAGCGCATCCATGATCGCATGGTTGTCCAATATTTTACACAGCTTCTGGCACAGGTTGTGTTCACTCCCGAGTCGTTTACGACAATGTTCAAGCAACAGAAATGGCAGACTAAAGATTCTTTCATCTAGCCATGCCATGTCCAAGTGCGGCCTGCACAATTGCGGAAGCACTTTATGTCAGCACACATACTGAGCCCAATACATACTCAGCCCCAGCTGTCCTGAAGACCCCCCAGTGCCCCGCGCTGCATCTCTCGGGTGTACGATCTCGTTGAGAGGGCAGTACTTCGTCGTCAGGTTATGGCTTGCGCTGGCTGGCCTGTACTTCTTCATCATCTTCTCCTCGATTACGATCATGAACATGCTGATGCTTTGCATATCATAAGCTCAGCCTGGTTCCTTTGATTTTGGAGCTGACCGACGCGTCGAATCCAAGGATTGGTGTCATGTGCGAGGTAATTACCGCAGTTGCTGCGGCGGAGAAGGAATCGTTGCAGGCTCCTCGGCGGCTACACTCGGACAGGCTACATTGACACTCCAGAGTGCGCAGCGAGGCTTCGCACGAATCTGCGCCGATCAATAGAACATATAGAACTGGCTCATGCACGATGCAAAAGCCATGTTGTGCTTGTTGTTTGGGCCATCATCCGTATCGCACCAACCTACCTGCAGCCGCCGAAGAAGCAAGCTTCCCCGGTAGCTGGTACCTATGAGATGTCACACGTCTGACAGGTCAGCTGGGTGAAAGACACTCTCCGGCGAGTTGTGGGTGGTTACTTGTCAAACATCATGGCAGTTGTCAGTGACGTTGCCGATGCCGGTCTGGCTTTTGCCAGACTTAGTCTGCGGCTGATTCCTGCATAGCGACACAGAATGACTAGCTCCAAAAGAAGGCTCTGATGTGCTCCGCCGTTCTGCAAAGGAGCATTCAAAGTGTCTGCCGTTCATTCTGCATTCTATGCGAAAAGCTTCGTGCTGCAGTTTGCAACACCACCTCTTGCCTCGAACAAGGATCGGACGTTTTCGTCGACCAGGAGGAGTTTTACCAGATCCTGCGGGACCAGGCACGCAATGCCTCGACGACCAGACTGCTTAGGATGAGGAGTCCAGTGCTTCAAGTTGCTCTCGGGGAACGAATTCCGACAACCCGGAGATTCCAGATACATGTGCTTAAATTTAAATCGTTGCGTTGTTGCCTTGTCTTGTTCACGCCAGGCTTTCGATTCCATTGGCTACACAGCCCCTAAAGCCGAGCGCTTCGAAAATTCGCTTGGGTTCGCGTTCGTAAAACAAATTGCAACTACAACATTGGCGCCGTGATCCTGAAAGACCCCGAGGATGGCGACCACAAGTGTGATGCACTCCCAATAGTCAGACTACAATGGCTGCACGGAGTGAGTTCGAAAGTTGAACCCGAGCTACCCGCACAGGAAGTTGCGATGGCGCTGAACGAAATCGGGGTTGACATAGCAGCTCGTCTGGATGCAACGGCAGAGAGAGAGAGAGAGAGATAGCAGCTCGTCCTGAAAGCAGAAGCAGAGAGACTGTTTTGCCGAGAGTGGATTCGGGGCTCGTTGTAAACTAATCTAAACGAAGGGCAGGGTCCAAATAATAACCACCCCATGCACTTCCCTCCGCTCCAAGGCTCGCAATGTTTATTTTATAGCAGGGGCGCTTGGTATCAGATTCTGAAGGTCCTGCGGGCAATGATAAACATGGTTCTGGGGTCTTCCAGCAGCAGAAGCAGTAAGAGAAGGGGCAAGGAGTACTCGTAGGAGTAGTAAGAGTAGTAAGAGTAGTAGTAGTAGTAGTAGTAGTAGTAGTAGTAGTAGTAGTAGTAGTAGTAGTAGTAGTAGTAGTAGTAGTAGTAGTAGTAGTAGTAGTAGTAGTATATAGTAGTAGTAGTAGTAGTAGTAGTAGTAGTAGTAGCAACAATAACACTAATAGCAAGAGCAATAGCCATAGTAATAGTTGGCAGCAACAGCGACTGGACCAGAAGCAGGAGTAGCAAGAGCATCAGTAGAAGCGCGCAGTGTACCCGTCGTCCTCGGTCAGCTGGTGGTAGTGCGCTGGATGATAGAAACAACTTCCCCGGTGTTGCCATGACTCAGGTGAGCTTGATTGACTTTGCAGACTTAATCTTCGAAGAGCGAGGCCCCAACTCAACGGTTTCCTGCACTGGCGGTGCGACTTCTTCATACTTCGGTACAGATGCTCGTGTTATTCGGTTGGATGTGTCTTGTCAGGATTGAGTTCGGCACTTTGGCACTGCATTTTCCTGTGTTCACCATGGGTTGGATTTGACATGGGGCTTCCGGAGTTTACAGATTTTCCAAGGGTTTGAGCCGTTTGAGCATCGCCAGATCCCTGAACACTGTGTTGGTGTGGTCGTACCGGTTACAAAAGAATCCCCAGTCGGTTTTGTCGTGTGCGTTGGCTTCTGCCCGTGGAGCTCATGGAAGCCCCTGCTACTTTGCCGCAAGACTCACTCTTAGTGCTGACTCTCAGCCGACAAGCTGTAAGCCTCTGGGTTTCCTGATCAGGCGTTGCCAAGACCACCGATACTGAGGGTCAGGCACACCGCCCGAGCATTTGTATGAAGACCTTTGGAGATCTTTGGTTGTGCTTCCATTCAGCTCGATTGTTGGACGGTTTGTGTGAGCAACCGAATCATGCGTCCAGAAGTGCAAACCAGTGACTAACCCCCATGTCAACCCTGCAGACAAAGTCTTCAAGCGTCCGAGTCCGACACCAGGCTCATCAGATCTCTTTCGCGGACTTTGTGGAACAGGTGTTGCAGCTCCAAAAGAGCAACACCGCTCCTGGGATCGTCAATGCGTTCCAGCAGGGCAGAAGCACCATTCTTCTGCTGTTTTCTCTTTTGTTCCCGCATTTTCGGCTGCTTTCGCAGGCCAGATTTAAGTGTGAGGCAGAGTGGACTCCGAGTGCTACCAGCACAAGCATCGCAATTGTTTTGCAATGTGTTTAGGACCCATGGCACCATCTGCTGTCGGAACGAGGCTTGCCTTGTGCAACAATGACACAGCGCTGATAAGTTTCGGAGATGCCGCGAGGGTTTCGTCCATGCAGACTAGTGCTAACTTTGGATCGGCCCGCCACCCCACCCACCCACCCACCGAATCTGGAGAAACCTTATCCGTTGGATCAGGTCAGCGATAGTTTTTCCCGATACTGCATGAATTCCGGCTACTGCCGAATATTTGGGGACTCCGTGCTACCAAGTTTCCGAAGTGTCTTTCTGCGATGGTGACTAAGGCTACGGTGAAGGACATGGTCAACCTGCGCTGGTGGTTGTCGCAGTCTCTGGGCAGGAAGCTTGAGGCGCGCACGTTCATATCTTTGTGGGCTTTCTGGTTGGTGCACTGAAGCCTGGTACCGTGTTGATGGGGCAAGTTCTAGTTTCTGGGGACGGAATGTCGTACTCAAATCTCAGCTTCGAACAGTGGCCAAACGTTCCTCTAAGGTTAAGACGGTTAAGGCTCTAGTTCAGGAGCACAGAAGCGCGAGCATTGGCGGCTTCATCCATCCGTCTTGACCGCGTCTTCAGCTCCAAAGCTTTCGAAAGGCAAGTGACAGTACCCACCCGGGAAACTGCGAAGGAGTCAGCAACCGTAAAGCTCAACGAGGGCGCTGCCGTGCAGTGCTGGTCTTGCACATGGAAAGCGAGGAACTCCGTGCCTCAGGGAAGCTATTCATTAGCGAATGTTTATTGACTGACCTCCTGGGAAAGCGATCGCTTGTGGCGATTGTGTTTGCTCTGCATCTCGAGGGGCAGAGGAACAGCAAAGGAACAGTCGGCAGGAAAGAATGGAAGAGCGCGAAAACGAAACGCGGACACGAAGAGAAGTACCGGGGTCCTTTTCAACGCCGAAAGGACTCAGAGCACCGCTGTGAGCCCTGAAAACCCTAAACCCTACCAGATCTTGGCACTTGGTGCCGATAGTTAGATTTACACTCCATGTCTTTTTGTTCCGGTAAATGACACGAAGAAAGGTTTCACTGGATCCGTGTTAGTCACTTGAGACAGCGTGTGCTGTCAATGTTGCATGTTATCACTTGTCATCTATGTGAGCGTTCATGTGGGCCCTGCGTTGCTGGAGAAAGTCTCAGGGGTGAGGAGCTGTGAACCAGATGGGAAGCGCGGTGTGTTTCAAGAGCCGCGGTGAAGTCCGCAGAGGAAGCCTAGGAGCTTGTTCTTAGTCGTGCAGGGACTGTGATGAACTGTACGCTGTCCTTAGTCTAGTTGGCACACTGGCATGCTGCGCCTCACGTCAACATTTGACCGTCACTGCAGTCCAATCCTCCTCAGCCGCCCGGTGTCTCAGTCGGGCCTACGGAGTTAGATTTGGCTCGCATGGGAAGTTATGAACGTGAGTCTCGGGTGGCGAGCTCAACTCCCGAAAGGAGATTTAGGAGTGGGCAATGCAGCAACCCAAACCCGAAAACAAGTGTTGGTGATTCCCAAAGCCTGAAATTCTTGGCCAAGCCACACCAAAAAGAGTGTGGTAGCAAGCTTAGGAATCGGGAGCCCCACATCCTGAAAGATTTGTTAACTCCCACTGCACCCCACAAAGAGAGAGAGAGAGAGAGAAGCCCAAAGTCCCGCAATTTGCAAGTTCGAGTCTCTCACGGTGTTTGGGACCTGCCGAGAACCTTAGTTAGGGCCGCTAGGCCTCGCCAATAAGTTTTCGAGTGAGATAGGTTTATAGTTAGAACTTACACAGAGCCCGCTGTTTCGTCGACATCCGGAAGACCAATTCCTAGGCCAAACCCCGCAGATGCACGGATCACGCGATGGCAAGGCCACCGTCGACAAGGTCATGGCACATCACCTCGGGCACCCGATGCGCAAAATCGCATCAAGCAGCGTTGCATCCCGGCGGCAGGTCTCGAAGGCCTGAGACGATGTCCCGGAGCTATGTGCTGTCAGAAGAACTATTTATAGCAGTCGGGTTTCGACGTTTATACACATGTATGTATGTATATATATATATATATATATATATATATAGACATGTTTTCTTCATTGATTTACATAGGCATATACATGAAAACGAAGTCCATCGGTCCTGCACCTTGATGGGATCCACAATGGGTCTGGAATCTTCCTGAGCCGCAGTCCCAGCTTGAAGGGTGTTTGAGAAGCGATGATGATATCTAGTCATAACAGAAGCCGCAGAAGTTAGAGTGCTGTGATTGCCGATCAGTGTGCAGCGGAGAGGGCGTAAATGCGGAAGCAAAGGCCTGACCTGGTAGTCTAATTCGATGGCACGGACATGCCCCGGAGCAACCTGAGAGTTTGGACACGGGGGCTTTGCGCTTGTTTGTTCGCTGGTGGTTCCAAGAGCTCGCGTGGTCGCTTTCGTGACCTTGTAGCTTGCCAGCGTGGTCATGTTTTCCTGTGCCTGGACCCGTGCAATGCTGCAATAAAACAAAAGCTGTATTCAACCTCATAGCCCACGTAGAAGCGTGGGCACAGCATGCACCCACACACTACTCACTAGTGAGAGCAGCGACGGCCTGTTCAAGTCCTGCACGGAACACTCGCAACGCAATCCTGCAATAGCCATAGCCATGTGGGAGGCAAAAGCAATCCCGCAATGGGAATTCGAGATGTTGGAAATCTTCTTCTGATGTGACCGGAAGGATGCTATTTATTGGCTCCGCTCAGTGGGCTCAGCCTCGGGACCACGGAGTGGGGATTTCTCAAGATGCGCACCGGCGTACCCTGCTCAAGTCAAGGGATCCGCACAGCCCCTGACAACACATGTGAGTGGAGCGGCTGCGCAGACGCCATGAATCAATGAAGATGCTGCCTGATCTTGGATCTGAGCTGGTACTGCCAAATGGCTAGAGATGACTTTCGCGATAGGTGCGGTAAGTCATGTGCGTATCCAAGCAAAAATGCAAGTTCGCATCCCGTGCTTTTCAAACGCATAGCATGAACTTGCCTGTGTTTTGAATCCATGTGGCAGTGTCAAGAGAGCACATGCCCCGGAGCTTCCAGATATATGCCAAACGTAAGGAAGACTTGGCCCCAACACGCTGGAAGACCGGTGCAACGCCATGTCGCCCCAATTCTGTTCTCAGCGAATACCCTATTGGGATGCTTACAGTCATGCCTCAGGCCTTGGCACAGCCTTGCAAGCCGCCGTCGCAACAGCATGGATCCACCAGGCTACCATTGCCTGCTTATGCTTTGTCCATCGTCCAGCAGATCTTATAAAGATCTCAGCATGCCGGGCCTCAGGCAATACCAGATACATAGAACTGGGAAGTTCGAAGAGGTCGTACCATCGAAATTCCGCATCCCGGCGTGACTGCTGCTGTCTGTGACCGCAAAACACTACTTCGATGGTCAAGAGATCTGAGGACCCTAAGTTTCGATGATGGGATGTCGGATTCAGGGTTGGAAAAATCTCCAAAATACCGATGCCGTGGTGGCTGCGTCGAAATTTTCCCCGAGCGTCCTCGCCGACTGCTTTCCTGTACTGGCCGGTCGTGTATCTTTTTGGAGCCTTTGTAACAGCCGTTCTGCATGGCCAGATTTCCAGAGTTTTGGTTTCGTACGTACATCTTGCGGTAGTGCTTTTCTTAAATCCTCCGGAGTTCCGACCTCTTGGGCATTGATACGATTGAAGAAATTTGTTCTGGATTTTAGCCCAGGTTTTGATTTTTTTATTTTGCTTTGCCGAACAATTATATGAAACTTTCACCGAGCTAAAGGAAACTGGGGATATGGTTTTTCTTCTGCTAAAAGGTGAGGAGGGCCTTTCGGCTGTTCCGGGTTTCGAATTCGGTGCCACATGTAGGTTCTGTATGCGTATATTCGGGACGTTTTGTATCCGGATTCCGCTGTTCTTCTGCATGGTCTATTCTAGATTTCTATATTTCGTTTTTTTCTGGGCCTCGCCGAGGATTCTTATTATTCTGGACGGCTTCTACAAATTATACAAAA